>CM065707.1:13716556-13721556 GCA_017654935.2 Phymorhynchus buccinoides
AAAAAAAACTGAAAACCGGACACATACGTACCTTACCCATTATGGCCGTATGGCCTGGGAAACGCAGAAGAAGACGAAGAAAAGAAACCAAGGACAAAGCACGAACCACTAAACAAACGACACAACGACATATTATTTGGATTTCTCTTTTGGCTGGGGGGGGGGGGGGCAATACTATATGAGAGGACAAAGACATTTTCGCCCCCTTTGCAAACCCACCCCCATCCCCACCCCATCCCCACCCCCATCTGCACTTTTCTTTCTTTTCCCCTCTATACACTCCTCTTTTCCAGTATCATCCCCCCCCCCCCTCCACCCACCAACTCTGTCTCCCTATTACCCTCAAACACCATTTCTGCTCACTGAACAATCCCTTCATATAGCCATAAAGTCTTTTCGCGGACAGAAGCAAAAACAAGTAACTGGACCGATTCGATGTGCCGCCATCTCAACATGTGTCACCCTCATTGTGCCCCCCCCCCCCCCCCCCCCCCGTCTCTGCACGTGGCCGTCTCTTTATGCGTCCCCATCTCTGTGTTATGTCCTCTGTCTCTATGTGTCCCCGTCTCTATATGTGTCACCCTCATTGTGCCCCCGTCTCTACATGTGCCCGTCTCTGTATGCCTCCATCTCTATATGTCCGCGTCTCTATATGTGTCACCCTCATTGTGTCCCCATCTCTACATTCTGTATGCCTCCATCTCTATATGTCCCCGTCTCTATATGTGTCACCCTCATTGTGCCCCCGTCTCTATATGTGTCACCCTCATTGTGCCCCCACCTCTACATGTCCATGTCTCTATATGTCCCCATCTCTATATGTGTCACCCTCATTGTGTCCCCATCTCTACATGTCCATGTCTCTATATGTCCCCATCTCTACATGTCACTGTCTCTATATGTCCCCGTCTCTATATGTGTCACCCTCATTGTGTCCCCATCTCTACATGTCCCTGTCTCTATATGTCCACATCTCTATATGTGCCACCCTCATTGTGTCCCCGTCTCTACATGTCCCCGTCTCTATGTGTCCCCATCTCTATATGTGTCACCCTCATTGTGCCCCATCTCTACATGTCCATGTCTCTATGTGTCTCCATCTCTATATGTGTCACCCTCATTGTGTCCCCATCTCTACATGTCCCTGTCTCTATATGTCCCCATCTCTATATGTGCCACCCTCATTGTGTCCCCATCTCTACATGTCCCTGTCTCTATATGTCCCCATCTCTATATGTGTCACCCTCATTGTGTCCCCATCTCTACATGTCCCATGTCTCTATGTGTCCCCGTCTCTATATGTGTCACCCTCATTGTGTCCCCGTCTCTACATGTCCCCGTCTCTATGTGTCTCCATCTCTATATGTCCCACCCTCTCATTGTGTCCCCATCTCTACATGTGCCCGTCTCTATGTGTCCCCATCTCTATATGTCACCCTCATTGTGTCCCCATCTCTATGTGTCCCTGTCTCTATATGTCCCCATCTCTATGTGTGCTCACCCTCATTGTGCCCCCGTCTCTACATGTCCCTGTCTCTATATGTCCCCATCTCTATATGTGTCCCCATCTCTATATGTCCCCGTCTCTATAATGTCCCCATCTCTATATGTGCCACCCTCATTGTGCCCCCGTCTCTACATGTCCCTGTATGGATTTGGCTTTAGTTGGGTTAGGGGTAGGGATAGGGTTTGAGAGTAGGTTTAGGCCTGGTTTTGATTAATGTGAGGGTTAAGTTTTTGTGTCACACGCACCCCCGTGGGGATACCGGGGGGTCTTTTGCATAAATAGTTCCCCCACCTCCTGGAAGTTCTGTGCTTGTAACTTCCTCTAATCTGTCACTCTCTTTGACTCTGCCTTTCCCCTTTGCTTACTGTCATCTACTATCTTTCTGCCTTACTGGTCCATTCTCCTGCCTTTTTTTTCAAGAAACACTTTCAAAAAGATTTCCTCCAGCCGAAGTTGGACTTGCTGGGCCTAACTATTTCTTAGTTAGGCGCATAACGGCAGCATGACGCATCTGCGCTCATAATTGACAAGGAAACTGTCTGAGCGATCGAAGAAGAAGAAGAAGAAGTTCACATATAGACGGATATATACCTATATAACGGGGACACATAGAGATGAGGAAACATATAGAGACAGAATTGGGGACACATAGGGACAAAATTGGGGACACATAGAGATGAGGAAACATATAGAGACAGAATTGGGGACACATAGAGACAAAATTGGGGACACATAGAGATGAGGAAACATATAGAGACAGAATTGGGGACACATAGAGACAAAATTGGGGACACATAGGGACAAAATTGGGGACACATAGAGACAGAATTGGGGACACATAGAGACAAAATTGGGGACACATAGAGACAACATTGGGGACAGACACAAAATTGGAAACACATAGAGACAAAATTGGGGACACATAGATACAAAATTTGGGGACACCATAGGGACGAAATTGGGGACACATAGAGACAGAATTGGGGACACATACAGACGAAATTGGGGACATATAGAAACAAAATTGGGGAGAGAGACAAAATTGGAAACACAGAGACAAAATTGGGGACACATAGAGACGAAATTGGGGACACATAGAGACAAAATTGGGGACACATAGAGACGAAATTGGGGACACATAGAGACAGAATTGGGGACACATACAGACGAAATTGGGGACACATAGAGACGAAATTGGGGACACATAGAGAGAAAATTGGGGACACATAGAGACGAGAACATACATGAGACAAAATTGGGGACACATAGAGAAAGAATTGGACACATAGAGACAGAATTGGGGACACATAGAGACAAAATTGGGGACACATAGAGACAGAATTGGGGACACATAGAGACAAAATTGGGGACACATAGAGACAGAATTGGGGACACATAGAGACGAGAACATACATAGGGACAAAATTGGGGACACATAGAGACAGAATTGGGGACACATAGAGACAGAATTGGGGACACACAGAGACAAAATTGGGGACACATAGAGACAAAATTGGGGACACATAGAGACAGAATTGGGGACACGTAGAGAGAAAATTGGGGACACATAGAGACAGAATTGGGGACACATAGAGACAGAATTGGGGACATATAGAGACAAAATTGGGGACACATAGAGACAGAATTGGGGACACATAGAGAGAATTGGGGACACACAGAGACAAAATTGGGGACACATAGAGACAGAATTGGGGACACATAGAGACAAGAATTGGGGACACATAGAGACAGAATTGGGGACACATAGAGACAGAATTGGGGACACATAGAGACAAAATTGGGGACACATAGAGACAGAATTGGGGACACATAGAGACAGAATTGGGGACATACAGAGACAAAATTGGGGACACATAGAGACAGAATTGGACACATAGAGACAGAATTGGGGACACATAGAGACAGAATTGGGGACACATAGAGACGAGAACATACATAGGGACAAAATTGGGGACACATAGAGACAGAATTGGGGACACATAGAGACAGAATTGGGGACACATAGAGACAGAATTGGGGACACATAGAGACAAAATTGGGGACACATAGAGACAAAATTGGGGACACATAGAGACGAGAACATACATAGAGACAAAATTGGGGACACATAGAGACAAAATTGGGGACACATAGAGACAGAATTGGGGACACATAGAGACAGAATTGGGGACACATAGAGACATAATTGGGGACACATAGAGACACAATTGGGGACACATAGAGACAAAATTGGGGACACATAGAGACGGGGGCACAACACGTTACGAACTAGCTGCTTGCAGTAGTTTGCTGCTTTCCAGTTTGGAAGCTTACCTCATAAGGGCCAGACACACGTCAGCTAAAACAGTACGCCTGTACGATACGATCCCATCACGTGATCTCGAAGCGCGCGGATCACATTTGTTCTTGGAGACCTTGTGATCGAATCGTATCGTACAGTCGTACGATTTTAGTGGACGTGTGGCTGACCCTCATAGTGCTTATAGTGTGGGGTCGATTTTTTGTTGTTGTTTCCAGTTCTTTGTTGTTCTCTGTGATCTATACTACTCGACAAAAGTTAAAGATTTGAATTTTTTTTTTAGCAAGCGCTTCAAACTAAAGACGTATTAAAACGAAAGATGGTTCAACCAAATCCGATAAGAGCAGGGGGGGGGGAGAGAGAGAGAGAGAGAGAGAGAGAGAGAGAGAGAGAGAGAGAGAGAGAGAGAGAGAGAGAGAGAGAGAGGAGAGAGAGAGAGAGAGAGAGAGAGAGAGAGAGATGGAGAGATGAGAGAGAGAGAGAGAGAGAGAGAGAGGAGAGAGAGAGAGAGAGAGAGAGAGAGAGAGAGAACACGGGAACACGGGAACGGGAACACGGGAAATGTATTCAGAAAGGCCTTTGGCCCCTGTGAAGGGGGGAACAATAAATACATGAAACAAAGAAAAGAACTGGAAAAACAAATAGAAAACTATGATATCAGTAACTCTCTCAATTTGAAAGCTTTTGACAAAAACATAGACACATTTTTAATATCTTTATATCTCTTAGAACTAAGCAGTAATTGCAATCTAAACAAGCAAGGGTATCTATAGTATTTTCCTGGGATGAACTGTCGGCGTAAAGTTTCCAAAAAATGGACAACAAAATAAAAAATGTATTTCATTTTCCTCATCTTGCATACACATAGGGCAAATTAGATCTCTTTCCGTGTGTTGTCTGTACCTATAATAATGACTTTTAATTTCTGATACACCAAAACGAAATTTAACTATACTTTTTTTCATACATACTGAGAGAGAGAGAGAGAGAGAGAGAGAGAGAGAGAGAGAGAGAGAGAGAGAGAGAGAGAGAGAGAGAGAGAGAGAGAGAGAGAGAGAGAGAGAGAGAGAGAGAGAGAGAGAGAGAGGAGAGAAGAGAGAGAGAGAGAGAGAGAGTTTGTGGAGCGAAGAGAGGGAGAGAGAGAGAGAGGAGAGAGAGAGAGAGAGAGAGAGA
>CM065707.1:13726556-13729056 GCA_017654935.2 Phymorhynchus buccinoides
ACACACACACGTACGCACGCACGCACACACTGACACACTGACGCACACGCACGCACACACGCACACGCACGCACACACACACACACACACACACACACACACATACGTACGCACGCACGCACACACTGACGCACGCACACACGCACGCACGCACGCACACACACACACACAACACACACACACACACACACACACACACACACACACACACAAACACACACACACGCACACATGCGGGCATGTACACACACGCACGCGCTCACATGCACTCATCCATTGTGCATCACTGACCGTAGCGGCAGAGAGCAGAAGCAGAAAGAAGAAAATGGACAAAATGGAAGGTAATGCAGAAAAGCAGAAAGAGGGAGCGTAAAAGAAGGAAGGAGTTGGGGATAGAGACGGGGATAGAGAGGAGCAGAGAGTAAGACAGATAGAAAACGGAGAGACAAAGAGTGAGAGACGAGTAGACAAAGTGGGGGGGGGGGGGGGGGGGGGGGGAGAAGTTAAGAAAAAGAGCGGATTTTTTCTTCTAATTCATGGTTTGTTGTGTGACATTGTGTTAGCTTTCGAATGAAAATATCATCATTGCTATTCAATATGCATCTTTCAGAAATTAAATGTGAGTTCGACTTTATTCTGGGTGATTTTGTTTAGATAAAAGATTTGGTGTGACGTTCAGAGTTACTTCCCATCACTGGAAGTAAGGATCGATTCTCGGTTCGAATGGTGGGTAGTCATAGGGTTAAGGAGAAGAACAATCCCTTCGACAGGAAGTTGAGACAAAATTGTCTTTCTTGACAGGAAGTTGAGACAAAATTGTCTTTCTTGACAGGAAGTTGAGACAAAATTGTCTTTCTTGACAGGAAGTTGAGACAAAATTGTCTTTCTTGACAGGAATTGTAAGGACAGAAATGGCGATTCATTTTTGTCTGTTTCTCATTGTGCCCCCCCCCCCCCCCCGCCTCTCTCTCTCTCTCTCTCTCTCTCTCTCTCTCTCTCTCTCTCTCTCTCTCTCTCTCTCTCAGTCTTACTCACTCACTCACTCCCTTTCTCTCTCTCTTTCTTACTCCAAATAGCATGTTAACTGCTGATGACATTAAAACATTTTCATTTGTCTCTATCTTACTTTTCTCTCTCTCTCTCTCCTCTCTCTCTCTCTCTCTCTCTCTCTCTCTCTCTCTCTCACTCACTCTCTCTCTCTCTCTCTCTCACTCACTCTCTCTCTCTCTCTCTCTCTCTCTCTCTCTCTCTCTCTATCTCTCTCTCTCTTCTGGTCTCTCTCTCTCTGTTGTCTCTCTCTGTGTGTCTAAACTCCATATAGCTTGTTAACTGCTGATGACATTAAAACATTTTCATTTGTCATTTGTCTCTATCTTACTCTCTTTCTCTTTCTTTCTCTCTCTCTCTCTCTCTCTCTCTCTCTCTCTCTCTCTCTCCCTCTCTCTCTCCCTCTCTCTCTCTCTCTCTCCCTCTCTCTCTCTCTCTCTCTCTCTCTCTCTCTCTCTCTCTCTCTTTCTTTACTCCCCTGCAGTCGGAGTGTGGCTACCCCACGTGGCGGGGGGTAATCAAAAACGGTCACACACGTAATGTTCTCATCCCTAGCTGGTGCATTTGTAGCATAGTGTTCAAGTGCCCCGGCTGTTGGGATGATCCCTGGAGTCTTTTAGCCAGGGTACATCAACAGCAAACTCACTCTCTCTATCTCTCTCACTCTCTATTTTTTTCCCCCTTATTTATTCTTTCAAAGTAGTTTTCTTTGTCAGTTTGTGCTAACTTTTTTTTAAATTTTATCTCAGTGACAGTGTCTATATGCCTGTGCCTGCCAATTTGACTGTGACAGTGTCTGTCTGAGTCTGACTAGACTGTCCTCTTCAAATTTCAAACCTCTTTCATTTTCTTCTTTTTTTAAACCTTTGATTCTACAAAAAAACACCTGAAACAGACTGCAACGTCACTGGAACATACGACAAACAAACAAACAAACAAACAACCACACAAGTGTAAAGTGACGTTATTTTATTCACAAGAGACAAAACAAAACTACTGGATATTTCGGCGAATGCGCCTTTATCAACACAGACAAACAATTAAACAGCAAACAGCAAATATAGCAAAAGGAGCAAAAAGCAGGCAACAAAAGGAGCAAAAACTCAACAACATCAAATTTTTTTGTTTTTGTTTCTACAGTCAGGTTTTTTTCTCTCTTTCTTTTCTCCTATTATTCTTCCAACGTTCTACGTCGCTGTCTTTTGATGTAGATCAACACCCCCTGTCACACAGACTTGGTTCATTGCGTTCTCTCCGTCTTGCCTTTTTTTTTTACCTTCCACTATTATTGAATGCATAATAAATATTTGTAATTGTGTAAGAGTGGTACAGTGGTAACGCGCTCGATTCGTGTCAAGTAAACCCCGAGTTCAAACCTGGGTAGGTACAGGGGATTTTTCCTCTCACTTTGCACTAAGACCTTACGGGTCTGAACGCGGAGTCTTTCGGATGA
>CM065707.1:13739056-13741556 GCA_017654935.2 Phymorhynchus buccinoides
TAAGTATACAAACAAATAAATCAACTAAAGCGAAGCCCATAACCGTCATAGAAAACACAATCGTAATACATAACTACTAACTTATCCAGGGCCTGTATTCACGTTGAGATAGCATGAGACTTAGCATCATGCTAACTTAGAAGCTCTTCCAAAAGTCCTATTAAATCCTATAGGACATTGGAAGAGCTTCTAAGTTAGCATCATGCTAAGTCTCATGCTATCTCAATGTGAATACAGGCCCTGGTCAAGAATTGCTCTCAAACTACTCAAATAATAATGGTAGTAATAAAATAATGTAAAAAATGTACAAAAACTAAACGAATAGCAACAGATCCTTTCACGGCCTACCTTGCCTTCTTCAGCTTAAAATCGAGTCATTTTCGTACTTTTCACCCTTCTATAAGGTACAGTTTGGACTTCTTTTTCTTTGTTTGGCCAGGGTGAGGGGTGGGGGTGGGGGGTCCGGAAACCCTGTAACCCCCCCCCCCCCAAATCCGCCCCTGGAGAGAGAGAGAGAGAGAGAGAGAGAGAGAGAGAGAGAGAGAGAGAGAGAGAGAGAGAGACAGAGAGAGAGACAGAGAGAGAGAGAGAGAGAGAGAAACTTGAAACTTGAAACTTGAAACTTGAAATCTTTAATGAGGAATAGCTCAATAAGCATAAAATGCAATAAAAGAGAGAGAGAGAGAGAGAGAGAGAGAGAGAGAGAGAGAGAGAGAGAGAGAGAGAGAGAGAGAGAGAGAGAGAGAGAGAGAGAGAGAGAGAGAGACGGACGGATACGGATATTTAATCAATCAAGGCCATAGCCCCTCATGAGGGGGTGATACAATAGAACATAGTCAGGCATAATCAGACATAATAAATAATAAGTACACACAAAGCAAAACATAAGCATAACATGAGAGAGAGAGAGAGAGAGAGAGAGAGAGAGAGAGAGAGAGAGAGAGAGAGAGAGAGGAGAGAGAGAGAGAGAGAGAGAGAGAGAGAGAGAGACGGACGGATACGGATATTTAATCAATCAAGGCCATAGCCCCTCATGAGGGGGTGATACAATAGAACATAGTCAGGCATAATCAGACATAATAAATAATAAGTACACACAAAGCAAAACATAAGCATAACATGAGAGAGAGAGAGAGAGAGAGAGAGAGAGAGAGAGAGAGAGAGAGAGAGAGAGAGAGAGAGGAGAGAGAGAGAGAGAGAGAGAGAGAGAGAGAGAGATAGATAGAGAGAGAGAGACGGACGGATACGGATATTTAATCAATCAAGGCCATAGTCCCTCATGAGGGGGTGATACAATAGAGCATAGTCAGGCATAATCAGACATAATAAATAATAAGTACACACAAAGCAAAACATAAGCATAACATTCATGAGAGAGAGAGAGAGAGAGATAGAGAGAGATAGAGAGATAGATAGAGATAGATAGATAGATAGAGAGAGAGAGAGAGAGAGAGAGAGAGAGAGAGAGAGAGAGAGAGAGAGAGAGAGAGAGAGAGAGACGGGGAAGGGTGACAGAAAATAACAAAAGTAAGAGGTAGAAGACATAAATGGAGGGAGTGTGTGTGGGGGGGGGGTGAGGGGGGGGGAGGGTAATGGCGGAAAAAAAGAGGGAAAGTGGTGGATGGGAAGGGCACAAATTAATGCGCTTTCAGGAAAATTGGCCAGCCAATGCTGTCTAGACTGACAAAGAAACTATATACAAAACTTCAAAAATGGAGGGAGAGAGGGGGAGAGACCAAAAGTTACAGCAAATGATTTCAAGAAGAAGAAAAAAAAAAAAAGGTATTGACGCTTACACTACTAAGAAAACGAGAGAGAGAAAAAAAACGCTGCTTAAAATAAAAATAAAATAAAACAACAATAACTGGATTATCTTATACCCCCCTCCCCCCTCCCTCCCCCCCCCTCCTCAAATGTTCGGATTGAAAATTTTCACTGAGAGGTCAAGAATTGCCATTTTGGGGAAAAAGGACAGGGATAGAGTTAGGATCAGCCAGGACCATTTTCATAAAACTGAAAGAAGCAGACTTTGAGATTGAGGGTCGTGAACAATGAGGGGGGGGGGGGGGGGGGGGGGGGCTAACGTACAAGATTGTCCCCCCCCTCCTCCCCAAATCCCTCGAGCTGCTATTGTGCAATCCTTCAATACTTCTCTCCTGTAAATCGAATTTTTGTTGTTGCTAGCACGCACGCATGCGCACACACACACACACGCGCGCACGCACACGCGCACACACACACACACACACACGCACGCACACAACACACACACACACACACACACACACACACACACATACACACATACACAGACATACACACACACACACATACACATACACACACACACACACACACTCATACAACACACACACACTCATACAACACACCCACACTCATAAACACACACACACACACACACACACACACACACACACACACACACACACACACACACACACACACACACACACACACACACACACACACACACACACAC
>CM065707.1:13744056-13754629 GCA_017654935.2 Phymorhynchus buccinoides
CACAACCGTTCTATAACAAGACATACTTACGAGACAATGTCCCATATGTGCCTTCCCCGGCCGAGAGGACGTAAAACCCCAAAATTTCTTCATACTTACGAGACATCCTTAACTCGTCTCCCTCTTACATTGTATTATCAGTTATTGGGATTTGCGAGTGTGATATTGCTTTTGTCCACCTACTGGAATTTGCTGTGTACAAAAAATAGCCTTTACAATGACATATTCGTTTTACACTGCAATCACAGGCCATAGTTATTGTCATTTCGCCAATGACGAACTTTCAATGATGACGTAATTTCAGTGATTGCGTAAGTTCACTAAGATGACGTTTTTTGGTGTCCTGCTCAGAAGGCGCTATTTGCAGTGACACTAACTTGAGTTAAGGTTGCTGGCCGCTATTTTTATCATTTGCAATTTCACTAAAAGTTACTATTCACAAATTTTTTTTCAATGTAAAATGTTCATCAGAAACAATCTTTTGCATTTATCGGGTTAAGGCACAGGGTTAGGAGTATGTTTGGGCTTTTTGTTTGACTAAACATCACTTGATGCAAATAAAGAAAATATGGTTTGAGTACTGCAGATAGTCGCGTGCGAGTGTACAAGCCGTGATATATATAACTGTGACGTCAAGTTTCTAATAGCAACGGTGTATTCTTACACCTTTTCTCACGCGCGTTTACACTAAGCCTATGGGTTAATATATGCAAATGATATCTCTGGATATTGTTTTATATCTCACGGCTGGCAGGCCTCTTTGCACTACTTGTACATCGGTAGGGGAAGACGGGGTAAAAAGCGCATGGGCGGGTAAGAAGCCCACCCCAATTATCTCATGAAATAAAGAAAATGTCAGTCAAATTTGCCCATGAGACGAATGCTAGACATTAACGCTCGTCTCATGGGCAAAATGAGACTGAAATTTGCTTCATTTCATGAGATAATTGGGGTGGGCTTCTTACCCGCCCATGCGCTTTTTACCCCGTCTTCCCCTATATATATTGTTATTCTTGATGATGGTTTGAAGGATTGCTTTGATGATTATGTTACTTTATAATCTTTTCTGCTACAGCCACAACCATTCTATAACAAGACATACTTACAAGACATCCTTAACTCGTCTCCCTCTTACATTGCTATTTTGTATATATTGTTATTCTTGATGATGGTTTGAAGGATTGCTTTGATGATTATGTTACTTTATAATGTTTTTTTGCATTACTTATTTGTTGGTCTGTTAGTTTTCTTGTTTGGCCACAGGGCTGAATGTAAAAAAGCAATGCTTATCTCATTACTCTGGATAAATAAAAATTCGTTTCGTTTCATATTTAAAAAAAATCCCATCCATAAGGGTCTCTGACCGATTGGACGCTAATCTCACCTTCTTGTATCTTTTTTATTAGTATTTATTCTTCTCCTACACAAAATCAGATAAGAGAGAACACATTTGGTGACTTTTACATCATTGCTGAAAGAATGTTCTTTAAATCCCGTATCCCAGGCAAAACTAAAAACAAACCCCACCAAAAAACAACAAAAACAAACAAACAACAAAAAAAACCTAACAAAATTACAGAACTACACATCGGGAAGCAAGCAAACCACCAAACCAAATAAACAAAAACAAAGAAAAACAAAACAAGGAGCACACAAAAGAACAAAACAACAACAACAACCAACAACAACAACAACAACAACAACAACAAAAACAACAACAACAACAACAAGGGCATCGCCGAGCGGCAGCAACGCATTGTGACAATGCAAACCCGGCCAGAGTTATGTCCTCTCCCCCCACCCCCCCACCCCCCCCCAATAAACACACCACTTTCCACCCTTACAGAACGCATAAAATACATAGCCCAAAATTTGAAGCGATTCTGTTCAGTAGTTCACGAGATACAGCTGAACTTTTATACAAACTTCCTTGCACCATGTCCTGTCCTCCCCCCCCCCCCCCCCCAATAAACACACCACTTTCCACCCTTACAGAACGCATAAAATACATAGCCCAAAATTTGAAGCGATTCTGTTCAGTAGTTCACGAGATACAGCTGAACTTTTATACAAACTACCTTGCACCATGGTACACCACCACACAAAATTTGAAGCCATTCTGTTCACTAGTTCACGAGATAAAGCTGGGGGGAAATTACATAGCCCAAAGAAGGAAATTTCGGTTTTCAAGGTCAAGGTCAGCACGGTGTTGATTAACGAAAGGAAGCTTCCTTTTCAAGCTGTCTACCCCTCTGCCAATTTTAATCAAAATCCAAACAGTAGTTTTTAAGATAATCGATACACAGACAGACACACAGACAGACACACACACAGACACACAAACCGATCGCAATACCTCGGCCTCTGGCCGGGTAAAAACGTGTGCGCATTAACTCCGGCCTTCGCAAAGATCATAAACAAGATTAAATACAAGTAAAGTTTCTTAGGGTTCCCCCAGCGCATGCGTTCTATAATCTTGAACACATTCACTCCTTCGTAAAGATCATAAACAAGATTTAATACAAGTAAAGTTTCTAAGGCATTCCCCAACTCAGCGCATGCGTTCTAATCTTATTCCCAATCCAACCTTTTTAATTAACCAAGGGAGGGAACTAATTTCCGCTAAATCTGGACAAAGCAGGGGTGGACAATGCAACTAGCTGAAGCATATTTACGACAGCGTTGTCTCTCTTGATGCTATTTTTGCCCCCTTCTTCTTGCTTTACAACTAAACCTTAAAGGAAAACAAGCGCGAAATCGCAATAGTTTGTGGCACGCGGTCTATTTTTACCACTCCAACCATGAGTCACCTCCCCTGGCTTTTCAATAATGTTAATCTGTAAACCAGAATGTTAGAATACCATTTCGTAACTTTTTATATCTTTTGGAAAACATTTAAAACTATGTATCCTACTTATACTCATCGAAAGAAGCACTGCATACTCGTCGTGTCTGTTGTAGTGTCTGTATTACGTATGTTTATTATTTTGTACGCTTTTAAAATACATCATTTTAAAGAGCGGCCTCAATTTGAAGTGTAGCCTCGATTTGAAGTACGACAATTTTGTCAAAATGTGCGACAATTTTGGACCGACCGACCGACAGACAGACAGACAGACAGACCTACCGACAAATTGAGTTATAGGTTTGTGGCTTGAGCCACAAACAAAAACACACCCAAACCGTTGTTTTTGCTTGCTTGATGTTTAATTTTCATGTTTAATTTAAAAGCTTCTCTTTATTTTAGTTTCACACGTCAGCAGCTTGTTTTTAATAAGAAAGCGCTGCCCACAAAAAGTTAGGGAACACTTGCAAAACGCACATGCTTTACTATATTTGCTTGTAGCTTTAAAATACTTTGCAACCAGTCGCATACGTTAGTGGCATGGCCTTACACTGAATGTTTAAAGGTGGACCCTGACGGATGAGTTTTTTTGCAAGAAACACGTCAAGATCAACAGAAAGACAGCCTTTTCAAGGATTCGGAACACTCACTTTGCTCTGGTTTCTTAGAAATTAAACCGTCAAAACGGTGATTCCTCCTTGGCGGAGATGCCGGAGAGAGTAGCCATTTTGGATGGGGTGGGTGGAGGTCACTCATTGTGGTTGAAGCTTTTTCTTTTTTTGTAGTGCAGTAAAAAAAAAAAATTGAGCTATTTCCTTTGTTGTGAGCGAAACTCCTTTTAGATAAACTGTATACCAAATTAAAAATAAAGAAATAAAAAGGCTTGTATTGCGAAAATTTTGTGCAAACGATTTGGTCTAAACGCAGGCGGCCATTAGAAAAGAGACGGCACACGCCTTCTCTTTGGGTGAAATAATTTGACTTCCAGCACCTCCGCCAAGGAGGAATCGCCGATTTGAAGGTTTGATTTCTAGGAAACCAGAGCAAAGTGAGTGTTGCAATCTCTGTAAAGGGTGTTTTCCTGGTGATCTGGACGTGTTTATTACAATAAAAAGGCGCCCAAATCCCCCCAAAGTGTAATAGATTTAGCGCATCGGCATTTCCTCCCTAACAGTACAGTGAATTGAGCAAACCCGTACCCAGCACATAGTAGTCAGGGACTTTGATAACAAGCACAACTCACAAAAGATCCAGTTTTTAACTAACGACATGGTGCAATTAATCGCTGAATTCACGATGGTTGCAAAGTTTAAAAAAATGAGCCTTTCGAATCGAGGGAGAGCCCTGGCATGGCTGGTGGAGGGTGTAGTTGTGAAACAGCAGTTCCAGACCATGTACCAGCCAAGGCCAGGAAAGGCGACGGTCAGGGAGACCCAGAAAGAACACCAGACGGGTGTGAACCAGGGGGGCCGTTTCACAAGGGCTAACGTTACGTAGCGTGAGCGCAAATCGGCAAAAACGGTACTAAGAAACACCTCTTTTGCCGACGTTTGTCGAAAACGTTTTGTGGCTGCTATCGAGGTAGCAAGCGACAAACTATTTGAAGGATCATGGGAAATATCAATACTTCCGGCTTTTTTTTTTTAATATCTCGCGTGACGAGACTTGAACTTTAAAAATGGAAGACCAAAACAACAAGCTTGCCACAGCAAATATTCTTTAGTCTATCGTGAAAAAAATACGGGATGATTTTAGCAAATTAAACAAACGCAAGTGTTTTGGAGTGCTCTTTCTTAATTTTTTATCATGTTAGATGGCATAATATAGTGCAAATTTAATTTTCTACACAAATGGACGTGGGTGAAAACGAAAACTTTGTACAAACTGACAGAGAGGTATGATGTATCTCCCTTATGATGATAGCAACCCATTTCTCTCTCTCTCTCTCTCTCCAAAAATGAAGAGTAAGCTTAAAGAGTTATTGTCTGACCTTAGCAAACGTTTAGTGTGTTTCTTAGGCCCCGTTTGGCGTAAGCGTTGTTCGCGCGGCAACCGTTATCTAGAGAAACTGGACCCTGTACCTTGCCAGACACCCTGGCTGACCAGATACCCAGACCAGCCACATCAGGGGACATCTAAGGACAGCAGTTGACCTCAACAACTCCACTCGGACAGTACAGGGTTAAAGACCACCCACGTCACGTGTCACATTCCCTCTTATGCTTGGAAGATTTCTTAAGATTTCTTACCAGCTATAAGAGGGAAAACACGTGAAAACCATGATGGATTTTGACACGTAACGTGGTGGGTCTTTAAAGGGGACACCTGGATGGATACGTTTTTGCAAGAAACACGTCGAGATCACCAGGAAAACACCCTTTACAAAGATCGCAACACTCACTTTACTATGGTTCCCCAGAAACCAAACCGTCAAATCGGCGATTCCTCCTTGGCGGAGGTGCTGGAAGTCAGATTCTTTCAGTGAAATGGCCGCCTGAGTTTAGACCAAATCGTTTGTACGAAATGTTCACAATACAAGCCTTTTTATTTATTCATTATTTTGAATTTTATGCAGTTTACCTAAAGGAGTTTCGCTCACAACAAAAGAAAATAGTTCCTTTTGTTTTTTTTACTGCACTACAAAACCCCCCACCAAAAGCTTTAACCACAATGAGTGACCTCCACCCACCCCATCCAAAATGGCTTCTCTCTCCGGCAACTCCGCCAAGGAGGAATCGCCGTTATTGACGGTTTGATTTATAGAAAACCAAAGCAAAGTGAGTGTTCCGATCCTTGAAAAGGCTGTCTTTCTGTGTTTCTTGCAAAAACACTCATCCGTCAGGGTGCACCTTTAAGACTCCTGCACCAAGTTCTGCTGTACGCTAGGAGCCTAGGATTATTTTAATACAAAAACTGAAAGAAGCAGACATTGAGATTAAGGGTCGTAAACGCGAAGGGGGTGGGGTCTAAAGTACATGATTTCTAAAAAAGAAGAAGTCCTTAGGTGTTTGCTAGGTGACAGACAGAAAGATAAGAGACAGAGACAGAGACAGAGCTTAGAAGAGAGATAAAGAGATACAGAAAGATATAGAGGCAGAGAGAGAGAGAGAGAGAGAGGAGGAGAGGAGAGAGAGAGAGAGAGAGAGAGAGAGAGAGAGAGAGAGAGAGAGAGAGAGAGAGCTAGAAGAGAGATACAGAGATACAGAGATACAGAAAGATATAGAGGCAGAGAGAGAGACGAGAGAGAGAGAGAGAGAGAGAGAGAGAGAGAGAGAGGAGAGAGAGAGAGAGACGAGAGAGAGATCGAGAGAGAGAGAGAGAGGAGAGAGAGAGAGAGATATACAGAGATACAGAAAGATATAGAGGCAGAGAGAGAGAGAGAGACGAGGAGGAGAGAAGAGAGAGAGAGAGAGAGAGAGAGATGAGAGAAGAGAGAGAGAGAGAGAGACGGAGAGAGATAGATAGAGAGAGAGATAGACCGAGAGAGATAGAAGAGAGATGATACAGAGACTACAGAAAGATATAGAGGCAGAGAGAGAGAGAGAGAGATTGAGAGAGAGAGCGGGGAGAGATGAGGAGAGAGACGAGGGACGACAGAGAGAGAGAGGAAGACAGAAGAGAGACAGAGCTAGAAGAGAGATACAGAGATACAGAAAGAGAGGTAGAGGCAGAGAGAGAGAGAGAGAGAGAGAGAGAGAGAGAGAGAGAGAGATGAGAGGGGGGGGAGAGGAGAGAGAGAGAGATAGGAGCGGAGAGAGAGAGAGAGGCGAAGAGATACACAGAGAGAGAGAGAGAGAGAGCAGGAGATTAGGAGAGAGAGAGAGAGAGAGTTGAGAGGAGAGAGGAGAGAGAGAGAGAGCTAGAAGAGAGATACAGAGATACAGAAAGATATAGAGGCAGAGGAGAGAGAGAGAGATTGACTCGAGAGAGAGAGCATGAAGGAGAGAGAGTACGAGCAGGCGGAGGTGAGAAGGAGATGGGAGAGAGAGAGAGAAAATCTGAGGAGACAGAGGAGAGAGGGGGTAGGAAGAGAGAGGGGGGAGGAGAGAGAGAGAGAGAGAGAGAGAGGGAGGATAGAGAGAGAGAGAGAATAAGGAACACTGATTTATTTTAATGAATAGGCCATAAGGCCCGTGTCACTGGGGATGGTTACATAAAATAATGAATTAAACATCGCAAATTTATAATACATGCATATTGTGCAGATACTTTCTTCTTGAATGAGTGAGAGAGAGAGAGATGAATAGATTGAGAGACGACGACGACGAGGATGAGAGGTGAAGGAGAGAGAGAGAGAGGTGAGACTGTCAGAGAGAGAGATCGCAGAGGAGAGGGAGTGTAGAAAACGGGAGATGAGATGATGAGGATGAGGAGAGAGAGGCAGATTGAGAGAGTGAGGTGGAGAGAGGCAGGATGAGAGTGAGAGGGAGGGAGATGAGAGGAGAGGGAGAGAGGGAGAGATGAGCAGAGACGGAGAGAGAGACGGACGCGAAGGATGGGAGGTCGAGGGATGAGGAGAGAGAGAGAGGGATGGAAGATAGATAGGATAGATAGAGAGAGAGAGGAAGCACGACTAGAAGATGGAGCGAAGAGGAGAGGGCGGTTGGGATCGGAGGTTTTGTACGAGGAGGGACGAGAAGAAGGAGATACGATCAGGAATGATCGTGACCCAGTATAATCATGACGGTTATAACAAAAAACCCATTAACAAGCATACCCTGTAGCTTGAACAAAACATTACTGGTGACTTCCTTGCAGTACGTCAAAATCGTACATCGTTGTCAAAGTGGTGTTTCTTGATGCTACATTCTCCAATGACCTCCTCTTATACGGACAATTTTATGAGAAATGTGTCGAGTCAACGATTAGTGATACGGTCCCCCAGCATGAATGTCTTTCTTGTGTCTTCGGTTGACGAAAATAATAAAATCACATATCATAATAAGCTGCCCACAAAAAGTTAGGGAACACTTTCAAATACACATGTTTGGGTTAGTTGCTTATAGCTTCCAAACGCAGCTACATACACAAGAGACATGGCCTTACCGAGAAAGCAAAATTGTTTCGCGATAGACATTGGTTTCTATGGTAACGTGAGTTTTAAAACGCCTCAAAATCCAGAAAACTGCAACAAATTTAGTGCATCGGCTTTTCCCCCGTAGAGTGATTTGCGCAAAACGGTACTCATCACATGTTAGCATGAAGCTTAAAGAATGCGTATAACTCTCAATAAGGTCGTTTCTTAACAGAAGATAACATTATGCTTAGGAGAACTTAGGAGACCCTTGGCATAGCTGCAGGGGTGGTGGCTGTGCAGGAAGGTGGTTACCAATTTCAGGTATCAAGTGTCCGTCATCATTAAGCTGTGACAATGATTCCCGCACAGCCACACCTTCCTGCAGCCATTCCAGAGCTCTCCCTAGATCCAAATGGCCCAACTTTCCCCGTACAGCCATTGTGACTGCAATTAATTGCACTATCTCTTTTGTTTAGAAAGGGTTTTTTGTCAGATGCACTCGTTCTTTATGTTTCGTGCTAACATGTGCTGAGTGCCCTTTTGCTGCTCAATCCATATCGTGGGGAAAACATACTGATGCGCTGAAATGATTACAACTTTTTTTTAAATTTGGGCGCCTTTTAAAACTCATTTTACCATAGCAACCGATGACAACCGCAAAACGTTTTTTTGCTTTCATTGTAAGGCCATGTCTCTTTGTGTATGTGCCTGCCGAGTTTTACGTTCTAAGTGCAAAGCGTTTTGAGCCTATGAGCAAATAACCAAAAGATGAATATTTTGAACATGTTCCCTAACTTTTTTATGGGCATGCATACACATTATACACATGCATTATAGCATTATGATATCATGATTCCGGTTGACGAAAATAATAAAATCACATATCATAATAAGCTGCCCACAGGTTCTTCTCACCTGTGCAGGCTGCGGGCAGGAGGTGACTGTTCAATGCGCACTGTGTGCAGACGCCTGTCGTCTGGTCACATCGCTGGCAGTTCAGGGGACAGAACAGTGTGCATCGTGCTCCATGGTAGCCATCAGTGCAGCCTGTGGTGTCAGCATTGAAGCAGGAGTAGAAATAAAATAACAATAATAACGAGGAACATTTATAGTGCGCCCATCCTACTGTGTAGGCTACACGACGCTTTACACATAACAATATTGAAAACTATAATTAAAAGCATGTAGCAGAATCCATTAACGTGAGCAGCAAGTGCAGATAACTGTCAATAACAACATCATGTACTTCTACAACTTGTACCACCACTATCGATAATGATCAGCACTAGCAATAGATGACCAAGTCAAACAGTAATCACCATAATGAACACTGAAGCGTGATACTACCACTATCGATAATGATCAGCACTAGCAATAGATGACCAAGTCAAACAGTTATCACGATAATGAACACTGAAGCGTGATACTACCACTATCGATAATGATCAGCACTAGCAATAGATAACCAAGTCAAACAGTTATCACGATAATGAACATTGAAGCGTGATACTACCACTATCGATAATGATCAGCACTAGCAATAGATGACCAAGTCAAACAGTTATCACGATAATGAACACTGAAGCGTGATACTACCACTATCGATAATGATCAGCACTAGCAATAGATAACCAAGTCAAACAATTATCACGATAATGAACATTGAAGCGTGGTCACACGCACATGCACATGCTTACGCATGCACATATACGTGCATAGATACACAATCATACATATATAGTCTACTTGCCAGCCTTAAGGTCCCCATTGTGAACCCGGAAGTGTCGAGTACTGTAAGGTTTTTTGCGGAAATGTACTGTATGGGTCCAGCAGTCAGAAAATGCCGGATGCTAACTTGCATGTGTTGAGAAATTTGAATAATTAGCTCAAATTAGCATACTTACCTCTATCGGTAATATCTATTGGCCGATTTGGACGATCTTAGATCGGGGTTATTGCATCCATTTATGACATTTCTGAAATCAAGATGGCCGCCACCAAGTTTAAACCGGAAACAGTATATTTCACGAAATAATGAAATAACGTCAACTCGGAATTGCGTTTATACAACAAAATATGCAGTTTCGTCATAAACATTATGGTGGTCCCAAGCAGATGCCTAGCAGATACCTGCATAACCAAGAACTGATGCCATCCAAAGATGCTATCAACGAGTGTTTCAATGGCACAGAAGATTGAAGCTGCTTGGCTCTCTCAGATCTTCCCTTGGACTGGTCGGCTACATGCAAGATCGCAATGGTGATGACAGTCATAAGCCAAAGACGAAAATTTGGACTGTGCTTGACTATGCCCAATCATACAGTGTTGAGTACCATCGCCTACTTCGACACATCAACCAGAGCAATATACTAGCACACACCTATGTATGTAGGACCTAAAACGTTTAAAATATATGCATTGACAGAGAGGTAGAAAAAAAACACCACTTCACGTATTCTTTAATCTGGACTGAACATATTTTCTTCTCGGCATATAGCCATCAATGTTAGCAATAAAGCTCTGCACATATGTGGGCAAACCATACTGTTACTAGTTCAACACGTTGTATTCAAAATATTTGATTCTTGCGAATCCACAAGTCAGTTTATATAGAGGCTCAAGGCCCTATACAAAATTGTTATATTGTTCTCAATTATTGGTTTATTTTTGTCAATGCTGTGTTCCTTTATCATATTCAACGCACTTCTTAT
>CM065707.1:13755129-13777032 GCA_017654935.2 Phymorhynchus buccinoides
CTGTTCCGTTATGCTCGGAATTACCTATCACTTGGCGTGGCATTCCTCCTGTCCGATCTATTATCCCTTTCTTGTTGCAATGACCCGTTTCAAAGTATTGAGTATTACTTCTTCCATACCACCCCATAGGTATTTGTCTGTTTAGATGTGTGTGGGCGTGTGCGTGTGTGTGTGTGTGTGGTGTGTATGTGTGTTTGTGTATGTGCGTTGTGTGTGTGTGCGTGTGTGTTGTGCGTGAGCGTGTGTGTGTGTGTTGCGTGTGGTGTGTGGCGTGTGTGTGTGTGCGTGTTGTGCGTGTGCGGGTGTCTTGCGTGTGTGCTGTGTGTGTGTGCATGCATGCCACGGCTCGCCTCATTGTAAATCTTACGTATTAAATTATATTGTGATGCACAAAGGAAATTGCTATATTACTATAAGTTCAATTGGTTACTTTAGTTGTCAATTTTATTTGATGAGACGATGGTGATGACCGATAAGGCTGATATTACTATTGCTATTTTGCGACTACCTATTGTTCCGGCTATAAGGCGATACTTTTTTTTCCAAGACTTCGACCCCTGCGCCTTATAATGTGCAGATGGAAATAGTAAGAAAATATATAACAAAGCTAAATTTTGGGTAAAATTTGGGGGAGCTCGCATTATACAAGGTGCGTGTGTGTGGTGCAGACCTGTTACCTTTCGGTTTTGCGGAATTATTTTTTTCCGGAAATTTGCTAAAAGTCCGGGTAAAAGTAAATTCCGGGTGAACGCGGGAAATTCCGGATTTTCGAAAAAAACATCTATTATTTATTTCGTTCGTAGTAAAGACTCAAGGGTTGGACCGAATATGTGGTACCTCAACCCAACTACGTCATCAGAAAAGGTTGTGCTTGACGTCACATGCAATTAAATGACTGCTTTTAATTGTTAAAGGGTGAAATAATTTTTTTATTTTGGTCGATCTATTTCGGGACCTGAGCAAATGGCGGTCGACTTTTACTGTCGATTCGAAGAGCTTTCCTGAGGCATTTTTTTTTAATGGTAATAGATTGTAATTAGGGCTTGAAATGAGTCAATTTAGATTATAGTTATACTGGAAATACGATGATGTAGAATTTTGAAGTTTTCAACGGAAAATGAAGTGGGAAAAATTGATCGCGATGGCGCCGAGTTGTCAACGTGGCATCCGCAGATCCGCGGCTGAGTGATTTTTCTCTGTCCGAGTCCGTCGGACATTTCCCAGTATTTGCTTTTTTCCAGCTTGTTTTATACTAAAATTACTAAGAATTAGTGACTGATAATTACTACTAAAACTTTTCTGCGAAATTGACCAGAAATACATTCACAATATTGAAAATCGGAACGCCGATGTTCGCGGAAAGGAGAAGATAAGAAACCGCTTTATCGCGAGTCGTGTACAGATCATGTGAATTCCGGTTTTTGTTATCAATTCCGTTTTTTTGTATGGCCAAATTCCGGGTTTTTCATATAAGGGTAAACAGGCTGGTGTGTGTGTGTTGTGTGGTTTGTGTGTGGTGTGGTGTGTGGGTGTGTGTGGTGTGTGTGGTGTGTGTGTGTGTGTGTGGTGTGTGTGGTGTGTGTGTGTGGTGTTGTGTGTTGTGTGTGGTGTGTGGTGTGTGTGTGTGTGTGTGTGTGTGTTGTGTGAGTGTGTGTGTGTGTGTGTGGTGTGTGTGTGTGGTGTTGTGTGTGTGTGTGTTTTTGTGTGTGTGTGTGTGGTGTGTGTGGTGTGTGTGTGTGGTGTGTGTGTGTGTGGGGGTGTGTTGGGGGGGTGTATGTGTGTGGGTGGTGGTGTGTTGTGTTGTGTAGTGTGGTTGTGGTGTGTTGTGTGTGTGTGTGTTGTGTGGTGTGTGCGTTTGTGTGCGTGTGTGGTGTGTGGTGTGTGTGTGTGTTGTGTGTGTGGGGTTTTATGTGGTGTGGTGTGGTGGGGGTTGTGTGGTGGTGTGTGTGTGCCTTATAGTCCGAATAATTACAGTACCATTCTTTCTCTCTTCTAATAGTTGATATGATAATGTTGATTGCTTGTAGTTGCTGCTGATATTGTCATCACTCTTATCTCCACTGTAACTTCTATTGCATGTGCGTGTGTACGTATGTGTTTTCTTCAGAAAATTTAAATTATGAAAACAAATTATGGAAAAAAAAAAAAAAAATTTTATACGTGCGATGGGTGTGTGTGTTTGACAGGGAGAAAAGCTGCTGGTGGGTTCTGACGACTACTGGCGGGACTGACGGGAGTCAGACCCTTCGCAATAAGCACAACGCCTGGAGGCCGAGATAGAGAACCACGCGCCCTCCATGCGGTCCATTTCCGGGCAAAACAAAAAGATGTTTTCCTGCAAAAAATGGAAACTTTGTCCCGACGACATGGAAACATTTTCCAGGCAAAAATGGAAAACATTTTCCAATCAAAAATGGAAACATTTTTCAACAGAAAATTGAAACATTTTCCAGATGAAACTGGAGGACGTTTTCCCTGCGAAAAGGAAAAAAATGAGCATTTATCCCCCAGGCAATAATGGAGACTATTTTTTTTGACAAAACGAGACATTTCTAGGGCAAAAATTGAGACATTTTCATAGGCAAAAATTGAAATCTCAAGGCAAATGTGGAATTTTCCAGGCAAAGGTGCAGGCATTTTCCCGGTGACAAAAATGGTGAAATTTTCTAGCAAAAAAAGCAAACATGTAGACATTTTCCAGGCCGAAAAGAAATGCTAACCTTTCCAGGCAAGCTTTTTGGTGTGTGCATGGGAATGCTCCTTCTTCAGGATGTCTTGAATTGCAGGTTTTTTAAATGCCTAGAGCCAGCCGTTGCCGGATTATGAGACTTTGAGAAACAGAATTGTCTTACACACACACACTTGTACACTAAAAAGGGCCTTTATAGCACTTGTTATAATAGTCAAAGTAATGTAGCACTTTTACTAGTCCTAGCGTGTGAAAAAATAGCAGTAAATTTTGTTTGTGCGCTGCTCATTCACTGCGCCGGGGCCGCCCCCTTTGCAGGACTTTTGAAATTTCCCAGGAGCCCTGTGTGTCAATCAGTCAAGTCAAAATATCTTTAATGACGATAAAAGAGTAATCAGAAAAGCTTTTTCATCCTGGCGTCATGAAAAAAGAAAAAACCCATACTGAATCAATAAAAGTAAAGATTCCAACAATGAAAAGTGGCGGTACACGGACAAAAGTCACAATGAACAAAATCAAAAACAAATCTACGAAATCATGAACTAGCACTACATTATGGACAAAATATAATATAATACAATCATGCTTTGAAAGGGAAGAGCAAGAGGTGGGGACAAGAAAAACAGATTGAGCATAGACGCTGAGGAGACCTCAAAAAAAGGGGTAAAGAAGAGAAAAATAAAAAAGTGTGTGTGTTGTGTGGCAGGCTGTGCACGAGACAGGGGCCGTCCGTGATGTCTCAGTCGGACATCGGGGTGGAGGACATTCTCTCAGTGTCTGGACCACTGACCAGAGCTGGAGAGGGGAGCTGAGGAGATGGGCCACGCACATGTCAGTATACACTTTGCTCTTGTGTTTTGTCATAGTACTTCAGAAATCCGTTTGCTTCTAGAAAACGGTTTCAGTTACAAACCGGCAGAGTTTTTGTACTGTTGATAGCGAATATTAGCAGACGCTGAGTGATCTAAATCTTTTCCAATAGCGAACTGGAGATCCGCAAATTGACGTCATATGAGAATGCCTTAAAACCCTTTCATTCATCGCCGACGGTCGTCTCTTGCCCACAATGATTTACACTAGTCCTAAAGGCATCAATGAAGGGTCTGGCATCCAGTGACTTATGTCTTCATTTTGGGAGGCCAAGACAGCCTTATTGTGTGCGTCGCAAGGAATCCCCAATGTCGCAGATAAAAATCTTTTCTCTACCCAGTTAAGTTTAATGGTATTTTTGGCTGAAAAATGGCTTGGTGGCGAAAGGGTTAAAATGATGTTTCGGTTTTGAATTTGGGGCACATTTATATTATGGGAGTCAGACTTGGTTCAAAACAAGATTTCTTTCCAGCTATTAGCGAGGGAAAACGCGTGAAACCCGTGATTTTGACACGTGACCGGTGGGTCCTTCAGGGGTGCGCAACCCCCTTCAGTACTCCTTACGCCTTCTGGTGTGTCACGGGGCAGAACTGGAGCAGTCGTACCCGGCCCCTTCCAGCAGTTCACGCCAACGTGGAGGAGGAGGAGTCCTGGATCTCCCGAAAGCAGCACCTCCTCTCCGCCGTGACTTCGGAGACACCATGGCCGCCGTCAGGTCAGTGCAAGGAATTAAGGCCCCACGTGGAGATATTGGAGGTTGGGGGTGGAGTGGGAGGGGGTGTGGCAGTAATGGGAGTGGGGGAGGAGGAGTCCTGATCTCCGAGAAGCAGCACCTCTGCCGAGACTTCGTATACCCATGGCCGCCGTGCAGGTCAGTAGCAAGGATTTTCAGGCACCCACACTGGAGATAACTGGGGTGGGGTTGGGTGGGGTGGGGGTGGGTGGGGAGGGGGGGATGGAGAGGGGGGGGAAGTGGAGGGGGGGGTTGTATTCTAATTTCTTGTTATTTTTGTAATAAACACAAACAAATGAAAACAGAGAGACTACTTGATATTTACTTTTTAGAAAAAAAAGGTGATTGCGGGAGTTGTGACCACCCCCCCCCCCCCCTTTCCCCAACGAGTTTAAGAGATTTCAGTGGTGAACATTGATAGGAATATCTTCCTGTGAAGAACTCTGTTGTCCACTCGTTGTCCATGATTTTAGGTCTCTTTACCGTTTTCCTGTACAATGGTCCAGTGCTTCTTCTTCTTCTTCTTTTCTGCGTTCCCAGGCCAAAGGCCAAGGGTAAAGTAGGTATGTGTCCGTTTTCAGTTTTCACTGGTGCTCCCCGCTGCGTACACCGACACATTCCGGATTATCGGAGGAGCGCAAAGCAGAAAAATTATTTGGAATATTTTTTGGGTGAAAAAAAAGTCCAAATACTGGGCCAAAAAGTCGAAAGATAGTGGATGCTAAAAGGCAATGCGAAAGGCTGAGTGGAAAGATAGTGACAGATTATGGGACGTTACAATCACAGAACTTCTCCAGACGTTGGGGGGACCATTTTTTATGAACGCCCCCCCGGTATCCACCAAGGGAGATGTTCCATCTGAAGTACGGCGTTAGTGAATGAAAGATGAAATAATTGAGTTGATGTCGATATGGGTGTGTGAGAAGAGGCGAGGGGAGGGGGGGGGTAGAGAGAGAGATTGCGTTGTATATGCGTTGTTGCTGGTTTGTGTCATTCTTAAATACTATTTTTTGTTGTCTATGCGTGTGAACCTTCGTTTTTTTTTTCTTCTTCAATTATATCGGCGTCGTCTTCAACCCTTGAATTGGCCGATTAACTTGAAGAAGAAGAAGAGATTAATAATTGATTGTAAAGCGCTTGGCTCATTTGAGGTAAAGCACCATGGCAATGCACTATGTATTATTATTATTATTATTATTATATTATTGGTATCTTGATGATGTCTGCATGTTGTCTGATGCGTTGGTGTTCAGGTCGCTCAAGAGCACTAGGTTTCGAGACAGACTTCCAGTCACCGCGACCGCTGCTACGGAGATCAAGAGAGAAGGGACAGGCCCCCCCCCGCCTGATCGATGAGGTAAAGTGTGAGAGGGACCTGTTACAACCCATAAGATTTCACCATATTTTGGTACAACTATTCGACCTGCCTCCCCTACGATTTTTTCCGTTTTTGTAACGATTTTGAGCCCCAGTACTGCAGTACGGTAAATGGAAAAGTAATACGCAAAAATCTGAACTTAAGGTCGGTCAAAATCGAGTGTTTTCGTCATTTCGCATGGCTGTTTCAATGTTCTGTAATGTTTCCGTTTTTGGGTCTCCTTGCAAATACTGAATTTTGAGAAAAGTCCGGAATTTATTTTGTGGAGTACCTAAAAAAGAAATTGGGGGTATGAAGGTCTGCATTTTGACCAAAATAGGATAAATATGGTACATGGACAAAATATAGTGAAATGTAAAATTTTGGTTGTTTTGACACTATAATCATTTTAGACTGTATATTGCCTGATTTCATGAACCGGTTTTGCGCTCTGTGTGTGTGTGTGTGTGTGTGTTGTGGTGTGTTTGTGTTTTGTAATTTAATGATGATACTTTTTGACACAGGTTTATTTCAACACGTTTAAAAACATAGCATTTTTACTACTCTCCTTGTGGAAACTTTTCTGTTGAGTACTCCTATTTTGGGAAATTACACCTATTTGGGATTTCACATACATGAAGCCCCAATTTCAGGGTAAACAGGATCTGTGAGAGGATCTTGAGCGCTGGAACTAGATACTTGGAATGGACAGAGGAGGACTGGGACCTCACTCACGCTGGTCTCGCGACTAAGAGAATAGTGGTCGCCAGACGGGGGCTTAGTCGGTGATGTCTAACGGCTCTACTGAACTCCACCGAAGTGCGCGCAGCAGTGCAGTGTCTCCTCGGTTGGTTTCCTCCCTTGACGGCCTAACGTAGAGACAGCTCCCTTGGACTGCTGGTATCGTATTCTGCGACCCTGGACGTGCTAGAGGTGTGGCTGTAGTTGGACTCGGAAAAAAATGCGCGGCGTGGACAACGCCACCTGTACGGCCCAAAAAGATTAGACGGCAAAAAAAAGCAAGAAAAGAAAATGGACCGTCAAACCGATTGCACCCTCGATGCCGTCATACTGCTTCTTAGTTCTCCCAGAGAAACTGGGGTTTTGTTTTTTCTTCAATAAAGAGTTGTCCACCCTGGCCCCCACCAGGGCTTCCGCAGTCCGTAGACCTCTACCCTTGTCTTTTGCCCTTTTTCAATATTTTCGTTGGAATCTGATTCTTGATCTAAACCTACTGAACTGTTTGATTCTTCATCTGGGCAAACCCAACTGACTGTTCAGCAGGGAGACCAGTCTATAACTGTGGTGTGTGTGTATTCTAACTTCGTATAAGTAGTGTAAATGAGGGCAGGAGCTGTGCCGTTCGGGCTCGCCCCGGGGGACCGCTACGTAGCCGATTTGGTCTTGCCAGAGACTACGAAATAAGGCTTGGTCCACTGTAAAATTTTTTTTTTGACAGAGCCACACTAGTTTTAATTTATGTTTACTTCCCTTTCCATTAGGCTACTTCATCTCCCTCAACTTTTATTTCTGTCTTCTTACTACCCCCAAAGTGCCGCAGAAATTTGGCTTCCTGAGGCGAAAAGATATGTGTGGGTGTGTACGGGTAGTGGTAGCGAGGTGAGTGTGTGCCTGTGTGAGTGTGTGCATGATATGTGTGTATATATATGCATCAATTGGTGTGCGTGTACATATGTGTACGTGTGTTTGGGTGAGATGCTGGGCATAATACTGGCCTGCTTGTGTGCGTGCCTTGGTTCATTTGTATGTGTATGCTCGTTGCACTTTTGGCCACGCTTAAAGAATGCGTTCTCATGTGCGCAATAGCATTTTGCAGGGCAACTCACAACGCGGACACATCAGGAGCGAATGTCGGGCTGGAGCACGTCTGTCTGAGCTGAAGGCCACTGCGTGTCAGAGGCGATGGCCCTGAGGGACTAACTCTGGGCCTTCCGCAGTTCATGTGGAAGAGCTGACGTTCGTCGACACTGGATGGTCAGTGGATGGTGATGGTGAATGATGATAATGATGATGGTTGATGATGATGATTATGATGATGATTCTGCCTTCCTGCAGTTCATGTGGAAGCTACGTCGTCACATCTGATTGGTCAGTATGTGATATATGATTGATGGTGAAGGATGATCGTGATACGTGATGATGATGATAATAAAGATGTAGATGATGAAGCATTTCAGTTATGCGAGGAAACTTACCCTAGTTAAATTGCTCATTGCTTTTCGCTTGTTTTTTGTTTTTGTTCCTTTTGAGTGTTGCTCTTTGTACCACGATGATGCCAATGAAGACTCTTTATTTCAAAGTGACTAGTCTTAACTCAATTGCTCATTCGCAACGATTTTGATATTAAAAAACCTACAATCCACTACTCCATCCATACACACAAACAAACAACGTAAACAAAGGAAAATGATGAAGATTACAGGTTTTTACTTTCAGGTTTAAACATAGGAAGTGGTAGATCATACTTTGTTATATATGACAGTTGTATAGAAAACTCTCCACAAACCGATTGGTTTCCCCTCAACAAACCACTAACAAAAGCAAAACTTAGAGACAGAAATTGTGGTATAAGAGGGCGAAGCGAGTTTAGAGTGACCAAGGTATTGTGTGCCACAATTTTACTTCCTTGCAGCAAAGCATCAAATGAAAGTTGTCTTTAAGTCCCTCCAGACATATATGGCTGGAATGACTTGAATGAGATAAGGCAAGGTTGCATATGGCATGAAATGCTTAGCCCCTGTGCAGTTGTGCAAGGCCGGTTTTATAAATGCTGAGAATGGGGTTTACGGTAAACGAGGCTTTCCAGGGCAGGTGGGATACCGGATAGTTTCCCCCACCTTCTGGAAGTTCTGTGCTTTGTAAACTTCCTCTAATCTGCTACTCTTTTCGACTCTGCCTTTTTCCCTATCATCTTACTATCTTTCTGACTTGTTGGCCCTTTTCTGCCTTTTAAAAACAAAAACTTCCAAGAAACTTTTTTCTTTGAACTACTCCAGAATCGGAATGTGTCGGCTGTACTGCAGCGGAGAGACCAGTAAAAACTAAAAAAAACGGACACATACGTACATAACTTACCCATTATGGCTTTAGGGCCTAGGAACGCAGAAAGAGAAGAAGAACGAGGGGCGAGATAAATTTGAGGTGGAAGGGAAGTGGATAGTGTGTGACCTTCTTTTAAAACAACACAAAACATTCCTGAGGATGTTGGACTGTCAAATTATTGCTTAATTTAATGCTTTGTTATATATTTATACTTTTTGGCTCACTCGTGTTAACACGAAGTGTCTATAGTGTGATAGTTGTTCGGTTGTGTGTATGTGTGTGTGTGTGTGTGTGTTGCGTCCGTGGTCTAATCTCCAAACTTTAACGTTGGCATTTTCTTGGGAAATAGAAGGCATACATTCAAACTGCACACACATATATCTCTATGCAAGCTTTCAAACAATAATGATTTGAATAATTAAATACTTAAAACAACACTGTAAACAGATAACAAACAGATAACATTTTAGATTAGTGGGTTAGAGAGTATTCAACAGGCAACATGAGTTAAGAAACTCATCAACACTGAAAGCCTCGATAGCTCATTGGTAGAGTGTCTGTCTGTCATGCCAATGGTTTCCGGGTCCGATTCTCGGCACGGGCACTTTTTTTTTTTAATATATTTTTTAGTTGTATCCATTAACGATAGTTTCATTTGTATTTTTAAAATTTTATTGGCAATCTTGTACTTTAGACACCCCCCTCAATCTTTGTTTGTTGTTGTCCCACATGTTCCTGTTCGAGTGAGCCTTGTTTGTTGTTTGATGTCTTAAAGACTCCAGGGATCATCCCAACAGCTGAAGCACTTGAACACTATGGTACAAAATGCACCAGTTTAGGGATGAGAACATTACGTGTGTGAAGAGTGAGCCTTGTATGCTTTGCCTCTTGTTTTAAATGTTGCTTTATTTCGTTTTCACAGCGGACAAAGAAACCCAAGTGAGGTCTGAAGATTTCGGCCGTGACCTATCCTCCGTGCAGACCCTCCTAACCAAGCAGGTGAGACACGAATAACGGTCGTAAAACTGGATCAAAGACTGGAATTTTTTTTAATTAATACCAATTTTCAACTTTGTGACGTTGACCCTTTCGCCGCCAGCCATTTTTCAGCAAAAAAATTCCATTAAACTTACCTGTAAATCTGTCTGTAATATTGGGGATTCCTCTGTGACATGTTTTAAATTAAGGCCTATCCTTACCTCCCAAAATTAAGAGAATAAGGTCTTTGGATAACAGGCCCAAGACATTGCGAGTTTAGTCCTGCATTTTGTTAAAATTACTTTCTTTTTTTTAATACTTGAAAAGAATGAAGATACAGTGGTACCCCTCTAATAAGACCTTGAAAGTGCTGTGAAAAAAAAGTCTTATCTGAGGGGTGGTCTTATTAGAGAACCAAGCATGTGACATCTTAGTACAGAGTACAGAACTAAGCAAGCATCGTGGAAAAAATGAAATAAAACACTTGTCATCTTTGGAATTCTTCCTCACCATTGATTTGGAAGGCAAAGCCCGAAACAATAATCCAGACTCATCAGCATTGAAAATGTCCTAATGTTTGTAACCTTCACAAATTGTGGAAAGTCTTTTCTTCCAATCATCCACATCCTCCGCACTAAACTCCGCACGCTCACCACTGAGCACAGCGTTGTGAATGTTGTGACACTGAGTCCAACGGTGCAGCCATCCATTTGAGGCCATAAAATCACCCAGGCCACATTCGAGAGCTACACAGAGCGCCTTTTCCTGGATTAATTTTCCAGTCACTGGAATGTTGCGTGATCTTGCATCACAAAACCAGCCCCAAACTTTCTCGTCAATGAACATGGTTTCTGTTTTTCTTACTTTCGCTAGTTTCCTGCTCCCACACTCGCCACTTTCCCATCGTGATTTAATCGACTCCTTATTCTTGATTATGTTTTGGATATGTGTTTTGTCGACACTGAGCGAGTTCGCAATTGCGATCGCAGTCTCCCATTTCTCACTTCTTTCCACAACACGGACGCGTTCTTCCAATGTCAATTGTGTTCTTTTCCGAGTCGCCATATCGATCACTGACTTGAAGAATAACAGAGAGTAGCGGGCCCTTGTACAAGTCGCATGAGTACGCGGGGCGTAACTCTCCAAGCAAAAGTTAGGGGGCGCGCTTCCAATGGAAGTTCCATGTTTACGTTTCTGACTACTTTTCATCGAGAGGTCGATTTGCACGAAACTGACTGCAAAAAGATAAGATTGCGGTCGCATCTCAACCCTGAAATCGGGTCGGAACTCAGGAAAAGTCATATTTGCGGCATAGGATATATAGTGGAATGTGTTTGGGGAAAAAAAAATCAGTCGTATGTGAGGAGAAGTCGCAATTGCGAGCGTCGTAGTAGAGGGGTACCACTGTACAAGGTTTTTGTCCTTAAGTAGATCTGAATTTGGAACTTACGAGTTTTTCTTCTATTTTCACAACCTCATTTACCCCAGATAGAAAGTTGTTAGAGATACGAGCTTTTGGTGGAAGGTGGCAGGAAAAATGAGAGAGCTGACTATGTATCTAACTCCCAAAAATCGAGTTACGAGGTTTTTGAATTTCACCGACAATATGTCAGCGTATGTGTTTGATATGACATTGATGTGAATTCTCTGTGTGTGTTTGTCTCAGGAAACGTTTGACGCAGGCCTTCAGGCCTTCGAGAAGGAAGGGATCCAAACCATCACCTGTATGATGTCAGCGTATGTGTTTGTAATGACGTTGTTGTGATTTCTCTGTGTGTGTTGTCTCAGGAAACGTTTGACGCAGGCCTTCAGGCCTTCGAGAAAGAAGGGATCCAAACCTGTGTATGTCAGCATATGTGTTTGAGATTGCATTGTTGTAATTTCTCTGTGTGTGTTTGTCTCAGGAAACGTTTGACGCAGGCCTTCAGTCCTTCGAGAAGGAAGGGATCCAAACCATCACCTGTTTAATGTCAGCGTATGTGTTTGAGGGTACATTGATGTGAATTCTCTGTGTGTGTTTGTCTCAGGAAACGTTTGACGCAGGCCTTCAGGCCTTCGAGAAGGAAGGGATCCAAACCATCACCACCCTGAAAGACCAGCTGGTGAACGCCCGCCACGCCCAGACCACCATCATTGAGCGACGCTTCAACGATGTCATTGCCAGGTGAAGCCTTTAACCCTTTCGCCGCCGATGTCGCATTTCTGCGCCACACTGATATTAAAAGCCATGTCATTAACCCTTTCACTGCCAATGTCGCATTTCTGCGCCACACTAATTTTAAAAGCCATGTCATTAACCCTTTCACTGCCAATGTCGCATTTCTGCGCCACACGGATTTTAAAAAGCCATGTCATTAACCCTTTCACTGCCAATATCGCATTTATGCACCACACTGATTTTAAAAGCCATGTCATTAACCCTTTCACTGCCAATGTCGCATTTATGCACCACACTGATTTTAAAAGCCATGTCATTAACCCTTTCACTGCCAATATCGCATTTATGCACCACACTGATTTTAAAAGCCATGTCATTAACCCTTTCACTGCCAATGTCGCATTTCTGCGCCACACGGATTTTAAAAGCCATGTCATTAACCCTTTCACTGCCAATGTCGCATTTCTGCGCCACACGGATTTTAAAAGCCATGTCATTAACCCTTTCACCGCCAATGTCGCATTTATGCACCACAATGGCTTGCCACCAATGTCACTAGAAGGCTTTCAATCCGGATCTATTATCCGAAGACCCTATTTTCTTAATTTTGGGAGGTAAGGATAGGCCTAATGTTATGCATGTCACAGAGGAATTCCCAATATTGCAGGGTTTTGTCTTCTCTCTACCCAGTTGAGTTTAATGGTATTGTTGTCCCTGGAAATAGTTAAAAAGGGCAGCCATACAATACCATACCATGCCATACAATACCATACCATACCATACCATACTGTACCATACTATACCATACCATACCATACCATACCATACCATACCATACCATACCATACCATACCATACCATACCATACATACCATACCATACCATACCATACCATACCATACTACCACACCATACCATACCATACCATACCATACCATACCATACTATACCATACCATACCATACCATACCATACCATACCATACCATACCATACCATACCATACCATACCATACCATACCATACTATACCATACCATACCATACCATACCATACCATACCATACCATACCATACCATACCATACCATACTATACCATACCATACCATACCATACCATACCATACCATACCATACCATACCATACCATACCATACCATACCATACCATACCATACCATACCATACCATACCATACCATACCATACCATACCATACCATACCATACCACACCATACCACACCATACCAGTACATACCATACCATACCACACCACACCACACCATACCACACCACACCAAACCACACCACACCACACCACACACACCACACCACACCACACCACACCACACCACACCATACTATGCCATACCACACACCCACACCACACCACACCGTACCATACAATACCGTACCACACCACACCACACTACACCACACCATACCACACCACACCACACCATTCTATGCCATACCACACACCTACACCACACCACACCGTACCATCACAATACACCACACCACACCACACCACACCACACTATACCACACCATACTATGCCATACTACACACCTACACCACACCACACCGTACCATACAATACCGTACCACACCACACCACACTACACCACAACTACCACACCACACCACACACACACCACACCACACCGTACCATACTAATACCATACCAGAACAAACCACACCACACTACACCACACCATACTATGCCATACCACACACCCACACCACACCACACCGTACCATACAATACCGTACCACACCACACCACACCACACCATACCATCCATACCATACCACACCACACCACACCACACCGTACCACACACCACACATACCACACCACACCACACAACACCACACCATACTATGCCATACCACACACCCACACCACACCACACCGTACCACTACAATACCACACCACACCACACTACACCACACCATACCATCCATACCATACCGCACCACACCACACCACACCGTACCATACAATACCATACCACACCACACCACACTACACCACACCATACTATGCCATACCACACACCCACACCACACCACACCGTACCATCCATACCATACCACACCACACCACACCACACCGTACCATACAATACCATACCACACCACACCACACTACACCACTACACATACCATAGCCATACCACACCACCCACACCACACCACACCGTACACCAATCCATTAAACCACACCACACCACACCACACCGTACCATACCATACCATACCACACCACACCACACCACACCGTACCATACAATACCATACCACACCACACCACACTACACCACACCATACTATGCCATACTACACACCACACCACACCACACCGTACTCATACAATACCGTACCACACCACACCACACCACACCACACCATACTATGCCATACCACACACCCACACCACACCACACCGTACCATACAATACCATACCACACCACACCACACACCACACACATACTATAGGGTGTAGAGTGGCACAGAGGTATCGCGTTCGCCTTGTGTCAAGTAAACCCGAGTTCGAACCTGGGTACAGGGGATTTTTCCTCTCACTTTACACTAGGCCTTACGGTCTGAACATGGAGTCTTTCGGATGAGACGATAAACCGAGGTCCTGTGTGCCCATGCACTTAGCATACATTAAACCCAGTGGCAACGAAAAAGTTGTCATTTGGTCAAAATGTAACCCCCCCTCCCTTTCCTTCCTCACCAGTCACACAAAAATCGCATGCAAAAAAATGGGTGGCGTGCCTCTAGCTGCGACACGCTCTCCAGGTGGGAGCAACCCGAATTTCACAGAGACGCCTCTGTGGACTATAAAGTGCCTAATACCTATAAAGTACCTAATACCATACCATACCACACCATACCATACCACACCCACACCACACCAGACGTCACCCCCTACATTAACTGCTACCCTTTCCCCCTACACTCATCGAAAACTCTCGTCTCCCTTGGCTCCCCACCAGGTGGCAGAAGCTGCTGGCAGGACCAATAAATATCCTTGGGTCACTTATCTCCCTTTGCTCCCCACCAGGTGGCAGAAGTTGCTGGCAGACTCTGAGGGTCGGCGCCAGAAGCTGCTGCTGCTGCAGGACCAGTACCGGCAGATCGAGGACCTGTACCTGACCTTCGCCAAGAAGGCCTCCGCCTTCAACTCCTGGTTTGAGAACGCCGAGGAGGACCTCACCGACCCTGTGCGCTGCAACTCTGTGGAGGAGATCAGGGTATGACCACGTCAAAAACAATGTGCTTTGTGTCTGTGTATAAAGCAGACCTGTTTACTTTTACGATTTTGCCGTAATTTTTTACGAAGCAAAAGTCAAATTACGAGAATTACGGCGACAGAAAAATATACGGAAATAAACCCACACCACTACAGTTGCGTTGGCAAGCGATGCTTTTGAAACAATGCGGTGAAAAGTCATTCCGGTTCCCAGCATACAACACGCGTCAATTTCTTTTCATTCTGTTTCAAGATGGCGTCAAAGCGACCGCGTGGTGAGAGTTCTAGGTCAAATGATCCAAAATCTGATGGAAAGACACCAAAGAAAAGGCAAATACATGGTTTAAAAAATGTTTTTAAAGGACTCCCAGTGCACTATTTCTTGCATATAATTGTATAATTACAAATAGTTTTCTTGTTAATGGGGTTTTGTGAAGAAAAAGAATTGGCCCCGCGTTGGATTACGTTTTTTTTCTCCAAAATTACTATTTTTTGTTTCAGAAATTACGAATTTGCAAAATAGGGGTAAACAGGTCTGATAAAGGATGTGTGTGTGTGTGTGTGTATATGTATGTGTGTGTGTGTTTATATTGCATATCTATCATCTTGTTTTTTTTTACTTACTACCACTTTCGCCTGTCGCCCCTCCCAGGGCATAGGCCGCCAACAAGACCCCTCCAGCTGCTTCTGTCCTGGGCGATTCTCTCCAGCTGTCCCCAGGTGAGGCCCATCCTCTTGGCGTCAGCCTCCAGGTGTTGCAGGCATCAGAATTGTCAGAGGATTAGTGGATTTCAGAGGATTAAGAATTTCTGACAGAGGATTGGCTTCTCTTGTCAGAGGTTTTGCCTTTTTATTCAGTGTTATCTTTTGTGTTAAATAGCATTTTAAAGTGATTTATCACTATATTAAGCCTTTTTGGTGGTGTTGGGAACTCATTTCAGTGTTGTCCCTCTTCAGTCTGTGGCCTTGATGGTCCTTTTACCGCCGTTTTCAGAGGATTGGAGTTCAGACTATTCTGATGCCTGGTGTTGGCATTTTTGTAGCGGTAAGGTTTTTGACAGGGGGGCGGGGGCTGCTAGCTAACCCCTCGCCCAACCCTCCTCCTTTTTTCATCCGGGCTTGGGACCGGCAATGGCGGAGTTCTTGTGTTTTAATCTGCCATCAATTCTGGCAGAAACGTTTGATTTTACAACTTACAAGACCACGGTTCCGGGGATGACAAGATGAGCCGATCGTGAAGACTCTTTGCATCAGCTTTTTCAGTCCTGGCTTTCAGGAGCTTGGCTGAACTACTTTCACCCACGCTGTTTGTGATGTCCCAGGCTCTGCAGGAGGCCCACGTCCAGTTCAAGGAGTCGTTGAGCTCAGATTGGTCTGCCGGCAACACCTTAGTACAGGGAAACCCATTTAGTACGAGTACATTTTAAACGAGAGCCGTGAAAAAAGGCAGGAGAGTGGACCGGTAAGGCAGAAAGATAGTAGATGACAGTAAGCAAAGGGAAAAGGGCAGAGTCAAAGAGAGTGACAGATTAGAAGAAGTTACAAGCACAGAACTTCCAGAAGGTGGGGGAACTATTTATACAAAAGACCCCCCGGTATCCCCACGGGGGGGACATCCTACAGTCATGTCCACTGTTCCTACAGCAAAGAAAAAAGACCTGGCCAGACCCCCCGTCTCTGTGGCCCAGAAGCTCTGTGGAAGCCTGGAGGACCTGCAACATACGGCCGCCTTCATATTGGATGCTGGGGTGTCCCTCTGACGTATGAGAAGAAGAAGAAGAAGTGTTGATGAATGCAGGGGTGCATGTGGGTGTGCCTGAAGCCTGAATTCAGGCAATTTGATGCAGGCTCAGGCAGTGGTCTGCCTCTTTTTGCTCTTAAATTGATCATTATATCAAGGGCTATGATGGGAAGTTCAGGCAAAAGCTTTGATCACCGCTTGCACCCATGTGAATGTTCAAAGGTCGTTGTCATTAATCGACACTATTGTTTGTGACGTTCCAGGCTCTGCGTGAGGCCCACGACCAGTTCAAGGCGTCGCTGAGCGCGGCGCAGGCGGACTTCAACCAGCTGGCTGCCCTGGACAAGCAGATCAAGGTGTTTGACGTGGGCCCCAATCCCTACACCTGGTTCACCATGGACGCCCTGCACGACACCTGGAGAAACCTCCAGAAAATCATCAAGGTGTGTGTGTGTCTGTGTGTGTGTGAAAGAGAAAGAGAGGGAGAGAGGAAGAGAGGGGGTGGGTGGTGGGGGCTGGATTAGCAGATCAATGTGTATGTGTATGTGAGAGAGAGAGAGAGGGAGAGAAAGAGGGGGTGGGAGTGGGGGCTAGTCTAGCGGATCAATGTGTGTGCGTATGTGAGAGAGAGAGAGGGAGAGAAAGAGAGGGTGTGGGAGGGGGGCTGGATTAGCAGATCAAGGTGTATGTGTATGTGAGAGAGAGAGAGGGAGAGAGAAAGAGAGGGTGGGTGGTGGGGGCTGGATTAGCAGATCAAGGTGTGTGTATGTGAGAGAGAGAGAGAGAGGGGTTGGGGGTGGGGGCTGGATTAACAGATCAAGGTGTGTGCATATGTGAGAGAGAGGGAGAGAGAAAGAGAGGGTGTGTGTGTGTGTGTATGCTTGGATTTTATTATTTAAAATTACCGTATTTTTCGGACTATAAGGTGATACTTTTTTTCCTAGACTCAGACCACTGCATGTTATAATGTGACTGATAATATAGTAAAAAAAACCCTATAATAACAAAATCTGAATTTGGTGGGGGGTGCGCCTTATAATCAGGTGCGCCTTGTAGTCCGTAAAATACGGTAAGCACATGGATGCTCCTGCTTTCAGGATGTCCTGAAATGCAGGATTTTTTTATTGCCTGGAGCTGGAGTCAGCGGATTATGAGAATTTGAGAAGCAACGAATTTACTATTTATAAACGTTTTGTCGGTTTCTCGCATGTGTAGAATATAAAAGAAATGAATACAGATAAATATTTACATGCCTTTACCAGGAACTTTATATTTTTAGGATTGTTTAAGTCAAGTTGTTAACTGGGCGGCCCCTGGACCCCTGCCTTGCAGGATTTTTTTTAATTTCCCAGTAGCACCCATGTAAGTAGTAGTTGTTGTGTGTGTGTGCAGGAGCGTGACCTTGACCTGGAGCGTGAGGAGCATCGTCAAGAGGAGAACGACCAGCTGAGGAAGCAGTTTGCCCAGGCCGCCAACGCCTTCCACGGCTGGCTCACCGAAACCAGGTGTGTATGCAGGGGCGAGTTTCACAAGGGCTAACGTTACGTAGCGCTCGCTCAAATCGGCAAAAACGGTCTAAGAAACACCCTTCGTTTGCCGATAGTTCGCGTGGCGTTTTGCTCTCAGTCGAAAGGTGACAAGCGGCGAACTATCCGGGGGTGAATACGGTTCTTGTTGTTGATTGGTCCATTAAAGTTTGTTTAAAAATAATTAAAAAATTTGACCAATCAGACAAGAGCTTGTAATATTCTTCCGCAAACGTTTTCTAAAGTGTTTCTTAGGCCCCGTTTGGCGTAAGCGTTATTCGCACGGCGACCGTTATCTAGAGAAACTCACCGCTGTTGTTGTTGTTGTTGTTGACGTATCCTGGCTTTATAAAAGACTCCTGGGATCATCCCAACAGCCGAAGCGCTTGAGCGCTGTTGTACAAATGCACCAGCTAGGGATGAGAACATTACGTGTGTGTGACCGTTTGTTTTATTACCCCGACACATGGGCAGCCACACTCCGACTTTGGGGGATTTGGGAGAATGATTTCTTGGTTATGTTCCTACTTTCTTGTTATTTGCCTGCAATTTTCATGGTTTCTTGGTTATTTTCCTGTGAATTTCGTAGTTATTTTCCTGTGGATTTCTTGGTTATTTTCCTGTGATTTCCCTGGTTTCAGGTCTTCCCTGATGGAAGGGTCGGGGTCTCTGGAAGAACAGCTGGAAGCCACCAAGGTATGGGATGACTGCTGGGCTGAGTGTGTGTGTGTGTGTGCGTGTGTGTGCGTGCGTGTGTGTGCATTGCATGCGATATTTCGTGCGTGCGTGCGTGCGAGTGTGTGTGTGTGTGTGTGAGAGAGCGTGTGTGTGTGTATGTGTGTGTGCATGTGCGCGTGCGTGTGTGTGTGTGTGGTGTGTGTGTGTGTGTGTGTGTGTGTGTGTGTGTGTGTTGTGTGCGTGCGTGCGTGCGTGCGTGCGTGCGTGCGTGCGTGTGTGTGTGTGTGTGTGTGTGTGTGCGTGTGCGTGCGTGCGTGTGTGTATGTGTGTGTGTATGTGTGTGTGTGTGTGTGTGTGTGGTGTGTGTGTGTGTGTGTTAAATGCAATAAAAATGAGAAGAATGTTTAAAAAAAAATGTGTGTGTGTCTGTGTGCCTCTGTACATTTGCGTATGTGTGTTTGTGTATGTGGTTTTGTAAGTGTATGTTTGTTTAATGCAATCAAAATCAACACAAAGATTTGAAGAAAAGACGAAAAAGATTGTGTGTGTGTGTGTGTGTGTGTGTGTGTGTGTGTGTGTGTGTTCAAGCAAAATTAAAACAATAAAGAAAAGATGAAAAAGATGTAGGTACACGTGTATGTGTGCGTGTGTGTGTGTCTTTTATTTAACATCTATCCACAACTTTTTTTATGTGTGTGTGTGTGTTTAAGTGTGCACGCACATGTAACCCTCGTGCACGAATGCATGTGTGTGTGTGCACTTGTGCGCCTGTTTGCGCATGGGTCTACCTGTGTTCAATATTTGTAGACACAGTTAAAATCCTATTAAAGAACCACCCTGTCTGTGTGTTTCCAGCTGAAGGCCATTAAATAGTTGTTAAAGACCCACCCTGTCTCTTATGTTTTCAGCGGAAGACCATTAAATAGTTGTTAAAGACCCACCTTGTCTCTTATGTTTGCAGTGGAAGGCCATTAAATAGTTGTTAAAGACCCACCCTGACTCTTAACTAGTTGTTGAAGACCCATCCTGTCTGTGTGTTTCCAGTGGAAGGCCGATGACGTGCATTCAATGAATTGTTGTTAAAGACCCACCCTGTTTATATTTCCAGTGGAAGGTCGATGACCTGCATTCAATGAATTGTTAAAGACCCACCCTGTTTCTATTTCCAGTGGAAGGCCAATAATAATAATAATAATAATGATTATTTATATAGCGCGTTATTCTCTGATTTAGGGCTCTAAGCGCTTTACATCTTTAATACAAATACAACATAGAACATACATTATCTTATGCAATCAGAACATGACGAACGTACATAAATTTTACATGAGTAGAATATAGAAAAGTACATATACAAATGAACAAAAACGCATATCAAAAACGCATATCTTGAAAAAGGTATACAACTTACAGAAACACACACACACAATGACGTACTATCGATGAATTGTTGTTAAAGACCCACCCTGTTTCTATTTGCAGTGGAAGTCCAATGACGTGCGATCTCAGAAGAATCAGCTGAAGAAGATAGAAGACCTGGGGGCTGCCATGGAGGAACGGCTTATTCTGGACAACAGGTACGCACACAGAAATCTGTTCTTGCTCCCATTTTGTCATCCATGTTTTATTTTCAGCTGATTTTAATTTTTGGGAAACCTTGTTTCTTCCTTAGCTCATTCGCTGCTATCATGTTTTGCTATAGGCTATGCTAAGGACATTTTCAGACACACACAAAATCACGCTAGTGGTTTTCTTTTGCTTATACACACACACACACTCTCACACACATACTAACACACACACACACACACACACCACACACACACACACACACACACCTACACACACGCACATCTGGGCCACCCCCCCTCCTAATGAACGAACCACCAGAAGTAACCTACAGCGGGGTAGGAGAGTTGTAAAGGGAGCCTATTAAACCTTAGAAAGAAGGATTTTCGCCAATGCGGTACGTAACAGACAAAGCGTTGAATCATGACAAACGACGACGATTGTCAACAGAGCATTGCTCACAGCGGATTCTCTGATGAACAGCGTTCGTCAACAGCGCAGTGAAGAGGTTAACTCATTCGCATTGCAACGATTTTGAATTATTAAAAAAGACTCACAAATCACTCCAGCCATGCACACAAACAAAACAGGTGCGCATTGTAGTCGGTGAAATAGGGTAAATATAATTTTTGTGTGTAAATAATTGGTGTGTGTGTGTGCGTGTGCGTGTGCGTGCATTAATGCTTTGTAGCATCTTATAGGGTGAAGATTATGGTATACGTTATCTGTGACTTGTGTTACAGATACATGGAGCATAGCACAGTGGGAAGGACACATTTTTCAATGATTGTGTTTTATGTTCTCCGCCAGATACACGGAGCACAGTACAGTGGGAAGGACACATTATTTCAATGATTGTGTTCCGTGTTCTCGGCCAGATACACGGAGCGCAGCACAGTGGGAAGGACACATCATTTGAATGATTGTGTTTTATGTTCTCCGCCAGATACACGGAGCGCAGCACAGTGGGAAGGACACATTTTTTCAATTTATTTCAATGATTGTGTTTTGTGTTCTCCGCCAGATACACGGAGCACAGCACAGTGGGAAGGACACATCATTTGAAAGATTGTGTTTTATGTTCTCCGCCAGATACACGGAGCACAGCACAGTGGGAAGGACACATCATTTGAATGATTGTGTTTTGTGTTCTCCGCCAGATACACGGAGCACAGCACAGTGGGTCTGGCTCAGCAGTGGGATCAGCTGGATCAGTTGTGTATGAGAATGCAACACAACTTGGAACAACAGATAGAGGCCAGGTGTGTGTGT
>CM065707.1:13777532-13792532 GCA_017654935.2 Phymorhynchus buccinoides
TCTGCCGCACTTTTCCTCCCTTTCTTTCTCCCCCCCCCCCCCCCTCCCTCCCCGCTTCTCCCCAGCAACAACGCATATACCAAAGCAACTCTCTCTCTCTAACCCCCCCCTCCCCTCCCCTCTCCTCTCCTCTCACACACACATATCGACCATCAACTTCATGATTCATCTTTTCATTCACTAAAGCCGTATACTTCAGACGTTGACCATATCCCGTGGGGATTACCGGGGGGGGTTTTGGGGCTCTCTTTCAAAAAAAAGGTCCCCCCCACCTTCGGGAGTTCTGTGCTTGTAACTTCCCTAGCTGCCACTTCTCTTTCAATCAGCCTTTTCGCACATTGCTTTCTAGCATCCAATATCTTGCTGACCCTTTTTGCCAATTCTTCTGGACTTGTTTACCCAAAAAATCTTCCAAATAATTTTCCTCTTTGAGCTCCTCCGACGAAATCGGAAAAATGTGTCGGCCCTGTACGCAGCCGGGCCTGGAGGAGACCAGTGAAAACTGAAAACCAAACACACACATACCTTACCCATTATGACCATATGGCGTGGGAACGCAGAAGAAGAAGAAGAAGAAGAAGATCGCGACCCATGCTACAGGACAAAGTGTAAAAAAGAGACCCTTCACTTTAAATACTAAAATCAATGGAACAAACAGAGTTGGACAACAGAGTTCTTCACAGAAGAATCCTATCAAATGTTTCACCCCTGATGAAAATCCTTCAAACTCTTGGGGAAGGGGGGCGGGGGGTGGGGTGTCACAACTCGCGCAATCACCTTTTTTTTCTAAAAAGTAAATGATCAGTAGTCTCTCTTTTCATTTGTTTGTGTTATTGACAAAAATAAAAGAAATTTAGGGGGAATACAGGACGGAGACCTTCTCCATCATCGCTTCTACACCCACCCCCACCCCCACCCACCCCAACCCCACCCCCACCCCCACCCAACCCCCCCCAGTATCTTCCATGTGGTGTGCCTTGTAATTCCTCACTGGATGCGCCTGCACGGCGGCCCATGGTGTCTCCGGAAAGGGGGGTGGCAGAGGTGCTGTTCTCGGACAATCCAGGACTCCTCGTCCCCACACTCCCATTGGATGCCCCCCCCCCCCCCCCCCCCCTAGTGAGAGAGAGAGACCAACCTTAGATCCAGGATATCTCCACGTGGGGGTGCAGGACTAATTCCTGTTGCACGACCTGCAGATTGCGGCGGCCATGGTGTCTCCGAGAGTCTCCGGCGGACGAGAGAGGTGTGCTATAACTCGGATACACCAGGGACTCACATCTCACTCACACGTTGCGCTGAACTGCTGGGAAGGCGTACGACTGCTCCAGCTTCTTCTGGCCCCTGTTAGAACACACCAGAAGGCGCTAAGAGTACTTGAAGGGGGTTGCGGCACCCCTCTGAAGACCCACCAGGTTCACGTGTCAAAATCACGGGTTTCACGCGTTGTCCCTCTTTATAGCTGGAAAGAAATCTAGTTTTGACCAAATGTCTCACTCCCTATATGTGACAAATGCCCCCAAATTCAAACCGAAACAGCATGTTAACCAATTTTCGTGCCAGAAACCAGCAGCTGGCATTTTTTGGGTTTCAGCCAAAAAATACCATTAAACTTAACCCAGGTTACCCCCAACAAAAGAAATTATCTGCAAAATTGGGATGTCGGTACTTTGCGACATGTATAAAATAGGGCCTGTCTTTACCTCCCATTAATGAAGAACATAAGGTCACTGGATGCCACAGGGGACACTCATTTGATGCCTTTTAGTGTAACCATAGGTGTTAAAACATTGATTGGTGCATTTGTATCACTGAGAGTAGACGTTGGCGATGAAAGGGTTTTACCCTTAAGGCATTATCGTAATATGACGTCAATTTGTGGATCTCCAGTTCGATATTGGAAAAGATTTAGATCACCAGCATCTGTCAACATGTTTCTGCTTCCACCGTATCAACGCTCTGCTTTGCAACTGAAAACGTTTTCTAGAAGCAAACGGATTTCTGAAGACTGTGACAAAACACACCAAGAGCACAGTGGATACTGACCTGTTGGTGGCCAAGCTCCTTTCAGCTCCTCCCAGCTCTGGGTCAGCTGGTCCAGACGACTGCGACTGTCCTCCACCCCGATGTCCGAACTGAGACATCAAGGCCGCCCCTGTCGTCGTGCACAGCCTGCCCCTACACACACACACACACTTTTTTTTATTTTTCTCTTCTTTACGATCTCTCTATCAGCCTCTATGTCTCAATCTGTTTTTTCTTGTCCCACCTCTTGCTCTCCCCCTTTCAAACTATGATTACATTTGTAATTATATTTTGTACATATTTTATTTGCTAGTCATGATTTATGTATGTTTTGTTTTTTGATATTTGTTCATTGTGCTTTGGTTCTTTACGCCAATTTTCATTGTTGATCTTTAAATTTTATTGATTCAGTATGGGTTTTTTTTCTTTTCATGACGACAGGATGAAAAAAAAGCTTGTTAGCTTACTCTTTTATCGTCATTAAAGATAATTTTGGACTTGACTTGACTTGACACACGGTGGCTTCTGAGAAAATTTCAAAAGTCCTGCAGGGCGGCGGGCCCCCGCCACTCGGCCCGGCGGCCCGGCCCCGGCCCAGGCGGAGTGCAGGAGCAGCGCACATACACAATTTACTGCTCTTATCCAAACCTACTCTTCACAACCTCTAGACTAGTACAAGTGCCACCATTCTTTTGAATATATAGCAAATGCTATATATTAGGCCATTTTTTATTGTACAAGTTTGTGTGTGTGTGGAAAAAAATAGTTGTTTCTCAAATTCTCATAATCCGGCGATGCCGGCTCTATGGCAATTTAAAAATCCTGCAATTCAAGATATCCTGAAAGAAGGAGCATCCAGTGCACACACACACACACAGCTTTGGCCTGGAAACCCGTGTATCCATTTTTTTCGCCTGGTGGAAAAAGATGTTGCACAGTTGTCTACATTGTTTTGCTTTTTTGCCTAGAAAATTTCTACATTTTTTTCACCTGGAAAATGCCTTCACTTTTGCCTGGAAAATTCCACATTTGCCTTGAGATTTCAATTTTTGCCTTGAAAATGTCTCAATTTTTGCCTAGAAAATGTCTCGTTTTGTCAAAAAAATAGTCTCCATTATTGCCTGGAAAATGCCTCCATTTTTTTCTTTTCGCAGGGAAAACGTCTCCAGTTTCATCTGGAAAATGTTTCCATTTTTGTTGGAAAAATGTTTCCATTTTTGCCTGGAAAATGTTTCCATTTTTGCCTGGAAAATGTTTCCATTTTCGTCTGGAAAATGTTTCCATTTTTGCAAGGAAAACATCTTTTTGTTTTGCCCGGAAAATGTACCTGGATGGATGGCTCGTGGTTCTCTATCTCGGCCTCCAGGCGCTTGTGCTTCTTGCGAAGGTTCTGCACTCCCGTCAGGTCCCGCCCGTAGTCGTCAGAACCCACCAGCAGCTTCTTCTCCCTGTTCAAACACACACACCCATCGCACGTATGAACATTTTTTTTTTTTTTTTCCATAATTTGTTTTCATAATTTTACAAATTTTCATGAAGAAACACATACGCACACACCCCCATGCAGAAGTTACAGGTGGGGATAAGGGTGATGACAACTACAGCAGCAGCACTACAAGCAAAATCAACATTATCATATCACCCCCCTTTTTTATTAGAAGAGAAGAATGGTAATGTATTATCCGGGCTATAAGGAGGCACACACACACACCCACACACACACACCACACCGACACACACACACCACACACACCCCCCCCCCCCCCCCCCACACACACACACACCCACCCAAAAAAAAAACACACACACACACACCACCACACACACCACACACACCCACCCACACCACCACACACACACACGCCCCACACATACCCACACCCACCACCACATACCCACACACCCACACACCACACACCCCACACCACACACACACACACACACACACAGACCCCACAACACACACACCACACACACCACCCCACACACACACACCACACCCACACACACCCACACACACCACACACACACAACAAAAACACAAAACACACACACAAACCACACACCCACCCCACAACACACACCACACACACACTGACTCCCAACACACACAGCTGACACACACACCACACACACACCACCCCCACACACAAACCACACACACACCCACACACACACTCACACACACAAACCCCACACACACACCACACACACACACACAACACCCACCCACCAGACCTGTTTACCCTTTTAATGAAAAACCCGGAATTTGCCACACAAAAAAACGGAATTTGAGAACAAAAACCGGAATTCACATGATCTGTACACGACTCGTGATAAAGCGGTTTCTTGTTCATCTCCTTTCCGTGAACATCGGCGTCTATTTTCAATATTGTGATGATTTCTTGTCTCAATTTTGCCAGAAAATTTTTATTGGTAAATTCAGTCACTAATAATCCGCTTAGTCAATTTTAGTATAAAACAAGCTGGAAAAAGCAAAAAATACCTGGAAATGTCCACGATCGGACAGAGGAAAAATCACTCAGCCGCGGATCGGCGGATGCCAAGTTGCAACTCGGCGCCATCATGATTGATTTTGACTTCATTTTCCGTTGAAAAACTTAAAAACTCTCACATCATCGTTTTTTCCAGTGATAATATAATCTAAATGGACAAATGTCAAGCCCTAATTACAATCTCTACCAATAAAAAAACGGCCTGGAAAGCTCTTCGAATCGGGGAGAAATAAAAAGGGACAGTAAAAGTCCCGCCATTTTCTCAGTCCCGAAATAGATCGACCAAAATAACCCCATTATTTCACCCCTTTAACCAATGAAAAATGCAGCATTTACTGCATGTGACGTCAAGCATAACCCCTTTTCTGATGACGTAGTATGCTAGGTACATGTTTCGGTCAACCCTTGCATCTTTTCCTACGAACGGAAACAAATAATATACGGTTTTTTTTTTTTACGGGGGGGGAAATCCGGAATTTTCAGCATTTCACCACCGGAATTTACTATTTTACCCGGAATGTTTAGCAAATTTCCAGAATAATTCCGGCAAAACCGAAAATGGTAAACAGGTCTGCACACAACACACGCACCTGATTATAAGGCATACCCCCCAAATTTTACCTAAATTTCAGCTTTTGTTACTATATTTTCTTACTATTTCCCCAGTCTCATTATAAGGCGCAGGGGTCCCAATCTTTGAAAAAAAAAAAAGTATCGCCTTATAGTCCGAAAAATATGGTAGTCGCAAAAATAGCAATAGTAATATCAGCCTTATCGTCTTCACCATCGTCTTCATACATAACATTGTCAATAACAAGTAACAATTTGATACATATGGTAATTATAGCATTTCCTTTGTGATCAACACTACTAATATTAACAATATGATTTACAATGAGGCGCGCGTGCGCATGCATGCACACACACACACGCACACACACCCCGCACGCCCACACCCACGCACAAAACCACACAAACACGCACACACCCACCACACACACACCCACACAACACACCACACACACACACTACACACACAAGGACACACACACACACGCTTCCACACACACACATCACACACACACATTACACACACATACACACACACAGCACATCACACACAACACACACACAGTTACGCACACACGGACACGACACCCATAATACGGACACATACCTAGGGGTGGTATGGACATGTGGGTAAGAAGTAATACTAATACTTGAAACGGGTCATTGCAACAAGAAAGGGATAATAGATCGGAACAGGAGAATGCCACGGAGTGCCTAGTTAATTCCGAGCATACTCGGAACAGGAGAATGCCAGGGAGTGCCTAGTGTAATTCCGAGCATACTCGGAACAGGAGAATCGCCAGGGAAGTGCCTAAAGATTCATTCCGAAGCATACTCGGAACAGAGAGAATAAAATGCCAGGTAGTCCAGTAGAACCTAGTTAATTCCCGAGCGGCTATACTCGGAACACCTGAGAGATTGCCCAGTCAGGGCTAGTAATTCTGAGCATACTCGGACAACAGGAACTAACAGGAGGAATGCCAGGGAGTGCCCGCTAGTTAATTCCGAGCATACTCGGAACAGGGAGATTATGCCAGGGATCAGTGCCCTTGTCATAGCTAATTCCGAGCATACTCGGACCCTTTAAGACATGGAATTTTAGACTGCCCAGGTTAATTCCGAGCATACTCGGAACAGGAGAAATGCCAGGGAGTTACGAGTGCCTAGCCTAATTCCGAGTGATACTCGGACTTAACAGCGAGGTTCCATTTGAGTCTAAAACTTGTCTAAAGTCCAAGAGATGGGGGTTTTTCCAATCCAAACCACATTTTTTTGTGTAGTTACTTCTCTTCATCACTCCTCCAACCTTCGGTTCACTTTCTTTTTTTAAAATGTTTGGCACTTTAAAAAAAATAATAAATCGGTCCTACGTGAGCTTTAGAAAAGTGCTCCAATATGTTTTCATGATTAACAGTGATAGTAACAAGGAGAATTATTCTGATGTCAATGCAAGTAACCCCGATTTTTGGAGCTATACAGCTTACGGCCACTTTTTCTTTTATGAAAGTGAGGGCCATCAAAGTGGTGATCCCCCTTCGTTCTTAACCCCTTCACTGCCGAGCCCGTTTCCGGTTCAGGGGCAACTATTTGCCAAGCCGTTTTAGGTTGCCGGGTCTATCGCAAAACTGTCTGAATAAAAGTGCATATAACCTATGCTTTTCTGAAAGGGGATTGAATATACTATCATTTGAGAACACTCTCACATGCATTCGAACATACTGCGAAAAGCGTATGGATAGAAAAAGGGAAACTCTTAGAATAACCCTATGACGGATATTTCCGTGACGGGGCAGTTTATAGGTTACCGGAATTAAGTTGACAGAAATATAACCGTGACGGGGCAGTGAAGAGGTTAAGCCAACCATGGAGACATCATGCAACCAGTCAAGTGTAATCATGACCTAAATAATAAACTGTACAACAGAGATGCAATGTAAGATCAATGTAAACTTGTCCTTAATCCACCCCCCCTTCCCCCAAAGTCTACACAGTATAATGTAAAATCTGTTTAAAGTCCTCCGTTCGCGGCAGACACACATGGGACATTTGTAGAAGACAATATATTATTGGGAACGATACTGGAGGCAATGCCCCGAGGCAGCGCAACACCAGGAAAGTCCCGATCCCCAACAACACATATTAGATATATTAATTTGACCCTTAAAGTACTGGCATTGGGCCTGTATTTTAAGCTAAAATAGCATGCTCCCCATACAATATTTTTTAATCCCATGTTGTCGTTACCAGTGAATATTTTCATATTGCATAATCTGCATTCAAATTTTGTGAAGCGAAACTCGCGTAACAGGACGACATTGAGACAGAATCACTGAGGCAGAGACAGACAAGCTGTAATGATATTGATAGGTGTTCACTGGGCTCAGTTGTACAGTTGACCGTTTAACATAGAAATGAGCAGTGCCTCACTTTAACTTTTGGGGTAGGGGCCTCAGGGACTCGGTACATTGTTTGTTGGCAGTCTGACTCAGACAGTAAACATCATAACATGGTGTAGCGAAGCGGGACTTGAACAGGCTCACCGAACCAAACAACGAGCAATGGCTTCACACTCGGAAAACCCACATGGTATACAGTCGGAATCCAGAAACCTACAGGACGACAGTGGGGCTAAACTCACTTAAATCAAGGCTTCCTTGTCATGCGGGGCTCTCTGTGGAAAATGGTACAGAGTCTTGAACGTTGTGCGTCTGGTTAGTTGTGTGAAACCGCGAGAGAAATCTCACAACACGTGGGACTTATCAACATCGAAGAGAGTCTAGAAACTGGTACGTCTTGTACGGCAAGTTCGAGCATGACAACACACAACCCCAAAGCGAGACTGCTTTGTTTTGACAGGCTTCCTCTTCATCAATGTCTCTCAAGAACAGCAACATGGTGTGAGCCTCGTTCAGAAAGACAGACAACAGTGAAGCGAAACTCACTTGATCCAGGCCTCCTCGTCATCGATGTCTCTCAGGAACTGGTACATGGTGTTGGCCTCGCTCAGACGGTTGCGCCGATGGATGGCCAGTTCCTTGATCCTGTCAGCACAAACGCGCTTAATTACTGTTTTAAAAGAACATTAACTTATTCAAGTCGTTCCGGACATATATGTACGGAATTAATAGATAGCTGTCAATATGATGCACTTGCTTCAAGGGAAATAAACCTGTCAGTGCACTCCATACCTTGGTCAATTCTAAAATCGCTTCACTACCTTAGAGTACATTTTTGCCTCTGGCACATTTGCATTTGTTAGTGGTTTGTTGTGGGTAAGGGATCCTCTGACTTTGCTTTTGTAATGGCTTGTTGTGGGGAAACTCTCTCTCGTATCTCTCTAACTTCTCTTTCTCTATCCATTGTTCTTCGTATATGCTTTTGCTTCTCTGCCTAGAGTCTAACTCCAGGATTGTGTAATGTTTCCTCTCTCTCTCTCTCTCACACACAAAAAATCTCTCTCTCTCTCTACCTTCTCTCCCTCATCCCTTTCCCTTCTCCACCCTCTCTACCTCTCTCTCCCGCCCCCCCCACCCCCCCCCCCCCCCCCCCCCCCCCCCCCCCTCTCTCTCTTCTCTCTCTACCTATGCTCCTTCTCCATCTGTTCTTCTTATATGCTTTTGCTACTCTGCCTAGTCTAACTCCAGGATGTGTAAGTTGATCCTCTCTATATCTATCTCTCTATAACTCATCTCTCTCCTCTCTCTCTCTCCCCATTTCTCTCTCTACCCCCACCACACACCCCACCCACATCCACCCCCCCCCCCCCCCCCCCCCCCCTACCACCCACCCCCCCACCAAACGACCCCCCACACCCAACCTCTCCTTCTCTGTCTCTCTCTCTCTCTAGGTCCAGCCTAAATCTGCCCCTTATCCCCCCCCCCCCCCCCCCCTCTGAAGTAGTCTGTCTAAGTCTCTCTCTCTCTCTCCCGCCCCACCCCCCCCCCCCCTCTATCTCTGTCTCCGTCGCCCCAAACCCTTTCACGTCTCTGTTTTGCTCTTCCGGTATACCCCATCCCCCTCTCTCCCTTCTGAACATAGCCTAACCCCTGGATGTGTAATGTTTCCTCTCTTCTCTCTCTCTACCTCTCTCTCTGGTTGTCTCTCTCTGGGTCTCTCCCCCCCCCCCCATCTGTCCAGAATTTCTCTCTTAGGGCTCACCCCGGGTTCTTTTCCTTGTAAATCTAAAGTGTCTGATTAAGGTGAAGTCTCTGTTTGTTTTCTGTTTCTTATTCTTCTTATATGCTTTTGCTTCTCTGTCCATCCCCACCCTATCATAAGCCTCAACCCCTGGATGTGGTAATGTTTCTTTTCTTCCCAACCACTGGTCTCTCTCTCTCTATCTCTCTCTCTCTCTCTACTCTACTTCTCTTCTCTCTCCATCTGTTCTTCTTCTTATATGCTTTTTGCTTCTCTGCCCCCCCCACCCTCTCTCTAAACTTGTGGGAACTGTAATGTTTCCTCCTTCCATCTCTGTGTCTTCTCTTATCCGCTTTTTTCTCTCTCTCTCTTATCCCCACCTCTCTCCCACCCCCTCTCTTTCAAGCCTAACCCCTGGATCTCCATCTGTTTTCTGTTTAATGTTTTGCTCCTCTCTCTCCCTCTTCTCTCTCTCTTTGGTAATCTTTCTATCTCTCTCTTTCTCTCTCCCTCTTTCTTTCTCTCTCCCCCCCCTCTCTCTCTCTCTCTCCCTCACCACTATCACACACACACACACAAACACAGATCAAGGGGAAAACCCCAGGCAAAGAACCCAACCCGTACCAGTAGACTTACTTCCCTTTGTTTCTGAACAAACATCTGTGGAGCTCTACTGCTTTGCTTAGATAGAACTAGAAGAAGACTAAAAACAAAAGAGGGACAAAAATGGCATCAATCATCTGTATTATTAAAAATTCAGGATTTCCTGGTGTGGCATTGCCTCCAGGATCGTACCACCATCTTTATATCTACTAATGTCCCATATGTGTCTGTTCCAGACCGGAGGACGTTAAGCAGAATTTTCTTCTTCTTCTTCTTCTTTCAGGGAAGAAAATGGTAGAATGGGGGAAAAATCACCAGGGTTTGGGTTTGGTGATCAAGGTAGAAAATGGGAAGAAGCAAGCTTTCCGCTCGAAGAGCTTTCATCAGGCTGGGGGTTAGTGGGCAAGAATTATAATAGTAATAAAGACATTTATAGAGCGCACATTCTAGACGAAAAACTCATGGCGCTTAACAAAAACTAAAATTCACTCCACATGCAAAGATTACCGTATTTTTTTCGGATCATTAGGCGCTGCTGTGTATAAGGCGAATAGGGCATTTTTCAAGACAAATCTGAAAAAATTAAAGTAAAAGGCGCCCTCGTTTATAAGGCGATACACACCTCGCAAAAGAAAGTCGAAGTTTGAAGCCCGTACACGTCCTGTAAACGCTTACCGACCGCCATTATTGCTGTCATAAACGAGAGTTGGCTCCATTCTCAAATAATCAAAACTTCCGTTTTTGCGACTTCCAGTTGTTGTGTTTGGACTTTTTTTCACGAAAACTTGTAGAATTATGGCATTTTAAGCTCTACAACAATGCTTTTTACATCCAATGAAGGGTTGTAGCAGCTGTTGGACGGTATCTAGGACGATAATAGGGATTTTGAAGCATTTTAACGTGAGTATTCGTCGTATCGGCAACTCGTTACCACTTTCGATGTTGTGACTCACAGTAGACTGTACTGAGTACGGCAATCATTGCCTCTCTTCTCACGATTTTGTTCACTAATAGGGCGCCCTCGTTTATTAGGCACATAGGTCGAAATTGGAGAAAAACATATTGCCTTATAGTCCGAAAATGACGGTACATCTCTTTTAGCTTCTCTTTGCGCTCGCATTCCCACCATCACCCCCACACGCAAACACATGCATACTCATAGATATACAAACATGCACACGCATATATACACATTGGTATACACAAACGCATCCTTCCCTCCCCACACACACAAACACACTCACATCAATCAGTCTGGTTGTGGTTGAGCATATAACACAGCATAGCCCAGCGTATGTTTGTGTGTATATGCATGCGTGTGGGTGGGGGGGGGGGGGGGTTGTTGTGTGTGTCAGTGTCAGTGTCAGTGTCAGTGTCTGTGTGTGTGAACGTGGGTGCATAAGTGTGATAATTGCTGCCATTTTTAAAGATGTTGTTGAAAAATAAATTAAAATCGAAAATGTGTGCTCTCAAAGGGGGTGTTTGGTGATTCGTTGACCAAGACACTCACATCAACGCACACGCACACACACACATATATAAATATAAAAATAATTGTAATGTTTAGCGCACTGTTTCGTACATACTTTTCGTATCGCTCGTTGATGGTGCGTTTCCGGTCGTCGATGGATTCCGCCTCCCACACCTGGGCCTCCACGAACTGGTCAGCCTGGCTGTTGAGGTCAGTGATGCGATCCTGCGACCATTATCTTCATTGTCATCATCATCATCATCATCATCACCATGAACATCAACATCATGATTGTCATCATGATCATAATTGTCATCGTCGTCATCATCATCATCACCCAATATCGTGATGAACCTCAGCATCATCACTGTCATCATGATCATCATTGTCATTGTCGTCATCATCATCGTCGTCACAATCATCATCATCATCATCATCATCATCATCATCATCATCATCATCATCATCATCACAAACTAGTCAGCCTGGCTGTTGAGGCGAGTGATGCGATCCTGCGACCATTATCTTCATTGTCATCATCAATGTCATCATCATCATCAACATCATGATTGTTATGATCATCATTGTCATCGTCATCGTCCATCATCATTATCATCATCATCATCATCCACAGACTCATATCATGTCTCCATCAACTGATGATTTTCACACACACTCACACATACACACACACACACATCATACACACACACTCCACTCACACACACACGCACACACAGACACACACACACACACACACAAAAACTCACACACACATGCACAAAACACACACACACACACGCACACACACACACACAAAACACACACATACACACACACACACTCACACACACACACACGTACACAGACACACACACTCACACACACACACACACACACAGATGCTCACATCGTGTGCAGTGATGTCAGCCTCCATCAACTGGTGTTTCTTCAGCAGGTTGGTCACCGAGGTCAGATCCTTCCCAAAATCCTCTGTGCACAGCATCTGCTCCACCTGCAAAACACGCATTTCAACTTTCAGTTTTAACACATTCAACACTGTTCAAATGCTTCCCATTACAACCGTTCCACACGAATGTACGCGTGTTTAACCATTCACAATTCACAACTCCGCGAAGCCATGCAACCCAAACTGGTATAGAAGTGTTCCTCTACGGTCCCTTAATAGTTTTCAACCAATAAAATCACGTCCAGTCTATTTTTAGTACCGCAATGAATGCAAATGAGTCACTAACCCTCTCTTCATCTTCTTTGTCATGCTTTTTTTTAAATCTGCAAAAAAATAAAAATTTTACTTTGGAATTATAACATATGAAAATAATTTTTATGTAATGATGCAAACCTGCCTAGTGTTGAACGTTTGTGCGCGGCATGTACGCTATAGCGTACATTAGTGTTGAGAGAGTAAACACAGCATTGTAGATCTGAAGGCGGGTGACTCTATCCATGGACTTCACTTTATGAATGCTTTAACAATGTAACAGGGAAACCATCGCCGCATATTGCTTAACTGACCTTCCCCAGCCACAACTCCATGCCTTTAACACACTCAGGACGAATGAGCCGGAGCCGGCTCATGGCTCGCACAACCGTTTAGGACGAATGAGCCAGGGACTCCGGCTCATGAGAGTTTTCAAGAGGTTTTGATTTCTGGCGTGTAACCAGCTTTCCAGTGCGACGTCATACCTATTTCCGGTTTGCTTTGACCTTGCATCTCTTGAAATCAACCAATCATTGCAGACTTTACATTCAGGTTTGGTTGTAGAGGGGGAGTCAAAGATCGGAATGTGAAATTTTCCTTCTTTCTATGTGTTAGCTGTTTTCGTTAATAGGAGACAAACGACAAAGGTATGGAATCTGATATTTCACGATCGTTTAGTGCATGGTGTTGCTGATCTTTTCTGAAAATATTGATGCCTAACTCTTCATAACTTGGTTTTGGTGATTATTTTACGAACCTAGTCAAATGCCCAGTCCCCACAGAACAAGGGGAAAATAATTTGGCCAGTCCCGAGTGAGTTAACCCCTTGACTGCCATATAATGTATCACATACTGACTTGAAGACATCACCGATAACATCATCAGATGAAGAGGAATAACTCTGATATATGCTGGTTTTTGCTCTAACAGTCAAGAGATCTATATCCCCAGACCATTTTGCCAGATTGGCTCTATCAGTTGTCTTTTTTTCATGGCGTGGTTTGCCCAATGGCTTTTTCTTTAATTTTCTCTGGCAGTCATTGATCTTTTACGTCACTTTTAACGCTCTTCTTTATCTAATTCATCAATTGATAAATATTCCAAGACTTTACTAACCTCCCCCAGCCAGAACTCCATGTCTTTCACCCCGGCGTTGTAGGTCTGCTGCTTGGAGTCCTCCTTCAGCTGATAAATATTCCAAGACTTTACTAACCTCCCCCAGCCAGAACTCCATGACTTTCGCCCCAGCGTTGTAGGTCTGCTGTTTAGAATCAACTCATAAATGCTCCAAACATTTCACAGACTTTACTAACCTCTCCCAGCCAGAACTCCATGTCCTTGACCCCGGCGTTGTAGGTCTGCCGCTTGGAGGCCTCCTTCAACTTGTCGCTCTTGTCGGTGGACATGAGTCTTAGCTTACAGTACAAAAAAACCTACAGCTACATTTTGGCCAACTAACCTCGCCCAGCCAGAACTCCATGTCCTTGACCCCGGCGTTGTAGGTCTGCTGCTTGGAGGCCTCCTTCAGCTTGTCGCTCTTCTCGGTGGACTTGCCCACCAGGTCCTCCCACTGGGAGGCCAGGGACTCCAGGCGGGTCTGCACCGCGTCCTCAGACCCTGCGCACTGCCGACGGTCTATCAGGTCTGTGCGCAAAACAGTAGCAATGTTGTAACGGGGGGAAGAAAAAAAGAAGAAAAAAGCTGAAATAATGTCCAATATTAAATCAAATGTCCCAGCTCTTGTTGAAATCAATAAAACAAAGCATGCATGCCAGTGTTAAAAATGTAATCAGACATTTGTCCCTGACAGGGGAGAACACAATAGGACATTTTCAATTTTAATAGGTCAATGTCCTATGACCGGGGCCTCTGGACATTATCCTCTTTATGTGTTTCGGGGTGGGGTTGGGGGGTTGGGGGGCTGTTGCATTTATTTTGCCATGCGTTTATGCTAGGCTTGGCATTCCAAATATTATATTAGTCAAAGCCTCTTTTTTGTTGTTGTTGAAAGAAATGTGGGTTGCACTACTGTTTTCTTAAACACACACATGCACACACGCTTGCATGCATGCGTGCACACACAAACACGCAAGCATGCACACACACACACACGCTCATGCACACAGAATGAGGGCAGGATGAAAAAAAAGCTTTCTCAGCTTATTCTTTAGCCCTCAATAGATGATTTTTACTTGACTTGACTTGACTTGACTTGACACACACACACGCACACACACATACACACACACCCCACCCCAGTGGGAATACCGAGGTTTTTTTTGTACAAATAGTCTGCCCACCTTCTGGAAGTTCTGTGCTTGTAACTTCCTCTAATTTGTTGCTCTCTTTGTCTCTGTCTGTTCCCTTTGCTTTACTGTCATTTACTATCTTTCTGCATAAGGCCGGGTACACATTAGACGCGTAAGTTCTGTACGAAAAACCCTAAATAAGTGGAA
>CM065707.1:13802532-13810032 GCA_017654935.2 Phymorhynchus buccinoides
AGCTTCGCATCTTTCCAATCTCGCACGACTTGTAATCAACACACACTAGAGAAGAAAGTCTGAATCAAAGATATGAACATAAATAGATCAAACATGAATGCCAAGTTTAGAAAACATCCGTGAAACCGCAGATTTCCTACACCAATTCTTGATCAAGATTATGTCGTGGAAGAGTTATTTCACAACTTGAATGCAAAACTGCCCACCCAGATGGAGAAGTGAATTTGTGATGAAAATTCTGCTTAACGTCCTCCGGTCTGGAACAGACACGTAATTTACGGGACATTAGTAGATATAAAGAAGGTAAGAACGATCCTGGAGGCAATGCCCAGAAGCAGTGCAACACCAGGAAAGTCCCAAAATTTGTAACAATACAGATGGGTATTAAGAGTGGGATGGGACCATCCCATAGTATTACATCCTGTACTGATGTTACAAATTTGGGACTTTCCTGGTGTTGTACTGCCTCCGGGCATTGCCTCCCAGGATCGTTCCCAACATCTTTATTTCTATTATATGTCCCATTATGTGTCTGTTCCTGACTGGATGACGTTAAGCAGAATTTCATCATCATCAAATTCTCCATCTGGGTGGGCAGTTTTGCATTCAAGTTGTGAAATACTCTTCCACGACATAATCTTGATCAAGAATTGGTGTAGGAAATCTGCGGTTTCACGGATGTTTTCTAAACTTGGCATTCATGTTTGATCTATTTATGTTCATATCTTTGATTCAGACTTTCTTCTCTAGTGTGTGTTGATTACAAGTCGTGCGAGATTGGAAAGATGCGAAGCTATTTTGTCATGCGTTTAGTGCAACTGTGTACAGGTGTTTGTGTGTGTCCGTCTCCGTGTGTGGTTTGCATGTGTGCGTGCTTGGGTGATTATGCAAACGAGTGTATGCATGCATTTGAATGTGTGTGTTTCGGGTTTGTGTGCTTGCATTAACCGTGTGGACTCTCTCTCTCTGTTTGTCTTGTGTGTGTGTGTGTGTGTGTGTGTGTGTGTGTGTGTGTGTGTGGTGGTTTGTGTGTGTAGTGTGTGTGGTTTGCAGTGTGTGTGTGCTTGGGTGATTATACAGACGAGTGTATGCATGCAATTTGAATGTGTGTGTTTGTGCTTGCATTAACCGTGTGGACTCTGTGTGTGTGTGTTCGGGTGTGTGTGTGGTGTGTGGTGTGTTGTGTGTGTGGTGTTGCATTGTGTGTGTGCTTGGGTGATTATACAAACGAGTGTATGCATGCAATTTGAATGTGTGTGTATGTGCTTGCATTAACCGTTGTGACTCTGTGTGTGTTGTGTGTGTGTGTGTGTGTGTGTGTGTGGTGTGGTATGTGCGTATTGTGTGTGTGCTTGGGTGTGATTATACAAACGAGTGTATGCCATGCAATTTGAATGTGTGTGTATTGTGCTTGCATTAACCAGCTGTGAATCTGCGTGTGTGTGTGTGTGTGTGTAACTCCTGTGTGTGTGTGTGTGTGTGGGTGTGTGTGTGTGTGTGTGTTGTGAGTGGAATGGTTCGCATGTGCCTGCAATTGTGTATGTGTTTGTGAGTGTGCATGGGTCTGCTTTGGTGCATGTATTTGAGAAAATGCCAGATGATTAAATTTTCCCTCCTCGCTCCTCCCTGTAGCGTATGGTGTCATGTGATCTAGCATGGAGTGTGTGTGTGTGTTATGTGTGGAGTGTGTTATGTGTGTGTGCATGTGACTTGCATTCATTGTGTGAGTGGTGTGTGTGTGCTGTGTGTGTGTGTGTGCTCTGTGTGTGTGTGTGTGAGTGTGTGTGTGTGCTTTTGTGTGTGTGCATGCATCATGGGAGTGTGGGTGTGTGTGGTGTGCTTGCATTATGGTGTGAGTGTGTGGGTGTGTGTGTGCTTGCGTGCATGTGTGTGTATGTGTGTGGGTGTGTGTGTGTGTTGTGCTTGTATCAATGTGTGTGTCGTGTGTGTGTGGCTGTGTGTGTGTGCTGCAATTCGTGTGTGTGTGGGTGTTGTGTGTGCCTTGCATCATGTTTGAGTGTGTGGTGTGTGTGTGTGTGTGTGAGTGTGAGTTTTGTGTTGTGAGTTGAGTGTGTGCGTACGTGTGTGTGTGTGGTGTGTGTGTGTGTGTGTGTGTGTGTGTGTGGGTGTGCGTGCGCCCGTGTGTGGGTGTGTGTGTGTGTGTGTGGAGCCTTTGACTGTTTGTGTGTGTGAGTGTGTGTGTGGATGTGGTGTATGTGTGTGTGGAATGTGTGTGACATTGTGTGGGGGTGGTGTGTGCACATTTTTATTATTCGTACATTACTGTGTTTTCTTGTTTGTGTGTTGTGTCGGTGTGTGTGTGTAGTGTGTGTTGTGTGTGAGTGTGTGTTTCAAAAAGTGTGTTCTAAGTGTGTGTGGTGTGTGTGTGTTGTGTGTGTGTGGGTGTGTGTGTGTGTGTGTGTGTGTGTGCGTGATTGTGTAGCATGTTACTGTGTGTGCTTCCCCCCATGTGTGAGTTGATTGTGTGCGTGTGTGTGTGGTGTGGTGTGTGTGGTGTATGTGTGTGTGCATGCGTGTGTGGATGTGTGTGTGTGTGTGTGTGATGTGTGTGTGTGTGGTGCTTGTAGGCCCTGTGTGAGTGTGAATGAGTGTGTGTGTGTGTGTGTGTGTGTGTTGCAAATCAATCATGTGTGAAGTAGTGAGTGTGTGTGTGGGTGTGTGTGGGATTGCTTGCATGACGTTGAGTGTGTGTGATTGCATCATGTGTGAGTTAGTGTGAGTGTGTTAACCCTGTCTGACAGAAAATGGACACTGGTGTGTGCGTGTGTGCGTGTTCGTAGTGCGTGCTTGTGCTCATGTGTGTGCTAGTGTGTGTGTGTGTGTGTGTGTGTGTGTGGGTGTGTGGATTGCATTCATGTATGTGTGTGTGTGTGTGTGTGTGTGTGTGCATTGCATTCATGTGACCCCGTGTCTTGCTGCATTCATTGTGTGTTTGTGTTCGTGAGTGTGTGGGTTTGTGTGTGTGTGTCGTGTGTGTGTGGGGTTGGCAGTGAACATGTGCAATGTCGTGTGTGTATGTGTGAGTGTGTGTGTCATGTGTGAGTGATTGCAGTGTGTGTGTTGACATGTGTTGTGTGTGTGTGTGTGTGTGTGTTGCATGCATACTTGGCACGAGTGAGTGTGAGTGTGTGTGTATGTGTGTGTGTGTGTGTGTGTGTGTGTGTGTGTGTTGTGTGGTGGGTGTGTGTTCATGTGTCTGTGGAATGCCATCATGTGAGTGTGTGCGATGTGAGGTGTGTGTGTGTGAGTTGTGTTCCGAAAGGACTTTTATGCTCAAGATACCTGTATGGGCTTCTTTTTTTTTTTCAACGTAGCATGTCTCTCAAACCAATACTAAAACACAGGTATTTTGTTATGCTGTCGATAAATTACCTACACTTTACAACAAACGTGAATCAACATTTCTAGTTTCTTATTGATCCAACATAACAGCATGCAGTATCATAACTCTCTTTTGTTGTTCAATTTTGTTGTTTTTGTTGTTGTCTTAGGGGTGGCTTAAAGACTCCAGGGCTCATCCCAACAGCCGAAGCAATTATAATTGACACTATGGTACAAATGCACCAGCTGGGGATGAGAATGCTGTATGTGTGTGGCCATTTCTGATTCATCCAGCCATGTGGGCAGCCACACTCCGACTTCAGAGGAAACTCTCTTTAAATCATGTATCCCCTCCTTACCTCCACCCTGTTTTCTCATTTTGCCTCGAATCTAAAGCGAATTGCTTTTGTTAGTTTAGGTCATTGTCATCATCATCTAAGGAGAAAGGTGGCAGAAGTGGTTAAGACGTTCGCCTGCCAAAATGTAATGCGTGACTGCAGCGTGAGTGACCGGGTTCGAATCCCGGCCTCGCTTTTTCTTTCCAGTTTGACAGTAAAATCGAACTGAACGTCCAGTCCTTCGGATTGGGGACTTAAAAGCTAGTCTGACCCGTGCCGCTTTACTCACATAAAAATCCCACGGCAGTTGAAAAAAAGTTGGTAAGAGCAGGGAGAAATACCGCTGCCTGGTATGGCCAAATTGATAGCTAGGTTTTCCAAGTGTGCTCACACCCCCTCCTCACTCTGCACCCCACCCCACCCCCCAAAAAAATATAAAAAAAATTGGTAGGCGCTGCACTTGCGACAGCACGCTCTCCGGATGAGAGCAGCCCGAATTTAACAGAGATAAGTCCTCGGTGACTAGAATATACCAAATACCAAAAAAAACCCACCAAAATACTTTCATTAACATTATTTATGAAAAAATATCTTTCTAAACTTTGATTACTGCTACAAGAGCATGTACACCCTTTGAAAAAACACTCAAATTGTGTGTGAAAATTAATGAAAAAATATTGATAACATGAACATTTTTTAAAGGGAATTACTTCTTTTTCTTGGCAGAATTGAGAATACTGCTTGCTTCTTGTTTACATTCTAGTTTTGCTTTAATGTATATGTGATATACAAATTAACAATGTTGACATTTAAAAATAATATGAAAGCATAAAGATACTTTTTCTTCATTGTCTTTCTGTTGTCATCATATATTGTTTTAAGTTTTGTACCAATTAAGTTGTTGGTTTGATACAATATTGGAGTTTGGTTTTCTTTAATGCAATTTTTATTTTTTTTACTGTAGTGAATGTTTTGTGGTTTTAACTCATTCAAGTTGTTCCGGCTATATATGTCCAGAATGAATAAATAGCTGTCAATTTTATGCATTTACTTCAAGGGAAGTAAATCTGTGTGCACACAATACCTTGGTCACTTCTAAACACGCTTCACTACCTTAGACCACAATTTTGCATCTGACTCTGCATTTGTAATGGTTTGTTGTAGGGAAACCAATCGGTGTAGAGAGTTTTTGTATATAAAGTATATATAAAAAAAAGTCTGATCTACCACTTCCCCATGTCTAAACCTGAAGTAAAAACCTGTAATCTGCTTTCATTTCTCCTTTTGTTTATGTGACTATGGATGGAGTGATTTGTGAGTTTTTTGAAAAATTAAAAATCGTTGCGATGCGAATGAGCTAAAACAAGTGTAAATATTGGAAGAATTTTTGGATTACTTAGCTATACTTTGTTGCTTTTATGCATGCATGTCTCTATTATGTGTGTGTGAAAAACACAGGAGCACCGCACTGAGATCGACGCGCGCGCTGGGACCTTCCAGGCGTTTGAGCTGCTGGGCCAGCAGCTGCTGCAGAACGAGCACTACGCCAGCGACGACGTGCAGGATAAACTGGAACAGCTGGCCAAGGTCCGGGAGGAACTCGAACAGTAAGACGCTTCTGTGTTACATCTATGCTTATTTCTTTTTTGTTGTTGTTGTTCCCCACGCTGCTCATGACGAGTCTCATCTTGGCAGCCACAACCCGGCTTGTTCAAGTAGCAGAATCCGAAAACAGCAGTCCAAGGGGAGCGATTCTATGTTAGGCCATCAGGAGGCAAACCTACCGAGAGGACACTGCACTGCTGCTGAGTCACCTCGGTGGAGTTCCGTGGAGCCTGTTCGCAGGACACCACCTACTAAAGCCCCCCTACTGACGACAATAATGCTCCTAGTCGCGGAGCCAGCGTAAGTGAAGTTCTCCTCCGAGGGCGCCACCACGTCAGTGGACATACTGATGCCCATGACTTTGACACGAACGCACCATTGGCATAAAATGGATTGGTAATCAAAAGTGAGGTCACCATTGAGAGCAGGGCATGCTAGGCCACAGAATTTGAGGCATTTGTTCTTTTTTTTAATGATTAATGGAAATGAGGCGGATGACAATGATGATGATGATGATGAGGATGACCACAATAATGATGATGATGATGCTAACAACAATAATGACGCTATTGCAGGGCGTGGATAGTTCGCAGGATGAAGCTGGACCAGTGTCTGGAGTTGCAGCTGTTCTACAGGGACTGTGAGCAGGCCGAGTCGTGGATGGCCTCCAGAGAGGCCTTCCTGGCCGGGGATTCTGTGGATGGGGACAACGTGGAGACCCTCATCAAGAAACACGAAGACTTCGACAGAGCTATCAGCTGTCAGGGTGTGTGTGTGTGTGTGTGGGATAGAGAGAGAGAGAGAGACGCGAGATAACTCCTTTGCTGGGGATTCTGTGGATGGCAACAACATGGAGACCATCAAGAAACACGAAGATTTAGACAGAGCTATAAGGGCTCACAGGTAGGTGTGTGTGTGTGTGTGTGTGCGTTCGGTGTGTGTGCGTGTGAGTGGTGTGTGTGCGATGTGCATGCCTGCGCGCGTTATGCATGCGTGCGTGCAGTGCGTGCGTGAGAGAGAAGAGAGAGAGAGAGAGAGAGACACTCGCCATCCTTTGTGCAGGGGATTCGTGTGGATATGGCGACAACGTGGAGACCCTCATCAAGAAGCACGAAGATTTAGACAAGAGCTATCAGCCCTCAGGGTGTGTGTGAGTGTGTGTGTGTTGTGTGTGTGCGTGTGTGTGTGTGCGTGCGTGCGTGCGTGCGTGTGTGTGTGTGTGTGTGTGTGTGTGGGTGTGTGTGTGTGAGATGAGAGAGAGAGAGAGAGAGAGAGAGAGAGAGAGAGAGAGAGAGAGAGTAGAGAGAGAGAGAGAGAGATACTCCTTTGCAAGGGATTCTGTGGATGGTGACAACGTGGAGACTCTCATCAAGAAGCACGAAGATTTCGACAGAGCTATCAGCTCACAGGTGTGTGTGTGTGTGTGTGTGTGTGTGTGTGTGAGATGAGAGGGAGGGAGATGGAGAGGGGTAGAGACAGACAGAGAGAGACCAAGACATAGAGACAGGTAAGCAGGCAGATCAACAGACTGAGAGAGTGAACAACCAACGTTGTCTGTGGAAATCCTCATGAAGAAACACGAGGATTTAAAAATCAGTTCACCATCAGTTCACATGAGAGCGAGCAAGACAGACAGACAGACAGACTAACAGAGAGACAGATACAATGTATGCATAGACCCTCATCAAGGAACATACAGAACTTTGACAGTTCACAGATGTGTTGATGAGAACAAGCAAGAGAGAGAGAGAGAGAGAGAGGACGAGAGCAAGCAAGAGAGAGAGAGAGAGAGAGGGGTTATTTGTGTGTAGTGTGTGTGTGTATTTGAAAGTGGAATGTTTGTATGAGAGAATACACTGTGGTTTGTCAACAAAATGAATGAAGCAGTCAGACCCTCATCGATAATGATGAGGACTTTCAATAGAGCCCTCACAGTTGTGTTGACAGAGATGGTTTGAAGGGTAAGGGTAGGGCTCCTGTTTTTTTTGTCTCTCTCAAGGGGTATGCTCACCCCCTGTTTACTTTTTAAGGGGTATTTTCACCCCCAGTTTCAGTTTCTAAAATTTCAAGACAAAAACAGAATTATGAGAAACCCTACCCCGCTTAAATGCAAAATCAAAATGCATATGCCAATGATGGGACTTTTTATAGGCCGCAAGGCCTAGGCTGAGAAAGCCTGTCCCTAATACCTAACCTAACCTAACCTACCCTACAC
>CM065707.1:13815454-13822954 GCA_017654935.2 Phymorhynchus buccinoides
CGCGCACCGCTGGAATTCTTCCCGCAGTGAGTTACCTCGCAATTGTTCCAACAATGTTTCAGCAACTGAACCAGCGGTGGGTGACTCTGCAACAAGTGACAGCCGAACGGGCACAGACTCTGGGCAGTGCTTTCGAGGTGCAGCGGTACCACAGGTGAGTGGCTTAAGTACTTCAGTACTTTTGAGGTGCAGAGGTACCACAGGTGAGTGGCTTAAGTACATCAGTACTTTTGAGTGCAGAGGTACCACGGGTGAGTAGCTTAAATACTTCAGTACTTTTGAGGTGCAGAGGTACCACAGGTGAGTGGCTTAAGCACATCAGTACTTTTGAGGTGCAGAGGTACCACAGGTGAGTGGTTTACATGAGTACTTTTGAGATGAAAGAGTACTTTTGAGGTGCAGAGGTACAACAGGTGGCTTAAGTACTTCAGTTCTTTTGAGGTGCAGAGGTACCACATGTGAGTGGCTTTGTACATCAGTACTTTTGAGGTGTATAGGGTACTGTGAGTGGGTTAAGTATGTCAGTACTTTTGAGGTGCGGAGGTACCACAGGTGATTGGCTTAAGTTCTTCAGTACTTTTGAGGTGCTGAGGTATCAGTACTTTTGAGGTGCAGAGGTACCACAGGTGCGTGGCTTAAGTACATCAGTTCTGTTGAGGTGCAGAGGTTCCACAGGTGCGTGGCTTAAGTACATCAGTTCTGTTGAGGTGCAGAGGTTCCACAGGTGCGTGGCTTAAGTACATCAGTACTGTTGAGGTGCAGAGGTTCCACAGGTGCGTGGCTTAAGTACATCAGTTCTGTTGAGGTGCAGAGGTTCCACAGGTACGTGGCTTAAGTACATCAGTACTGTTGAGGTGCAGAGGTTCCACAGGTGCGTGGCTTAAGTACATCAGTACTGTTGAGGTGCAGAGGTTCCACAGGTACGTGGCCCACTGGTTTATATCTTCACCCTCTGTCTTTTTGCACCGTTCCATCATTTTTATTCCATTTACTAACACGTTCCTATTCAAATGTCTGTTTGCTTGCAACCACTGTTTCAGATTCTCTTCATGCTCATTTGCCTAGATTCCCCCATGGGGATACCAGGGGGGTCTTTTGTAATAATAGTTCCCCCACCTTCTGGAAGTTCTATGCTTTGCAACTTCCTCTAATCATCTGTCACTCTCTTTGACTCTGCCTTTTCCCTTTGATTACGGTCATCCTATCTTTCTGCCTTTCCGGTCCATTCTCCTGCCTTTTTTCCAAGAAACACTTTCAAAAAGATTTCCTCCAGCCGAAGTCGGAACCTTAGTTAGGCGCATAGCGGCAGCATGACGCATCTGTGCTCATAATTGATAGGAAACTGTCTGAGCGATCGAAGAAGAAGAAGAACGATTTGTCCCTAGATAACTTTTTAAAATCAGAATTTGGCTACACTCACTCTGTAATTTTTGGCTCACTCGTTCGTTAACACGGAGTGAGTCTATAGTATGATAGTTGTTCGGTTATGTGTGTGCGTGTGTGTGTGTGTGTTGTTGCGGCGGTGTCTAATCTCCAACGGTAACGTTGGCATTTTCTCGGGAAATAGAGACGTACATTGTTCAAACTTTTTCTACACATAGATGTCTATTCAACTTTCAAACATGATGATTTGCATAATTAAATATTTAAAACAACGCTGTAAACAGATAGCAAACAGATAACATTTTAGATCAGGGGAAGTCAAGGAACTAATTCAATGTGTGGGTTTTTTTTTTGTCGGGGTGTGATGCAGGGAGGTGGACGAAACCAAGGACTGGATCAAGGAGAAAGACACGGCCCTGAACAACGACAACTACGGCCACGACCTGGCCAGCGTGCAGGCCCTGCAGAGAAAGCATGAAGGCCTGGAGCGAGATCTGGCCGCCCTGGGAGAAAAGGTAGATGACGATAGCGAGGATGAGGATGATGATGATGATGATAAGGGTAGTAATAAATGTAGCGTAGGGTAGGGAGCGTGCAGGCCCTGCAGAGAAAGCACGAGGGCCTCGAGCGAGACCTGGCCGCCCTGGGAGAAAAGGTAGATCATTCTTCTTCTTCGATCGCTCAGTTTCCTGTCTATTATGAGCGCAGATGCGTCATGCTGCCGTTATGCGCCTAACTAAGGAAATAGTTAGGCCCAGCAAGTCCGACTTCGGCTGGAGAAAATCTTTTTGAAAGTGGGTTTCTTGAAAAAAGGCAGGAGGGGAATGGACCGGTAAGGCAGAAAGATAGTAGATGACTAGTAGTAAGCAAAGAGAAAAGGCAGAGTCAAAGAGAGTGAGAGATTAGAGGAAGTTACAAGCACAGAACTTCCAGAACTTCCATAATTCTGTTAGTTTTCACGAAGAGAAGTCCAAACACAACAACCGGAAGTCACAAAAACGGAAGTTCGATTATTTGAAAGGGGAGCCAACTCTTGTTTATGACAGCAGTAATGGCAGTCGGTAAGCGTTTACAGGACATGTACAGGACAGGACATGTTTTCCAAGATTTTGTAGAAGCACCAATGATGTGGAGTAGTAATATGTTGCTGTTGTTGTTTTGTGTGTTGTTTTCAGGTGCGTGATCTGGACAACAACGCCAAGCGTCTGATGCAGACCCACCCTGATCAGGCGGAGAGCATCTACGAACACCAGACCGAGATCAACGAGATGTGGAACTCCCTCACTATCAAGGTAAGCCGCTTTGAAGACCGCTTCTCTTCTTTGTTAAGCAGCCGCGAAGCTGCTTAATTTTTTCAGTGGAGTTTGTCTGTTTGTTTCTGGCTGACTATGTATGTATGTGGGGGGGGGGCGGGGGTTGTGCAAAACATAATGACTTTGAGATGAAGGGTCGTAGACATGAGGGGGGGTGTTTTAAAAATACAAATGAAATTACCGTTACAACTAAAAAAAAAAAAATATGTGCCTTTGACGAGAATCGAACCCGGAACCATTGGCATGAGAGACAGTCGCTCTACCAATGAGCTATCGAGTGTTTTGTGTGGATGACTTTCTTAACTCATGTTGCCTATTGAATACTCTCTAACCCACTAATCTAAAATGTTATTGGTTTGTTATTTGTTTACAGTGTTGTTTTAAGTATTTAATTATTCAAATCAGTATTGTTTGAAAGCTTGCATAGACACATCTATGTGTGTGCAAAGTTTGAACAATGTATGCCTTCTATTTCCCGAGAAAATGCCAACGTTAAAGTTTGGAGATTGGACCACGGACGCAACACACGCCCGCACGCATGCATGCACGCACGCACGTATGCACACACACACACACACACACACACACACACACACATGCACACAACCAAACAACTATCATACTATAGACTCACTTCGTGTTAACTTCGTTAACACGAGTGAGCCAAAAATGATGTTCTCTCATCAGTGTGTTAACTGAATTACAAGTCACTGCAGTCAGTCATTAAAACCCACCTGGATGGAAGTCTGGGGAAAGCCATGTGTAAGTGGCTACAAAGCTGATAGAAGGGTAACTATGCTTGAAATGTTATTCTTTATTTATGTCATATACCCTGCTTTTCAATTCTGTATCAAGCATAATTGTTAAATTAGATTGAATGCAGAAAAATGAAAACTGAGCCGTTGGCCTTGTTTCAATGCCATTGGCATTTGTTGGCATTGGCACACACTTTTCCTTGACAACATACAGTGTATTTGCCCATCTTAATTAATTTTATATCAGAAACCTTTTACTGTTCCTTTAGAAGACACACACAAAAAAAGTAACCGGGGTTCTTCTTCTTCCAATATAGTTGTCAAGGTCAGTTCTGACCATTATTACAACTGAAAAGGGCGAAGAGGTCGAAGAGAGAGAAATAGAAAAGAAAAGAAGAAAAACAAAAACAAAGGAGAGAGAAAAAGTCAAAGTCAAAGTCAAAAATATTTTAATTGTTAGGCCTCTGGCCCATAACAATGGAGTTCACAAAAAAAGTATTGCATATATATATATGAGCAACAACGAAAAAAAAGAATAAAGACACACCAAAAAACACGTATTATATGCAAACAAAACATAGATACAAACATTCATCATGCATGTATATATTCTTTTCGCAAGGCGAGAGCTCTATGAATAAATAATGACGTCTTAATAATAATGCTAGGGTTTTGATTACATAAAATCAATGTGAGTCTGAAAGATGAAGGATGTTTATAATATTTTGCTGGAATTAGTTCTCTTCTTAAATCATTATATTTAGGACATATAAATAGAAAGTGAATTTCAAGAGAGAGAGAGAGAGAGAGAGAGAGACTCCGGAGAGGAGAGAGAGAGGGGAGAGAGAGAGAGAGAGAGAGAGAGAGAGAGAGAGAGAGAGAGAGAGAGAGCGCTTTGGTGGGTAGACAGCCACACAACCATGGTTCTTTATTTCTTTCTTTATTTCTTTCTCTCTCTCCTTTTCTTACTATGTCTTCATCTTCGTCCTCCATTTCTGCTTTCTCCATCTCTCATTCTCTCCTTGGTTCCAGGCGGATGCTCGCAAAGGGAAGCTGCTGGATTCGTACGACTACCAGCGCTTCCTGTCGGACTACCGCGACCTGACCTCCTGGATCAACAGCATGGGCACCCTGGTGTCCTCTGATGAACTGGCCAAGGATGTGACAGGGGCCGAGGCCCTGCTGGAGAGACACCAGGTGGGGGGTCATTACTGTTGTGTTGATGATAATAAAGGCGATAATGACGGTGATATTATGGGTACCTGACCTCCTGGATCGACAGTATGCGAACCTTGGTGTCCTCGGACGAACTGGCCAAGGATGTGACAGGGGCCGAGGCCCTGCTGGAGAGACACCAGGTGGGGGGTTATTACTGTTGTGTTGATGATAATGAAGGCGATAATGACGGTGATATTATGGGTACCTGACCTCCTGGATCGACAGTATGCGAACCCTGGTGTCCTCTGACGAACTGGCCAAGGATGTGACAGGGGCCGAGGCCTTACTGGAGAGACTCCAGGTGGGTTCATTACTGTTGTGTTGATGATAATGACAGTGATATTATGGGCACATGACCTCATGGATCAACAGCATGGGGCCCCTGGTGTCTGACGAACTGGCCAAGGATGTGACAGGGGCCGAGGCCCTACTGGAGAGAACACCAGGTGGGTTATTACTGTTGTGTTGATGATAATGAAGACGATAATGACGGTGATATTATGGGTACCTGACCTCCTGGATCGACAGTATGCGAACCCTGGTATCCTCTGACGAACTGGCCAAGGATGTGACAGGGGCCGAGGCCCTACTGGAGAGACACCAGGTGGGTTATTACTTTTGTGTCTGTAAAACCATGCCTCAAAACACACTGTGAATCCCTAATGTTTGCTTTCTGCTTTTTCTAGTGCTAGGCTTTTGGGTTCATTACCTAATATAAGGTAGACTTAAATAGCGCGATACCCCGACTAAAGGGCAGGCTCATCGCGCTTTACAAAAGCAATTAGAACAAACTAAGATGCATATATATAAAAGGCACCCACCCACATACAAAAGAAGCAAATAATAAGACTAGTGCAATTCATAAAACGTCAATTTAAAACACAACATACCACACACACACACACACACACACACACACACACACACACACAACAACAACAACAACAACATACAGTATTTATACGGCGCTGAATCTTGATAGAAATCAAATCAAAGCGCACACACACGTTAGCATTCAAAGCGCATTCAAACACAAACGCAATACAACGCGAACACACACAGATAACATAAATGGAATATAGCAGAAACAGACCTAATGGCAAGAGAGAGAAGATAAAGAGAGAGGAGCTTTAATGACGGGGGAACAGGTGGGTTTTGAGGTTAGCTTTGAAAGCAGAGAGAGTCGGTCGCTGACGGAGGGAGAGAGGAAGTTTGTTCCAGGAGGTTGGTCCTGAGACAGCAAAAGAGCGCCGACCAACATTTGAAAGCTTATACCTAGGGATCTGGAGAGAAAGAGGGTCAGAAACTGAATGTAAAGTGCGAGCTGGCGTATAGATGGAAATATTGTCACAGAGGTAAGATGGAGCAGCTTTATGAATAGATTTATAGCACACCACACACACACACACACACACCGCGCACACTCGCACGCATGCACGCACGCCCGCACCCACCAGAATCACACTCATGTGTCATGTTTGTCCCGACTGGCAATGCCACTTTTCAGATGTACAGCTCAGAAATAGTCAGCCACTAAGGAATCACTCTCATGTGTCATGTTTGTCCCGACTGGCAATGCCACTTTTCAGATGTACAGCTCAGAAATAGTCAGCCACTATGGAATCTCTCCGCTGGCTGAAGAGGAGGAGGAAGAAGAAGAGGTGATCTGATGCCTGCGGTGGTGGTAACAGAATGATCCCTGCCTGCCTTAATTCCTCCCTGCCCTGATGTTTCAGAATGCACTAATCATCCCCGTGAAGATGGATGATTGCTGACATGTTGGATAGTTTTAACTCAGCGGTAGAAACCTGTGAGAAACCGAAAGCTAGAATGATCCCCGCCTGCCTTCCTCCCTGCCCTGATGCTCAGAATGCACTAATCATCCCCGTAATGATGGATGGTTGCTGACATGTTGGATAGTTTTAACTCAGCGGTAGAAACCTGTGATAAACCGAAAGCTAGAATGATCCCCGCCTGCCTTCCTCCCTGCCCTGATGCTCAGAATGCACTAATCATCCCCGTAATGATGGATGGTTGCTGACATGTTGGATAGTTTTAACCCTTTCGCCGCCGACATCGCATTTCGGCACCAGCCTGATTTAACACCCGTGTCACTAAAAGGCGTAAAATTAGGATCCGTTATCCATCGACCTTATGTAGTTAACTTTGGGAGATAAGGAAAGGCCTTGTTTAGATGCATGTCATAGGGGGGATTCACAGTATTGCAGACACTAACTTTTCTTTACCCAGGTAAGTTTGACTGACAGATTTTGCTGACAAATGGCTGGCGGCGAAAGGGTAAACTCAGCGGTAGAAATATGCGAGAAACGGAGGCAAAGCGGTTCCTCGAAGCATGCGTTGGGCCCACTAATGACGATGATGGTGGGGAGGAATGTGCATGCTCACTTAGCCCCTTCAGGGCTTCACTGCCTTATGTAAACTCCATTACTGGGCTTGGGGTTGCCTACACAATTTTTTTTTATAACAAATAAGAAGCGCAGCAAAACTCACACTGTCAATGATTCAGTTTTGACAACTATTACTGGTTGATCCGAGTTTATTTTTCACTTTGAAAATCGTGGTTACCTGCATTAAAATCGGAATAATTCGTCTCCTTATTACTATCGCTGTTAATGAAAACGTATTGGAGTATTTTCTGAGGCTTGTCTCTGGGTGATTTTTTAAAATTTACATTTTTAACTTTAAAAATTAAGATAGAAGTGCCGAACATAAGTAAACCTTAAAAAATCATCCAAAATGAGGTCTTATAAGGGAGGGGTCTTATAAAGGAGGTAATTTTAATACTTACAAAAAAGGGCAATGTCTCAGAG
>CM065707.1:13830454-13865454 GCA_017654935.2 Phymorhynchus buccinoides
GTGCTTTTGGGCAGGCCGATGGGTGGCCCTGTCCCCCCACCCCTGGTTCCATTCTGTCCTGTTCCCCCCTGTTTTTTTTGTGTGGGTCCTGTCCAATCTGGTTTGAGTTGTGGTCCTGTCCCCTTGAGTGTGTTCCCCTGGGGTTGGGGGCCTGTGGAAATGGTACATTCACTATGACCCCCTCCCTCTAGCCATTGGGGATTGAGGAGTGAGAGACCCAGGTTTGCTGGGCAAGGGTGTAGGTGGCTTTGTCCTGTCCATCTGTCTGTCCCTGTTTTTGGTGTGTCCCTTGCCATCCTGTTTGTGTTTGATGTGTCCCCTGGGTCTGAGAGTGTGTCCCCCCCCCCCCACTGTGGTGCCCTGTTTTAGGTCCCCCCAATTCACTTATGACTCTCCCCAAGCCATTGATTTGAGGAGGAGAGGACCCCAGGGTGCTGGGCCAAGGGGGGGAGCCGAATGGTTGGCTTTGGTCTGATCCCTTTGTGTTTCCGTTACTGTTCCCTGTCTCCCCCGTCTGTCCCTGGTCCTTGTGTGCGTGGTTTTGTTCCCCCCCTCCTCTATTTGTTCCCTGTCCTCTGTGGTGGACCAGCCACCACCAACCGCTCACGCCCCCCCCCCCCCCACCGTCCCGACCATCGATGACAAGAGAGAACCCAGGTTTGCCTGAGGCAAGGATTGGAGGGTGGGCTTTATCTGTCCCCTGGTCCTGTCCATTTACTGTCCCCCTCCCCTGTGTGTCTTGTGGTGGGCTTTCTGTGGTCCTGTCCCCCTTCAGTGTGGGGTGTTGTGGTCCCTGTTGTCCCTTCTTGTTTGGCTGTCCTGTCCCTTGTTTTTTGTTGTGGGGGTGGTCTGTCCACTGTGACGACCCCAACCGCCCCACCTATATGAAAACATGCCAATTTTTTTTAGAAATGACCCCGCAACACTTGCATGTCTGGCTCCAAACCACACGAGTCGATTAGGCCTAATGAACCTTGCTGAATTTGTGAGTGACCTTTCTTTTTTCCCCTGTTTTTTGAACCGATTGAATGGGCCCCACTTAGGAAAACAATTAATTTTGGAACCCGTTCAGAGAGAGAGAGAAGAGAGAGGGGGAGGGAGCTCCGTTCCCTCCCCTCTCTCTCACTACGCCCAACTACGAAGAAATATCCACGCCGCCTAAGGGCCCCCTACGGGTTTTTGACTGCCCCCTCTGTCACTCAACCCTTCCCCTCTCTCCTCTCACTAACCGGCCCACACTAGGAATAATCCACGCGCTAAAGCCCCCTACCGGTTTTTTGAACTTGCCCCCCTCTGGGCAGTTCAAATTATCGTTCTAAGGTTTGCCCATTTAAGGCGGAGATACAACTCCCACACACCATGGAAATTAAAAATCCCCCCCCCTTAGGTTTATTTCAGAACGATTTCCCCAATTCCCAAGGCGTGGTGCGTGGGTGTTCGGCAGGTGGGGGTCCCAGCTTGAAGGAGGCCGCTGATCCGACAACCGCCTCCCAACCTTGGGGGAAAGGCCCAGAACCCTGCAGCAAAGTTTTTCCTCCGCGGACGCCCGAACGATGGAAATGGGAGAACTGGCCTTTTGCAGGAGAAGGCTGGCAATAATCCGCCATGGACGAGTCCTACAAGGAAAACCAACCAGCAACATCCAGGTTGGTGTGGGTGGACGGAGATGAGAGAGAGAGAGAGAGATGAAGGAGGAGAGAAGACTGGACCGGAGAAGAGGAGAAGAAAGAAGAGCAGAGCCACTGTGCCGTTGCAGTAGAAAGCCCTGCAGACCGCTATGGAAACGAGTCCTACAAGGATCCCAGTAAACATTCCAGATGTGTTGGGTGGGGTGTGTTGTGTGTGCATGTGGTGCGTGTGGCGTGGTGCGTGTTGCTGGGTGGTGTGGTGGGTGTGGTGAGGGGTGGTTGGAGAGAAGAGAAGAGAGATAGAGGAGCACGGGAGAAAGGAGAGAGAGAAGAGAGTAGAGAGAGAGAGAGGAGAAGAGAGATGGAAGCCACACTGGCTTGCAAGGAGAAGCTTGTTACAGATCCGCTATGGACCGAGGTCCCCCCCTACAGAGGGATCCCAGTAACATCCCAGATTGTTGTGTTGTGGTGTGGTGTGTGGTGTGTGTGTGTGTGGCAATGCAAATGTGGTGTGTGTGTGTGTGTGTGTGTGTGTAGTGGTGGTGTGTGGGTTGTCGTATGTGTGGTGTGTGTTGTGGGAAGTAAGGGGGTGGGGTAGAGGAAAACCCCCAACAAAAACTTAATGGCTTAACCACAAGAATACCTTGGTTTAACACACAAAAAAAATCTTTGTCCCCCTGAATTTCCCGTTTTTAAGTGTTGCTCTTTCCCACTGTACAAATACCCGCAATATAATAACGGGTTTGTATTTTTGGCAAGCCTGCATTGTTTGTGTGGTTTGTGTGTTATCGCTGCCCAACAGAGCAAGTTTTCCAGAAAGCAACCAGGCTTTTGAAGGCGGAGCTGGCCGCCAAACGCTGACCGTCCTGCAGGGGTTGCTGGGTACCGGACGAGAGTGAGTCCCCTCCTTTTTGTTTGTCCCCGTCCGGTCCCCCTGTTCCCAGTCCCCAATGTACCGAGGAATCCCAGTCCCCCTCCCTCCCCCCATTTCCCCCCATACCTCCTCCCCCTCTCCTCCTCTATTTCCACACACACAACACCAACACACACACCCACATAACACACCCCGTGGGCCCTCCCTTTCTCCTCCCTCTCTCCCTTCTCCTCCTCTCTCTCTCTCCCTTTTTTCTTTCCTCCCTCCTCCTACTCTTTGTCCCCCTGTCCTGTCTCCTCCTCTTCCTCTCTCTCTCTTCCTCTTCTCTTCCTCCCTTCTCTCTACCCTCTCTACACCCTCCTCATCCTCGTCTCTCCCCTTCCCCTACCTTCCGCCTCCTCCCTCCCTCCTCCTCCTCCTCTCTCTCTCTCTCCCTCTTTTTTCATTTTCCATTGGTCCAGTTACCCAGTTCAGTCTTCTCCCCCCTCTCTCTCTCTCCTTGTGGTGAATTTTAAAATGTGCCACAGTGTCCCCCCCCTGTCGAGTCCAGTCCCCTTTCCTCATCCTCTCCTCCCCAGTCTCTCCTCTCCTCCCTCCCCTCTACTCCTCCCCTCCTCCCTCTTCTCCTCGCTCCCTGTCTCCCCCCTCCCCTCTCCCTCTCTCTCTCCTCCCCTCTCTCTCTCTCTCCCTCCCCTCTGTGTTTTAAATTGGTGGCCATTTTTTCTAAGTTGATGTAATGAAAAATTTTTTAATTGCATTTTATTTTGCCATGGCGTTTATGTTTGTGGGCTTGGGGCAATTCCAACTATAAATATTAGTCAAAAAACCTTTTTTGTTTGTTGTTGTTTTTGTTTTGAAAAAAGTAAATGTTGGGCTTGCAACCACGCCCTTCTCCAGGTTGGGGGGGGAAGCAGCAACCATTTTTTCACAGAGACGCCTTGTTTGACTTTTATATGCTAGCTCCAATTTTTTTTATTTATTTTTCTTTTTTTCCCCCCCCCCCCCCCCCCCCCCCTTCTTCTTCGGCGATCCAGTGTCTACCAGTTTTTTTTTACCGCTCCCAATTGAGGCACTACAGGATGGCGCGTCATGCTCTTGCCGTTATATCCGACTTTGGTTTAAGAAAATCTTATTTATAGAGTTTTTTGTAGAAAAAAGGCAGACGAATGGACCAGTAAAGCCGTGTGCACACACATAAAGGGGTTGATTTTATTTCCCATTTCCGGACCCCGTGCGCTATCTGTAAATGTGAGTGGAAACAAAAGAGGGGAAAGGATTCGCCGCCCAAGTGTCCCCGAAAATTTTCCCGTATTATGCGTACACTGTTATCCCTTCCTTTCCTTCCACCTTCTTTAGGGTTTTTTTTTATACCGAACTTAACGCGTCCTAATGATTTAACCCCGGCCTTAATGCCCCAGAAAAGGAATAGTAAAAATGACAGTAAAGCAAAGGGAACAGACAGAGACCCCAAAGGAAGAAGCAACAAATTAGAGGAAGTTTTTACAAGCACAGAACTTCCAGAAAGGTGGGCAGAACTGTACAAAAAAACCTCGGTTACTTCCCCACTGGGGTGGGGGTGTGTGTGGGGTATGTGTGTGTGCGTGTGTGTGTGTGTCAAGTCAAAAGTCAAGTCAAGTCAAGTAAAAATCATCTTTATTTTGAGGGTTAAAGAATAAGCTGACAAAGCTTTTTTTTCATCCTGCCCTCATTCTGTGTGCATGAGCGTGTGTGTGTGTGTGTATTTGTGTGTGTGTGTGGCAATGCTTGCGATGTGTTTGTGTGTGCACGCATGCATGCAAGCGTGTGTGCATGTGTGTGTTTAAGAAAACAGTAGTGCAACCCACATTTCTTTCCAACAACAACAAAAAAGAGGCTTTGACTAATATAATATTTGGAATGCCAAGCCTAGCATAAACGCATGGCAAAATAAATGCAACAGCCCCCCAACCCCCCAACCCCACCCCGAAACACATAAAGAGGATAATGTCCAGAGGCCCCGGTCATAGGACATTGACCTATTAAAATTTGTGAAAATGTAAAAACCTATAGGTGTTCTCAACTGTCAGGAACCACAAATTGTCTGATTACATTTTTAACACTGGCATGCATGCTTGTGGTTTTTTATTGATTTCAACAAGAGCTGGGACATTTGATTTAATATTGGACATTATTTCAGCTTTTTTTTTTTCTTCTTTTTTTCTTCCCCCCGTTACAACATTGCTACTGTTTTGCGCACAGACCTGATAGACCGTCGGCAGTGCGCAGGGTCTGAGGACGCGGTGCAGACCCGCCTGGAGTCCCTGGCCTCCCAGTGGGAGGACCTGGTGGGCAAGTCCACCGAGAAGAGCGACAAGCTGAAGGAGGCCTCCAAGCAGCAGACCTACAACGCCGGGGTCAAGGACATGGAGTTCTGGCTGGGCGAGGTTAGTTGGCCAAAATGTAGCTGTAGGTTTTTTTGTACTGTAAGCTAAGACTCATGTCCACCGACAAGAGCGACAAGTTGAAGGAGGCCTCCAAGCGGCAGACCTACAACGCCGGGGTCAAGGACATGGAGTTCTGGCTGGGAGAGGTTAGTAAAGTCTGTGAAATGTTTGGAGCATTTATGAGTTGATTCTAAACAGCAGACCTACAACGCTGGGGCGAAAGTCATGGAGTTCTGGCTGGGGGAGGTTAGTAAAGTCTTGGAATATTTATCAGCTGAAGGAGGACTCCAAGCAGCAGACCTACAACGCCGGGGTGAAAGACATGGAGTTCTGGCTGGGGGAGGTTAGTAAAGTCTTGGAATATTTATCAATTGATGAATTAGATAAAGAAGAGCGTTAAAAGTGACGTAAAAGATCAATGACTGCCAGAGAAAATTAAAGAAAAAGCCATTGGGCAAACCACGCCATGAAAAAAAGACAACTGATAGAACCAATCTAAGAAAATGGTCTGGGGATGTCACTCTCTTTGACTGTGTTAGAGCAAAAAAACCAGCATATATCAGAGTTATTCCTCTTCATCTGATGAAGTCATCGGTGATGTCATCAAGTCAGTATGTGATACATTATATGGCAGTCAAGGGGGGTTAACTCACTCGGGGACTGGCCAAATTATTTCCCCTTGTTCTGTGGGGACTGGGCATTTGACTAGGTTCGTAAAATAATCACCCAAACCAAAGTAAGTTATGAAGAGTTAGGCATCAATATTTTCAGAAAAGATTAGCAACACCATGCACTAAACGATCGTAAAATATCAGATTCCATACCTTTGTCGTTTGTCTCCTATTGACGAAAACAGCTAACACATAGAAAGAAGGAAAAATTTCACATTCCGATCTTTGACTCCCCCTCTACAACCAAACCTGAATGTAAAGTCTGCAATGAATGGTTGATTTCAAGAGAGGCAAGGTCAAAGCAAACTGAAAATAGGTTACGACGCGGCGCTTAAAAGCTGGTTGCAATCCAGAAATCCAAACCTCTTGAAAACTCATTATGAGCCGGATCCGGGCCATTCGTCCTAAACGGTTTGTGCGAGCCATGAGCCGAATCCGGCTCAATCGTCACTGAATTTGTTTATAAGCATGGAGTTGTGGCTGGGGAAGGTCAAATTTAGCAACATGTGGCGATGGTTTTCCTGTTACATTTTTTAAAGCATTCATAAAGTGAAGTCCATGGATATAGTCACTCCGCCTTCAGATCTACAATGCTGTGTTTTTACTCTCTCAACACTAATGTACGCTATAGCGTACATGCCGCGCCTAAGCGTTCCACACTAGGCAGGTTTGCATCATTACATAACAATTATTTCATATGTTATAATTCCAAAGTAAAATTTTTAGTATTGGCAGATTTAAAAAAAAGCATGACAAAGAAGATGAAGAGAGGGGTAGTGACTCATTTGCATTAATTGCGGTACTAAAAATAGACTGGAAGTGATTTCATTGGTTGAAATCTATTAAGGGACCGTAGAGGAACACTTCTATACCAGTTTGGGTTGCATTGCTTCGCGGAGTTGTGAATTGTGAATGGTTAAACACGCGTACATTCGTGTGGAACGGTTGTAATGGGAAGCATTTGAACAGTGTTGAATGTGTTAAAACTGAAAGTTGAAATGCGTGTTTTGCAGGTGGAGCAGATGCTGTGCACAGAGGATTTTGGGAAGGATCTGACCTCGGTGACCAACCTGCTGAAGAAACACCAGTTGATGGAGGCTGACATCACTGCACACGATGTGAGAGCATCGCACTGTGTGGTGTGTGTGTGTGGTGTGTGTGTCGGTGTGTGTGTGTGTGTTTGTGTGTGTGTGTGTGTGTTTTTTGCATGTGTGCGTGTGTGTGCGTGTGTGTGTGTTGTGTGTGTGTGCGCGTGCATGTGTGTGAGTGAGTGTGTGTGTGTGTGTGTATGTGTGAGTGTGTGTGAAAATCATCAGTTGATGGAGACATGATATGAGTCTGTGTGATGATGATGATGAATATATGTAATGAGGACGATGACGATGACAATGATGATCATAACAATCATGATGTTGATGATGGATGATGACATTGATGATGACAATGAAGATAATGGTCGCAGGATCGCATCACTCGCCTCCAACAGCCAGGCTGACTAGTTTGTGATGATGATGATGATGAATGATGATGATGATGATGATGATGATGATGATGATGATGATGCTGATGATGGTGACGACGATGATGATGACGACAATGACAATGATGATCATGATGACAGTGATGATGCTGATGTTCATGGTGATGATGATGATGACGACGATGACAATTATGATCATGATGACAATCATGATGTTGATGTTCATGGTGATGATGATGATGATGATGATGACAATGAAGATAATGGTCGCAGGATCGCATCACTGACCTCAACAGCCAGGCTGACCAGTTCGTGGAGGCCCAGGTGTGGGAGGCGGAATCCATCGACGACCGGAAACGCACCATCAACGAGCGATACGAAAAGTATGTACGAAACAGTGCGCTAAACATTACAATTATTTTTATATTTATATATGTGTGTGTGTGCGTGTGCGTTGATGTGAGTGTCTTTGGTCAATGAATCACCAAACACCCCCTTTGAGAGCACACATTTTCGATTTTAATTTATTTTTCGACATCTTTAAACATGGCAGCAATTATCACACTTATGCACCCACGTTCACACACCCACATGTGACACTGACACTGACACTGACACTGACACACACAACCCCCCCCCCCCCCCCCCCCCCCCCCCCACACGCATGCATATACACACAAACATACGCTGGGCTATGCTGTGTTATATGCTCAACCACAACCAGACTGATTGATGTGAGTGTGTTTGTGTGTGGGGGAGGGAAGAATGCGTTTGTGTATACCAATGTGTATATGTGCGTGTGCATGTTTGTATGTCTATGAGTATGCATGTGTTTGCGTGTGGGGGTGATGGTGGGAATGCGAGCGCAAAGAGAAGCTAAAAGAGATGTACCGTCATTTTCGGACTATAAGGCGATATTTTTTTCTCCAATTTCGACCTATGTGCCTAATAAACGAGGGCGCCCTATTAGTGAACAAAATCGTGAGAAGAGAGGCAATGATTGCCGTACTCAGTACAGTCTACTGTGAGTCACAACATCGAAAGTGGTAACGAGTTGCCGATACGACGAATACTCACGTTAAAATGCTTCAAAATCCCTATTATCGTCCTAGATACCGTCCAACAGATGCTACAACCCTTCATTGGATGTAAAAAGCATCGTTGTAGAGCTTAAAATGCCATAATTCTACCAGTTTTTGCGAAGAAAAGTCCAAACACAACAACTGGAAGTCGCAAAAACGGAAGTTTTGATTATTTGAGAAAGGGAGCCAACTCTCGTTTATGACAGCAGTAATGGCGGTCGGTAAGCGTTTACAGGACGTGTACGGGCTTCAAACTTCGACTTTCTTTTGCGAGGTGTGTATCGCCTTATAAACGAGGGCGCCTTTTACTTGAATTTTTTCAGATTTTTCTTGAAAATTGCCCTATTCGCCTTATACACAGCAGCGCCTAATGATCCGAAAAATACGGTAATCTTGCATGTGGAGTGAATTTTAGTTTTGTTAAGCGCCATGAGTAGTTCGTCTAGAATGTGCGCTCTATAAATGTCTTTATTACTATTATAATTCTTGCCCACTAACCCCCAGCCTGATGAAAGCTCTTCGAGCGGAAAGCTTGCTTCTTCCCATTTTCTACCTTGATCACCAAACCCAAACCCTGGTGAGTTTTCCCCATTCTACCATTTTCTTCCCTGAAAGAAGAAGAAGAAGAAGAAATTCTGCTTAACGTCCTCCGATCTGGAACAGACACATATGGGACATTAGTAGATATAAAGATGGTGGTACGATCCTGGAGGCAATGCAACACCAGGAATATCCTGAATTTTTAATAATACAGATGATTGATGCCATTTTTGTCCCTCTTTTGTTTTTAGTCTTCTTCTAGTTCTATCTAAGCAAAGCAGTAGAGCTCCACAGATGTTTGTCCAGAAACAAAGGGAAGTAAGTCTACTGGTACGGGTTGGGTTCTTTGCCTGGGGTTTTCCCCTTGATCTGTGTGTGTGTGTGTGTGTGTGAGAGAGAGAGAGAGAGAGAGAGAGAGAGGGGGGGGGGGAGAGTCGAGAGACAGAGAGAGAGAGAGGTAGAGAGAGTAGAGAGAGAAGAGAGAGAGAAACATTACACATCCAGGGGTTAGGCTATGAGATGGGGGTGGGGGTGGGCAGAGAAGCAAAAGCGTATAAGAAGAAGAACAGATGGAGAGAGAGGGAGAGAGAGAGAGAGAGAGAGGGGGGGGAGAGAGAGAGAGAGAGAGAGAGAGAGAGAGAGAGAGATAGAGAGAGAGAGATAGAGAGAGAGAGAGTGAAAGAAAGGAAACATTACACATCCAGGGGTTAGGCTATGAGAGGGTGGGGATGGGCAGAGAAGCAAAAAGCATATAAGAAGAAGAAGAGATGGAGAGAGAAGGAGAGGTAGAGAGAGGGGGGGGGGGGGGGCAGGAGAGATGACAGAGAGAGAGACAGGGGTAGAGAGAGAGAGAGAGGAAACATTACACATCCAGGGCGTTAGGCTATGAGAGGGTGGGGATGGACAGAGGAGCAAAAGCGTATAAGAAGAATAGATGGAGAGAGAAGGAGACTTCAGACTTCAGACACTTTTTTACAAGGATAAGAATTTAGGCTGGGCCTAGAGAGAGAGGAGAGAGAGAGAGAGAGTGGGTGGGGACGAGGGAGAGAGAGAGAGAGAGAGAGAGAGAGAGAGAGAGAGAGAGAAAGAGAGGAAACATTACACATCCTGGGGTTAGACTAGGCAGAGAAGCAAAAGCATATAAGAAGAACAGATGGAGAGGAGAGGTAGAGAGAGACAGAGAGAGGGGGGGGGGGAGAGGGAGGGAGGGGAGAGGTAGGAGAGAGAGAGAGGTATAGAGAGACAGGAGAGAGAGGATAGTAGAGAGGAGAGAGAGGGCGGGATGAGAGAGAGGTGAGAGAGGAGAGAGGAGGGGAGAGGGGGGGGGGAAAGGGTGAGTGGAGGGAGAGAGAGAGAGAGAGTTAGAGAGAGAGAGAGAGAGAGAAACATTACAACATCCTGGAGTTAGACTAGGCAGAGAAGCAAAAGCATATAAGAAGAACAGATGGAGAGGAGAGGTAGAGAGAGACAGAGAGAGAGGGGTGGGGGGAGAGGGAGGTGGGGGGGGGCGGGGGGGGGGGGGGATAGAGAGAGAGGAGAGAGGAGTTAGAGAGAGAGAGGAGAGAGAGAGGAGAGGAAACATTACACATCCTGGGGTATAGACTAGGCAGAGAAGCAAAAGCATATAAGAAGAACAGATGGAGAGGAGAGATAAGTAGAGAGAGACAGAGAGAGAGGGGGGCGGGAGAGAGAGGTAGAGAGAGAGAGAGAGTTTAGATGATCCGAAGAGAGAGCAGAGGATGAACATTACACATCCTGGGGTTAGACTAGGGCAGAGAAGCAAAAGCATATAAGAAGCAACAGATGGAGAGAGAGAGGTAGACTAGAGACAGAGAGAGGGGGGGATGGGGGGCGGGAGAGAGAGGTAGAGAGAGAGAGAGAGTTAGAGAGAGAGAAAGAGAGGAAACATTACACATCCTGGGGTTAGACTAGGCAGAGAAGCAAAAGCATATAAGAAGAACAGATGGAGAGGGAGAGGTAGAGAGAGACAGAGAGGGGGGAGAGGGGGGGGGGGGGAGTGAGAGGAGAGAGAAGGTAGAGAGAGAGAGAGGAGTTAGAGAGAGAGAGAGAGAGAGAGGAAACATTACACATCCTGGGGTTAGACTAGGCAGAGAAGCAAAAGCATATAAGAAGAACAGATGGAGAGGAGAGGTAGAGAGAGACAGAGAGAGAGGGGGGCGGGAGAGAGAGAGAGCGTTAGAGAGAGAGAAAGAGAGGAAACATTACACATCCTGGAGTTAGACTAGGCAGAGAAGCAAAAGCATATAAGAAGAACAGATGGAGAGAGAAAGAGAAGTAGAGAGAGAGAGAGAGAGAGGTTACCCCACAACAAACCACTACAAAAGCAAAGTCAGAGGCAAAATTGTGGTCTAAGGGAGCGAAGCGAGTTTAGAAGTGACCAAGGTATGGTATGCACACAGATTTACTTCCCTTGAAGCAAATGCATCAAAATTGACAGCTATCTATTAATTCCGAACATACATGTCCGGAACGACTTGAATGAGTTAACAGTAATTAAGATGCGTTGTGCTGACAGGATCAAGGAACTGGCCATCCATCGGCGCAACCGTCTGAGCGAGGCCAACACCATGTACCAGTTCCTGAGAGACATCGATGACGAGGAGGCCTGGATCAAGTGAGTTTCGCTTCACTGTTGTCTGTCTTTCTGAGCGAGGCCAACACCATGTACCAGTTCCTGAGAGACATCGATGACGAGGAGGCCTGGATCAAGTGAGTTTTGCTTCACTGTTGTCTGTCTTTCTGAGCGAGGCCAACACCATGTACCAGTTCCTGAGAGACATCGATGACGAGGAGGCCTGGACCAAGTGAGTTTCGCTTCACTGTTGTCTGTCTTTCTGAGCGAGGCCAACACCATGTACCAGTTCCTGAGAGACATCGATGACGAGGAAGCCTGGATCAAGTGAGTTTCGCTTCACTGTTGTCTGTCTTTCTGAGCGAGGCCAACACCATGTACCAGTTCCTGAGAGACATCGATGACGAGGAGGCCTGGATCAAGTGAGTTTTGCTTCACTGTTGTCTGTCTTTCTGAGTGAGGCCAACACCATGTACCAGTTCCTGAGAGACATCGATGACGAGGAAGCCTGGATCAAGTGAGTTTCGCTTCATAGTTTTGTCTGCAGTAGTTTTGTCTATGAAATTATCACTGGTAAAGGTTCCTTGGGGGAAAAAAAGCAATGTATAGCCTGCTATTTTTCTTTTCGTGTGTGCGCGCGTGTAGTGCGTTCGTCTGTGTTTAGTGCGTGCATGTGTCTGTGCTTAGTGCGTGAGTGCGTGCATGCATGTGGGTGTGCATAATATATTTTTGTCGTTTTTTTATATTGCTTGCTGGTTTATTCATTTATTATTGTAAGCGTTTAGGGCTTTTTTAAGATTAGGCGCTATAAATGCTTATTATTATTATTATTATTATTATTTTATTTTAGTCATGATTACACTTGACTGGTTGCATGATGTCTCCATGGTTGGCTTAACCTCTTCACTGCCCCGTCACGGATATTTCCGTCAACTTCCGGTAACCTATAAACTGCCCCGTCACGGAAATATCCGTCATAGGGTTATTCTAAGAGTTTCCCTTTTTCTATCCATATGCTTTCCGCAGTATGTTTGAATGCATGTGAGAGTGTTCTCAAATGATAGTATATTCAATTCCCTTTCAGAAAAGCATAGGTTATATGCACTTTTATTCAGAAATTTTTGCGATAGACTCCGCAACCTAAAACGGCTTGGCAAATAGTTGCCCCTGAACCGGAAACGGGCTCGGCAGTGAAGGGGTTAAGGACGAAGGGAGATCACCACTTTGATGGCCCTCACTTTCATAAAAGAAAAAGTGGCCGTAAGCTGTATAGCTCCAAAAATCGGGGTTACTTGCATTGACATCAGAATAATTCTCCTTGTTACTATCACTGTTAATCATGAAAACATATTGGAGCACTTTTCTAAAGCTCACGTAGGACCGATTGTTTAAAAGACATTTTTAACATTAAAAATTGAAATAGAAGTGCCAAACAGTTAAAAAAAACCCACAAAAACCCCCGAAGGTTGGAGGAGTGATGAGAGAAGTAACTACACACAAAAATTTGGTTTGGATTGGAAAAAAAAGACCACCCTCGGATTTAGACAAGTTTTAGACTCAGAACTCGCTGTTCTGAAAATGAAATTGTTCATACGTATACGTGCGATGGGGTGTGTGTTTGAACAGAGAGAAGAAGCTGCTGGTGGGGTCTGATGACTACGGGCGGGACCTGACGGGAGTGCAGAACCTTCGCAAGAAGCACAAGCGCCTGGAGGCCGAGATAGAGAACCACGAGCCCTCCATCCAGGTACATGTTCAAGGCAACCAACCAAAAAAAAAGGAGACATTTTTCAGGCAAAAATGGAAACATTTTTTAAACAAAAATGGAGACATTTTTAAAAACAAAAATGGAGACATTTTTTAAAACAAAGATGGAAACATTTTTCAAACAAAAATGGAAACATTTTTCAAACAAAAATTGAGACATTTTCCAGATGAAACTGGAGACATTTTCCCTGCGAAAAGGAAAAAATTGAGGCATTTTCCAGGCAATAATGGAGACATTTTCCCAACAGAAATGGAGACATTTTCAAAGCAAAAATTGAAATCTCAAGGCAAGGATGGAATTTCCCAGGCAAAAGTGAAGGCATTTTCCAGGTGAAAAAAATGTAGAAATTTTCTAGGCAAAAAAGCAAAAAAATGTAGACATTTTCCAGGCGAAAAAAATGGATACGCTTTCCAGGCAAAGCCGTTTGGTGTGTGCATGGATGCTCCTTCTTTCAGGATGTCCAGAATTACAGGTTTTTTAAATTGCCTAGAGCCAGCGTCTCCGGATTATGAGAATTTGAGAAACAAAGATTTTCTTACACACACACAGAAACTTGTACAATAAAAAGGGCCTATATAATCACTTGCTATATTCAAAGGAATGTAGCACTTGTACTAACTAGTCTAGAGGGGTGAAAAAAGAGCAGTAAATGTGTGTGTGCGCTGCCCCCTGCACTGCGCCGGGGCCGCCCCCTTGCAGGACTTTTGAAATTTCCCAGGAGCACCTGTGTGTGTCAAGTCAAGTCAAGTCAAAATTATCTTTATTGACGATAAAAGAGTAAGCTACAAGATTTGTTTCATCCTGTCGTCATGAAAAGAAAAACCCCATACTGAATCAATAAAATGTAAAGATCAACAATGAAAATTGGCGTACGGAACCAAAGCACAATGAACAAATATCAAAAACAAATCATACATAAATCGTGACTAGCAAATACATTATGTACAAAATATAAATAGAAATACAATCATACTTTGAAAGGGAGAGAGCAAGAGGTGGGACAAGAAAAAAAGATTGAGACATAGACGCTGATGGAGACATCGTAAAGAAGAGAAAAATAAAAAAAAGTGTGTGTGTGTGTGTGGGCAGGCTGTGCACGAGACAGGGGCGTCCCTGATGTCTCAGTCGGACATCGGGGTGGAGGACATTCGCAGTCGTCTGGACCAGCTGACCCAGAGCTGGGAGGAGCTGAAGGAGATGGCCACCAACAGGTCAGTATCCACTGTGCTCTTGGTGTTTTTGTCATAGTCTTCAGAAATCCCTTTGCTTCTAGAAAACGGTTTCAGTTACAAACCAGAGCGTTGATACAGTGGAAGCAGAAACATTTTAACAGACGCTGGTGATCTAAATCTTTTCCAATAGCGAACTGGAGATCCACAAATTGATATCATACTACGATAATGCCTTAAAGGTGGACCCTGACGGATGAGTTTTTGTAAGAAACACGTCGAGATCACCAGGAAGACACTCTTTACAGAGATTTCAACACTCACTTTGCTCTGGTTTCCTAGAAATCCAAACCGTCAAATCGGCGATTCCTCCTTGGCGGAGTTGCTGGAAGTCAAATTCTTTCACCTAATGGCCGCCAAATCGTTTGCACAAAATGTTCGCAACACAAGCCTTTTTTTCTTTTTAATTTTTTTTGTTTATACAGTTTATCTAAAGGAGTTTAGCTCACAACAAAGGAAATAGCTCCAATCGTTTTACTGCACTACAAAAAAAGAAAACGCTTCAACCACAATGAGTGTCCTCCACCCGCCCCATCCAAAATGGCTACTCTCTCCGGCATCTCCGCCAAGGAGGAATCGCCGTTTTGACGGTTTAATTTCTAGGAAACCAGAGCAAAGTGAGTGTTCCGATCCTTGAAAAGGCTGTCTTTCTGGTGATCTCGACGTGTTTCTTGCAAAAACTCATTCATCAGGGTCCACCTTTGAGGGTTACGCAACCCCCTTCAGTACTCTAGCGCCTTCTGGTGTGTTCACAGGGGCCAGAAGCTGGAGCAGTCGTACGCCTTCCAGCAGTTCAGCGCCAACGTGGAGGAGGAGGAGTCCTGGATCTCCGAGAAGCAGCACCTCCTCTCCGCCGGAGACTTCGGAGATACCATGGCTGCCGTGCAGGTTGGTGCAAGGAATTAAGGCACCCCACGTGGAGATACTGGAGGGGTTGGGGGTGGAGTGGGAGGGGGGGGTAATGGGAGTGGGGGAAGGGGGGGGGTTGTATTCTTGTTATGTTATGTTAGTTCGTAAATAAACAGAAACAAATGAAAACAGAGAGACTACTGATAATTTAGATATCTGACTTTTTAAAAAAGAAGGTGATTGCGGGAGTTGTGACCTGGGTGTTGCCTGCCCCCTCCCCCTTCCCCAAGAGTTTAAGGATTTCAGGGGATTTCAGGATTGGATGGGATATCTTCTGTGAATAACTCTGTTGTTCATGATTTTAGGGTCTCTTTGCACGTTGTCCTGTACATGGTCAGTCTTCTTCTTCTTCTTCTTCTGTGTTCCCAGGCCAAATGGCCGTAATGGGTAGGGTACGTATGTGTCCGGTTTTCAGTTTTCACTGGTCTCCCCGCTGCGTACAGCCGACACATTCCGATTTCGGCGGAGCTCAAAGGAGAAAAAATTATTTGGAAGATTTTTGTGTTGAAAAAAAGGCAGGAGAATGGGGCCAATAATAAGTCAGAAAGATAGTAGATGATAGAAAGCAAAGGAAAAAAGGCAGAGTCAAAGAGAGTGGCAGATTAGAGGAAGTTACAAGCACAGAACTTCCAGAAGGTGGAGGAACCATTTTTACGAAAGACCCCCCTCCGGGTATCCCCACGGGGAGATGGTCAGTCTGAAGTACGGCTTACTGAATGAAAGATGAATAATGAGTCGATGTCGATACATGTGTGTGTGTGTGTGTGTGTGTGTGTGTGAGAGAGAGAGAGAGAGAGAGAGAGAGAGAGAGAGAGAGAGAGAGAGAGAGTGAGTGAGAGAGTGTTGCTTTGTATACCGGTATGCGTTGTTGCTGGTTTGTGTTATTCTTAATACTATTTTTGTTATCTACTTGTTGATGAATAATTGATTGTAAAGCACTTTGGGCTCGTTTGAGGTAAAGCGCTATATAAATGTACTATTATTATTATTAAGTATCTTGGTGATGTACTGCATGTTGATCTTGATGCGTTCGGTGTTCAGGGTCTGCTCAAGAAGCACGAGGCTTTCGAGACAGACTTCCAGGTGCACCGCGACCGCTGCACGGAGATCAAGAGAGAGGGACAGCGCTTGATCGATGAGGTAAGTGCTGAGAGGAGACCTGTTTACCCATACGATTTCACCATATTTTGTACACATATTCAGACCTGCCTACCCATACGATTTTTCCGTATTTTGTACACGATTTTGAGCCAGTACTGCAGTACGGTAAATGGAAAATTAATACGGCAAAAATTTGAACTTAAGGTCTTCTAAGATCGGTCAAAATCGAGTGTTTTTCGTCATTTCGCATGGCGGTTTAATGTTCTGTAATGTTCCGTTTTTGGGTCTCCTTGCAAAATACGGAATTTTGAGAAAAAGTACGGAATTTTATTTTGTGGAGTACCTAAAAAAGAAATTGGGGGTAGGCAGGTCTGCATATTTGACAACAATATGATAAATATGGTACATGGGACAAAAATATAGTGAAATGTAAAAATTTGTTGTTGAAACTATATCATTTAGAACTGTATATTGCCTGATTCAGGAAACGGTTGCGCTCTGTGTGTGTGTGTGTGTGTGTGTGTGTGTGTGTGAGTGTTGTAAATTTAAATGGATGATACTTTTGACACAGTGTTTCAACAAGTTATAAAAACATATGCATGTTTACTCTCCGTTGTGGAAACTTTTCTGTTGGAGTACTCCTATTTTGTGAAAAATACACTTATTTTGGATTTCGAATACATGAAGCCCAATTTCAGGGTAAACAGGTCTGTGAGAGGAGCTTGGATGCGCTGGAACTAGATATGTTGAAAATGGACAGAGGAGGAGGACCTCACTCACGCTGGCTCCGCGACTAAGAGAATAGTGTCGTCAGTAGGGGGCTTAGTAGGTGGTGTCCTGAACAGGCTCTACTGAACTCCACCGAAGTGACTCAGCAGCAGTGCAGTGTCTCCTCGGTTGGTTGCCTCCTGACGGCCTAACATAGAGCAGCTCCCCTTGGACTGCTGGTCTCGGATTCTGCGACCTGGACGTGCAGAGGTGTGTCTGCGAGTTGGGACTCGGAATGAGCGGCGTGGGAGCAACGCCACTGTACGGCCCAAAAAGATGGGACAGCAAAGAAAAAGAAAAGAAAATGGACCGTCAAACGCAGCCCATGAATTGCCCTCATACTGCTTTTAGTTTATCCCAGAGAAACTGTTTTGTTTTTTTTCAAATAAATAGTTGTCCCTGGACCCCACCAGGGGCTTTCGGCAGTCCGTAGACCTCTACCCTTGTCTTTTGTTCTTTTTTATTTTCTTGGAATCTGATGCTTGATCTAACCTACTGAACTGTTTGATTCTTCATCTGGGCAAACACAACTGACCTGTCAGCAGGGAGACCAGTCTATAACTGTGTGTGTGTGTGTGTATACTACTCGTATAAAGTAGTGGTAAATGAAGGGCAGGAACTGTGCCGGTCGGGGCTTGCCCCCGGGGACCGCTACGGTAGCCGGATTGGTCTTGCCCAGATACTACGAAATAAAGGCTATGGTCCACTTAAAATTTTTTTTTTAACAGATCCACACTAGGTTTTATTTTATGTTTGTTTACTTTCCTTTCCATTAGGCTACTTCTATCTCCTCAGCTTTTAATTTCTTGTCTTCTTACTACCCCCCAAAGTGCAGCAGAAAAGTTGGCTGCCTGAGGCGAAGAGAGAGATGTGTGTGTGTGTGTACGTGTGTGAGTGTGCGAGTGTGAGTGTGTGTGCATGTGTATGTGTGTGCATATATGTGTGTATATATATGCACAATTGGGTGTGCATGTACATATGTGTACGTGTGTTTGGGTGGATGGCTGGGCATAATACTTGGCCATGCTTGTGTGCGTGCCTTGTGTTCGTTTGTATGTGTATGCTCCGTTGCACATTTGCACGCTTGCGTTCTCATGTGCGCATGCATTTTTCAGGGCAACCACAACGCGGACAGCATCAGGGAGCGCATGTCGGGGCTGGAGCAGCGTCTGTCTGAACTGGAGGCCACGGCGGGTCAGAGGCGAGGGGCCCTAAGAGACAACTCTGCCTTCCTGCAGTTCATGTGGAAGACGGACGTCGTCGACAGCTGGATTGGTCAGTGATGGTGATGGTGATGATGGTGATGGTGATGGTGATGATGATGATAATGATGGTGGTGATGATGATGATGATGATGATGATGGTGATGATGATGATGATGGTGGTGATGATGATGATGATAACTGCCTTCCTGCAGTTCATGTGGAAGACTGACGTCGTCAACAGCTGGATTGGTCAGTGATGATGATGATGGTGATGATGATGATGCTGATGATGATAGTAATGGTGATAATGATGATGATGATAATGATGGTGATGATAATAACGATGATGATGATGATGATGGTGATGATGATGATGATGATAACTCTGCAGTTCATGTGGAAGACTGAAGTCGTCGACAGCTGGATTGGATGGTGATGATGATGATGATGATAATAATGATGGTGATGATGAAGCATTTCAGTTATGCGAGGAACTTACCCTAGTTAAATTGCTCAATGCTTTGTCGCTTGTTTTTGTTTTTGTTCCTTTTTGTGTAGTTCTTTGTAACCACGATGATGCAATGAAGAGCTCTTTACTTCAAAGTGACTAAGCTTAACTCATTCGCATCGCAACGATTTTGAATTATTAAAAAAACTCACAAATCACTCCAGCCATACACACAAACAAAACATACGTAAACAAAAGGAGAAATGAAGGAAGATTACAGGTTTTTACTTCAGGTTTAGACATGGGGAAGTGGTAGATCAGACTTTTTTATATATAGACATTATATAGAAAAACTCTCTACACCGATTGGTTTCCCCACAACAAACCACTGCAAAAGCAAAATTTAGGCAAAATTGTGGTATAAGGGAGCGAAGCAAGTTTAGAAGTGACCAAGGTATTGTGTGCACACAGATTTACTTCCCTTGAAGCAAATGCATCAAATTGACAGTTTATCTATTAATTCCGGACATATATGGCCGGAACGACTTGAATGAGATAAGGCAAGGTTGCATATGGCATGAAATGCTTAGCCCTTGTGCAGTTGTGCAAGGCACGGTTTATAAATGCTGAGAAATGGGGTTAACGAGGCTTTCCAGGGGCAGGTGGGGATACCGGGATAGTTCCCCCACCTTCTGGAAGTTCTGTGCTTGTAACTTCCTCTAATCTGCTACTCTTTTCGACTCTGCCTTTTCCCTATCATCTACTATCTTTCTGACTTGTTGGCCCATTTTCCTGCCTTTAAAAACAAAAACTTCCAAATAAACTTTTTTCTTTGAACTACTCCAGAATCGGAATGTGTCGGCTGTATGCAGGGGGGGGGACCAGTGAAAACTGAAAACCGGACACATACCTACCTTATCCATTATGGCCATATGGCCTGGGAACGCAGAAGAAGAAGAAGAAAGAAAGGGCAGATAATTTGAGGTGGAGGGAGTGGAGAGGGTTGTGACGTCTTTGAAACAAAACAAAACAATCCTGAGGATGTTGGACTGTCAAATTATTGCTTAATTTAATGCTTTGTTATATATTTATACTTTTTGGCTCACTCGTGTTAACACGAAGTGAGTCTATAGTGTGATAGTTGTTCGGTTGTGTGTATGTGTGTGTGTGTGTGTGTGTTGCGTCCGTGGTCTAATCTCCAAACTTTAACGTTGGCATTTTCTCAGGAAATAGAAGTAAAGGTGTACATTGTTCAAACTTTGCACACACATAGATGTCTGTCTATGCAAGCTTTCAAACAATAATGATTTGAATAATTAAATACTTAAAACAACACTGTAAACAGATAACAAACAGATAACATTTTAGATTAGTGGGTTAGAGAGTATTCAACAGGCAACATGAGTTAAGAAACTCCTCAACACTGAAAGCCTCGATAGCTCATTGGTAGAGCGTCTGTCTCTCATGCCAATGGTTTCGGGTCCGATTCTCGGCACGGGCACTTTATTTTTTTAATATATTTTTTAGTTGTATCCATTAACGATAGTCTCATTTGTATTTTAAAATTTTATTGGCAATCTTGTACTTTAGACACCCCCCTCAATCTTTGTTTGTTGTTGTCCCACATGTTCCTGTTCGAGTGAGCCTTGTTTGTTGTTTGATGTCTTAAAGACTCCAGGGATCATCCCAACAGCTGAAACACTTGAACACTATGGTACAAATGCACCAGCCAGGGATGAGAACATTACGTGTGTGAAGAGTGAGCCTTGTATGCTTTGCCTCTTGTTTTAAATGTTGCTTTATTTCGTTTTCACAGCGGACAAAGAAACCCAAGTGAGGTCTGAAGATTTCGGCCGTGACCTATCCTCCGTGCAGACCCTCCTAACCAAGCAGGTGAGACACGAATAACGGTCGTAAAACTGGATCAAAGACTGGAATTTTTTTTAATTAATACCAATTTTCAACTTTGTGACGTTGACCCTTTCGCCGCCAGCCATTTTTCAACAAAAAAATTCTATTAAACTTACCTGTAATCTGTCTGTAATAGTGGGGATTCCTCTGTGACATGTTTTTAAATTAAGGCTGATCCTTACCTCCCAAAATTAAGAGAATAAGGTCTTTGGATAACAGGCCCAAGACATTGCGAGTTTAGTCCTGCATTTTGTTAAAATTACTTTCTTTTTTTTAATACTTGAAAAGAATGAAGATACAGTGGTACCCCTCTAATAAGACCTTGAAAGTGCTGTGAAAAAAAAGTCTTATCTGAGGGGTGGTCTTATTAGAGAACCAAGCATGTGACATCTTAGTACAGAGTACAGAACTAAGCAAGCATCGTGGAAAAAATGAAATAAAACACTTGTCATCTTTGGAATTCTTCCTCACCATTGATTTGGAAGGCAAAGCCCGAAACAATAATCCAGACTCATCAGCATTGAAAATGTCCTAATGTTTGTAACCTTCACAAATTGTGGAAAGTCTTTTCTTCCAATCATCCACATCCTCCGCACTAACCTCCGCACGCTCACCACTGAGCACAGCATTGTGAACATTGTGACGCTGAGTCCAACGGCGCAGCCATCCATTTGAGGCCATAAAATCACCCAGGCCACATTCGAGAGCTACACAGAGCGCCTTTTCCTGGATTAATTTTCCAGTCACTGGAATGTTGCGTGATCTTGCATCACAAAACCAGTCCCAAACTTTCTCGTCAATGAACATGGTTTCTGTTTTTCTTACTTTCGCTAGTTTCCTGCCCCCACACTCGCCACTTTCCCATCGTGATTTAATCGACTCCTTATCCTTGATTATGTTTTGGATATGTGTTTTGTCGACACTGAGCGAGTTCGCAATTGCGATCGCAGTCTCCCATTTCTCACTTCTTTCCACAACACGGACGCGTTCTTCCAATGTCAATTGTTTTCTTTTCCGAGTCGCCATATCGATCACTGACTTGAAGAATAACAGAGAGTAGCGGGCCCTTGTACAAGTCGCATGAGTACACGGGGCGTAACTCTCCAAGCAAAAGTTAGGGGGCGCGCTTCCAATGGAAGTTCCATGTTTACGTTTCTGACTACTTTTCATCGAGAGATCGATTTGCACGAAACTGACTGCAAAAAGATAAGATTGCGGTCGCATCTCAACCCCTGAAATCGGGTCGGAACTCAGGAAAAGTCATATTTGCGGCATAGGATATATAGTGGAATGTGTTTGGGGAAAAAAAAAATCAGTCGTATGTGAGGAGAAGTCGCAATTGCGAGCGTCGTAGTAGAGGGGTACCACTGTACAAGGTTTTTGTCCTTAAGTAGATCTGAATTTGGGACTTACGAGTTTTTCTTCTATTTACACAACCTCATTTACCCCAGATAGAAAGTCGTTAGAGATACGAGCTTTTGGTGGAAGGTGGCGGGGAAAAATGAGAGAGCTGACTATGTATCTAACTCAAAAAAATCGAGTTACGAGGTTTTTGAATTTCACCGACAATATGTCAGCGTATGTGTTTGATATGACATTGATGTGAATTCTCTGTGTGTGTTTGTCTCAGGAAACGTTTGACGCAGGCCTTCAGGCCTTCGAGAAGGAAGGGATCCAAACCATCACCTGTATGATGTCAGCGTATGTGTTTGTAATGACGTTGTTGTGATTTCTCTGTGTGTGTTGTCTCAGGAAACGTTTGACGCAGGCCTTCAGGCCTTCGAGAAAGAAGGGATCCAAACCTGTGTATGTCAGCATATGTGTTTGAGATTGCATTGTTGTAATTTCTCTGTGTGTGTTTGTCTCAGGAAACGTTTGACGCAGGCCTTCAGTCCTTCGAGAAGGAAGGGATCCAAACCATCACCTGTTTAATGTCAGCGTATGTGTTTGAGGGTACATTGATGTGAATTCTCTGTGTGTCTGTGTGTCTCAGGAAACGTTTGACGCAGGCCTTCAGGCCTTCGAGAAGGAAGGGATCCAAACCATCACCACCCTGAAAGACCAGCTGGTGAACGCCCGCCACGCCCAGACCACCATCATTGAGCGACGCTTCAACGATGTCATTGCCAGGTGAAGCCTTTAACCCTTTCGCCGCCGATGTCGCATTTCTGCGCCACACTGATATTAAAAGCCATGTCATTAACCCTTTCACTGCCAATGTCGCATTTCTGCGCCACACTAATTTTAAAAGCCATGTCATTAACCCTTTCACTGCCAATGTCGCATTTCTGCGCCACACTGATTTTAAAAGCCATGTCATTAACCCTTTCACTGCCAAATATCGCATTTTATGCACCACACTGATTTTAAAAGCCATGTCATTAACCCTTTCACTGCCAATATCGCATTTATGCACCACACTGATTTTAAAAGCCATGTCATTAACCCTTTCACTGCCAATATCGCATTTATGCACCACACTGATTTTAAAAGCCATGTCATTAACCCTTTCACTGCCAATGTCGCATTTCTGCGCCACACTGATTTTAAAAGCCATGTCATTAACCCTTTCACCGCCCAATGTCGCATTTATGCACCACAATGGCTTGCCACCAATGTCACTAGAAGGCTTTCAATCCGGATCTATTATCCGAAGACCATATTTTCTTAATCTTGGGAGGTAAGGATAGGCCTAATGTTTATGCATGTCACAGAGGAATTCCTAATATTGCAGGGTTTTGTCTTCTCTCTACCCAGTTGAGTTTAATGGTATTGTTGTCCCTGGAAATAGTTAAAAAGGGCAGCCATACAATACCATACCATACCATACAATACCATACCATACCATGCCATACCATACCATACCATGCCATACCATACCATACCATACCATACCATACCATACCATACCATACCATGCCATGCCATGCCATGCCATGCCATGCCATGCCATACCATACCATACCATACTATACCATACCATACCATACCATACCATACCATACCATACCATACCATACCATACCATACCATACCATGCCATACTATACCATACCATACCATACCATACCATACCATACCATACCATACCATACCATACCATACCATACTATACCATACCATACCATACCATACTATACCACACCATACCATACCATACCATACCATACCATACCATACCATACCATACCATACCATACCATACCACACCACACCATACCACACCACACCACACCACACCACACCACACACACCACACCACACCACACCACACCACACCACACCACACCATACTATGCCATACCACACACCCACACCACACCACACCGTACCATACAATACCGTACCACACCACACCACACTACACCACACCATACCACACCACACCACACCATTCTATGCCATACCACACACCTACACCACACCACACCGTACCATACAATACCACACCACACCACACCACACTACACTACACCACACCATACTATGCCATACTACACACCTACACCACACCACACCGTACCATACAATACCGTACCATACCACACCACACCATACCACACCATACCATACCATACCATACCACACCATACCACACACACCACACCACACCACACCGTACCATACAATACCACACCACACCACACCACACTACACCACACCATACTATGCCATACCACACACCCACACCACACCACACCGTACCATACAATACCGTACCACACCACACAACACTACACCATACCATAGGGTGTAGAGTGGCACAGAGGTATCACGTTCGCCTTGTGTCAAGTAAACCCGAGTTTGAACCTGGGTACAGGGGATTTTTCCTCTCACTTTACACTAGGCCTTATGGTCTGAACATGGAGTCTTTTGGATGAGACGATAAACCGAGGTCCTGTGTGCCCATGCACTTAGCATACATTAAACCCAGTGGCAACGAAAAAGTTGTCATTTGGTCAAAATGTAACCCCCCCCTCCCTTTCCTTCCTCACCAGTCACACAAAAATCGCATGAAAAAATGGGTGGCGCGCCTCTAGCTGCGACATGCTCTCTCCAGGTGGGAGCAACCCGAATTTCACAGCGACGCCTCTGTGACTATAAAGTGCCTAATACCTATAAAGTACCTAATACCATACCATACCATACCACACTACACCACACCACACCATACCACCACACCACACCACACCACACCACACCACACCACACCCCCTACATTAATTGCTAACCTGTCCCCCTACACTCATCGAAAACTCTCGTCTCCCTTGGCTCCCCACCAGATGGCAGAAGCTGCTGGCAGGACCAATAAATATCCTTGGGTCACTTATCTCCCTTTGCTCCCCACCAGGTGGCAGAAGCTGCTGGCAGACTCTGAGGGTCGGCGCCAGAAGCTGCTGCTGCTGCAGGACCAGTACCGGCAGATCGAGGACCTGTACCTGACCTTCGCCAAGAAGGCCTCCGCCTTCAACTCCTGGTTTGAGAACGCAGAGGAGGACCTCACCGACCCTGTGCGCTGCAACTCTGTGGAGGAGATCAGGGTATGACCACGTCAAAAACAATGTGCTTTGTGTCTGTGTATAAAGCAGACCTGTTTACTTTTACGATTTTGCCGTAATTTTTACGAAGCAAAAGTCAAATTACGAGAATTACGGCGACAGAAAAATATACGGAAATAAACCCACACCACTACAGTTGCGTTGGCAAGCGATGCTTTTGAAACAATGCGGTGAAAAGTCATTTCGGTTCCCAGCATACAAGGCGCGTCAATTTCTTTTCATTCTGTTTCAAGATGGCGTCAAAGCGACCGCGTGGTGAGAGTTCTAGGTCAAATGATCCAAAATCTGATGGAAAGACACCAAAGAAAAGGCAAATACATGGTTTAAAAAATGTTTTTAAAGGTCTCCCAGTGCACTATTGCTTGCGTATAATTGTGTAATTACAAATAGTTTTCTTGTTAATGGGGTTTTGTGAAGAAAAAGAATTGGCCCCGCGTTGGATTACGTTTTTTTTCTCCACAAAATTACTATTATATTTTTTTGTTTCAGAAATTACAAATTTGCAAAATAGGGGTAAACAGGTCTGATAAAGGATATGTGTGTGTGTGTGTGTGTGTGTGTGTGTGTGTGTGTGTGTGTTTATATTGCATATCTATCATCTTGTTTTTTACTTGCTACCACTTTCGCCTGTCACCCCTCCCAGGGCATAGGCCGCCAACAAGACCCCTCCAGCTGCTTCTGTCCTGGGCAATTCTCTCCAGCTGTCCCCAGGTGAGGCCCATCTTCTTGGCATCAGCCTCCAGGTTTTGGCGTTTTTGTAGCGGTCAGGTTTTTGACCGTCGGGGGACTGCTAACCCCTCGCCCAACCCTCCTTTTTTATCCGGGCTTGGGACCGGCAATGGCGGAGTTCTTGTGTTTTAATCTGCCATCAATTCTTGCAGAAACGTTTTGATTTTACTACAAGACCGCGGTTCTGGGGATGACAAGATGGCCGATCGTGAAGACTTTTGCATCAGCTTTTCCAGTCCTGACTTTCAGAAGCTTGCCTGAACTACTTTCACCCACGCTGTTTGTGATGTCCCAGGCTCTGCAGGAGGCCCACAACCAGTTCAAGGCAAGACTGAGCTCAGATTGGTCTGCTGGCAACAGCTTAGTATTGATAAAAAAACTGAAACTGAAATTGATAAAATTCTGCTTTCAAAACTTTAAAAAAAAGAGTTTTTTTAACACACAAATTCACGTCTTATATACAGAGCAGCACAGCTGCTGTGCGTATAACCAACTTTCTAGTTTCTGTTTGTGCACTTCCGTCAAGATGGCGATTGACACATCAATGTGTGTGAGACTCTGGGGAGAAAAGAAAGAGAATAGACCAATATTTCTGCCAAGATTACATGGAAAAGTATCTGTGCATTCAGAGATCAAGAAAGTGTGCATCATGCTAGATGTATGATGTGCTCACTACACTTAAAAGTCTCCTATGGAGGGTGTCAAGACATCAAATGCCACATTACTTCTCATCATCAGTCTCATCGTCTTATCGAAACTGCAAACTCCCAGACTTCGTCTTCCACCGTTACCGACTTTTTCAAGCCAACGGAAGGAAAGGAGAACAAAGATGAACTTAAATTGATTCATTATTCTTCCTTCCAAGTGTTATTATTTAAGTCATCTATGGCACCAACCGTCTTGGTCTGCCCAAATATAAAGGGCAGAGGAACAAACCAAAAGCTTCTATTGTGTTAGGAATAGTTGTGACACTTCCAGACAAGACTAGTTTTAAACAAGACAAGTTCACAAGGATGAAAATTGCTTGCTTCAAATTATGTTTTATGCGCGAAAGGTAAGATGCTGCGTCAAAATTCCTCTTAGCTCCCAAAAATTCCTCTTTCCTGCTACAAATATTCCTCTTTGGTCTGTTAGGGGGTTGGCAGGTCTGTGTATGAGAAGAAGAAGAAGAAGTATTGATGAATGTTCGAAGGTCGTTGTCATTAATCAACACTATTGTTTGTGACACATCAGGCTCTGCGTGAGGCCCACGACCAGTTCAAGGCGTCGCTGAGCGCAGCGCAGGCAGACTTCAACCAGCTGGCTGCCCTGGACAAGCAGATCAAGGTGTTTGACGTGGGCCCCAACCCCTACACCTGGTTCACCATGGACGCCCTGCACGACACCTGGAGAAACCTCCAGAAAATCATCAAGGTGTGTGTGTGTCTGTGTGTGTGTGAAAGAGAAAGAGAGGGAGAGAGAAAGAGAGGGGGTGGGTGGTGGGGGCTGGATTAGCAGATCAATGTGTATGTGTATGTGAGAGAGAGAGAGAGGGAGAGAAAGAGGGGTGGGAGTGGGGGGCTAGTCTAGCGGATCAATGTGTGTGCGTATGTGAGAGAGAGAGAGGGAGAGAAAGAGAGGGTGTGGGAGGGGGGCTGGATTAGCAGATCAAGGTGTATGTGTATGTGAGAGAGAGAGAGAGGGAGAGAGAAAGAGAGGGTGGGTGGTGGGGGCTGGATTAGCAGATCAAGGTGTGTGTATGTGAGAGAGAGAGGGAGAAAGAGAGTGGGTGGGTGGTGGGGGCTGGATTAGCAGATCAAGGTGTGTGTATGTGAAAGAGAGAGAGAGAGAGAGAGGGGTTGGGGGGTGGGGGCTGGATTAACAGATCAAGGTGTGTGCATATGTGAGAGAGAGGGAGAGAGAAAGAGAGGGTGTGTGTATGCTTGGATTTTATTATTTAAAATTACCGTATTTTTCGGACTATAAGGTGATACTTTTTTTCCTAGACTCAGACCACTGCATGTTATAATGTGACTGATAATATAGTAAAAAAACCCTATAATAACAAAATCTGAATTTGGTGGGGGGGTGCGCCTTATAATCAGGTTCGCCTTGTAGTCCGTAAAATACGGTAAGCACATGGATGCTCCTGCTTTCAGGATGTCCTGAAATGCAGGATTTTCTTATTGCCTGGAGCTGGAGTCAGCGGATTATGAGAATCTGAGAAGCAACGAATTTACTATTTATAAACGTTTTGTCGGTTTCTCGCATGTGTAGAATATAAAAGAAATGAATACAGATAAATATTTACATGCCTTTACCAGGAACTTTATATTTTGAGGATTGCTTAAGTCAAGTTGTTAACTGGGCGGCCCCTGGACCCCTGCCTTGCAGGATTTTTTTTAATTTCCCAGTAGCACCCATGTAAGTAGTAGTTGTTGTGTGTGTGTGCAGGAGCGTGACCTTGACCTGGAGCGTGAGGAGCATCGTCAAGAGGAGAACGACCAGCTGAGGAAGCAGTTTGCCCAGGCCGCCAACGCCTTCCACGGCTGGCTCACCGAAACCAGGTGTGTATGCAGGGGCGAGTTTCACAAGGGCTAACGTTTCGTTGCGCTCGCTCAAATCGGCAAAAACGGTCTAAGAAACACCCTTCGTTTGCCGATAGTTCGCATGGCGTTTTGCTCTCAGTTGAAAGGTGACAAGCGGCGAACTATCCGGGGGTGAATACGGTTCTTGTTGTTGATTGGTCCATTACAGTTTGTTAAAAAATTTTAAAAAAATTTGACCAATCAGACAAGAGCTTGTAATATTCTTTCGCAAACGTTTTCTAAAGTGTTTCTTAGGCCCCGTTTGCCGTGAGCGTTATTCGCACGGCGACCGTTATCTAGAGAAACTCACCGCTGTTGTTGTTGACGTATCCTGGCTTTATAAAAGACTCCAGGGATCATCCCAACAGCCGAAGCGCTTGAGCGCTGTTGTACAAATGCACCAGCTAAGGATGAGAACATTACATGTGTGACCGTTTGTTTTATTACCCCGACACGTGGGCAGCCACACTCCGACTTTGGGGGATTTGGGAGAATGATTTCTTGGTTATGTTCCTGCTTTCTTGTTATTTGCCTGCAATCTTCATGGTTTCTTGGTTATTTTCCTGTGATTTTCATGGTTTCTTGGTTATTTTCCTGTGATTTTCATGGTTTCTTGGTTATTTTCCTGTGATTTTCATGGTTTCTTGGTTATTTTCCTGTGATTTTCATGGTTTCTTGGTTATTTTCCTGTGATTTTCATGGTTTCTTGGTTATTTTCCTGTAATTTTCATGGTTGGTTATTTTCCTGCGATTTTCATGGTTGGTTATTTTCCTGTGATTTTTATGGTTTCTTGGTTATTTTCCTGTGATTTTTTATGGTTTCTTGGTTATTTTCCTGTGATTTTTATGGTTTCTTGGTTATTTTCCTGTGATTTTCATGGTTTCTTGGTTATTTTCCTGTGATTTTCATGGTTTCTTGGTTATTTTCCTGTGATTTTCATGGTTTCTTGGTTATTTTCCTGTGATTTTTATGGTTTCTTGGTTATTTTCCTGTGATTTTTATGGTTTCTTGGTTATTTTCCTGTGATTTTTTATGGTTTCTTGGTTATTTTCCTGTGATTTTTTATGGTTTCTTGGTTATTTTCCTGTGATTTTCATGGTTTCTTGGTTATTTTCCTGTGATTTTCATGGTTTCTTGGTTATTTTCCTGTGATTTTCATGGTTTCTTGGTTATTTTCCTGTGATTTTTATGGTTTCTTGGTTATTTTCCTGTGATTTTTATGGTTTCTTGGTTATTTTCCTGTGATTTTTATGGTTTCTTGGTTATTTTCCTGTGATTTTTATGGTTTCTTGGTTATTTTCCTGTGATTTTCATGGTTTCTTGGTTATTTTCCTGTGATTTTCATGGTTTCTTGGTTATTTTCCTGCAATTTTCATGGTTTCTTGGTTATTTTCCTGTAATTTTCATGGTTGGTTATTTTCCTGCGATTTTCATGGTTGGTTATTTTCCTGTGATTTTTATGGTTTCTTGTGATTTTCTTGTGATTTTTATGGTTTCTTGGTTATTTTCCTGTGATTTTCGTGGTTATTTTCCTGTGGATTTCTTGGTTATTTTCCTGTGACTTTCTTGGTTATTTTCCTGTGATTTCCCTGGTTTCAGGTCTTCCCTGATGGAAGGGTCGGGGTCTCTGGAAGAACAGCTGGAAGCCACCAAGGTATGGGATGACTGACTGCTGGGCTGAGTGTGTGTGTGTGTGCGTGTGTGCATGCATGCGTTCGTGCGTGCGTGCGAGTGTGTGTGTGTGTGAAAGTGTGTGTGTGTATGTGTGTGTGCGTGTGCGTGCGTGTGTGTATGTGTGTGTGTGTGTGTGTGTGTGTGTGTTAAATGCAATAAAAATGAGAAGAATGTTATAAAAAAAATGTGTGTGTGTCTGCGTGCCTCTGTACATTTGCGTATGTGTGTTTGTGTATGTGGTTTTGTAAGTGTATGTTTGTTTAATGCAATCAAAATCAACACAAAAATTTGAAGAAAAGACGAAAAAGATTGTGTGTGTGTGTGTGTGTGTGTGTGTGTGTGTTCAAGCAAAATTAAAACAATAAAGAAAAGATGAAAAAGATGTAGGTACACGTGTATGTGTGCGTGTGTGTGTGTCTTTTATTTAACATCTATCCACAACTTTTTTTATGTGTGTGTGTGTGTTTAAGTGTGCACGCACATGTAACCCTCGTGCACGAATGCATGTGTGTGTGTGCATTTGTGCGCCTGTTTGCGCATGGGTCTACCTGTGTTCAATATTTGTAGACACAGTTAAAATCCTATTAAAGAACCACCCTGTCTGTGTGTTTCCAGCTGAAGGCCATTAAATAGTTGTTAAAGACCCACCCTGTCTTTTATGTTTTCAGCTGAAGGCCATTAAATAGTTGTTAAAGACCCACCCTGTCTTTTATGTTTTCAGCTGAAGGCCATTAAATAGTTGTTAAAGACCCACCCTGTCTTTTATGTTTTCAGCTGAAGGCCATTAAATAGTTGTTAAAGACCCACCCTGTCTTTTATGTTTTCAGCTGAAGGCCATTCAATAGTTGTTAAAGACCCACCCTGTCTTTTATGTTTTCAGCTGAAGGCCATTAAATAGTTGTTAAAGACCCACCCTGTCTTTTATGTTTTCAGCGGAAGGCCATTAAATAGTTGTTAAAGACCCACCCTGTCTTATGTTTACAGCGGAAGGCCATTAAATAGTTGTTAAAGACCCACCCTGTCTCTTATGTTTGCAGTGGAAGGCCATTAAATAGTTGTTAAAGACCCACCCAGACTCTTAACTAGTTGTTGAAGACCCATCCTGTCTGTGTGTTTCCAGTGGAAGGCCGATGACGTGCATTCAATGAATTGTTGTTAAAGACCCACCCTGTTTATATTTCCAGTGGAAGGTCGATGACCTGCATTCAATGAATTGTTGTTAAAGACCCACCCTGTTTCTATTTCCAGTGGAAGGCCAATAATAATAATAATAATAATGATTATTTATATAGCGCCTATTCTCTGATTTAGGGCTCTAAGCGCTTTACATATTTAATACAAATACAACATAGAACATACATTATCTTATGCAATCAGAACATGACGAACGTACATAAATTTTACATGAGTAGAATATAGAAAAGTACATATATACAAATGAACAAAAACGCATATCTTGAAAAAGGTACACAACTTACAGAAACACACACACACAATGACGTACTATCGATGAATTGTTGTTAAAGACCCACCCTGTTTCTATTTGCAGTGGAAGTCCAATGACGTGCGATCTCAGAAGAATCAGCTGAAGAAGATAGAAGACCTGGGGGCTGCCATGGAGGAACGGCTTATTCTGGACAACAGGTACGCACACAGAAATCTGTTCTTGCTCCCATTTTGTCATCCATGTTTTATTTTCAGCTGATTTTAATTTTTGGGAAACCTTGTTTCTTCCTTAGCTCATTCGCTGCTATCATGTTTTGCTATAGGCTATGCTAAGGACATTTTCAGACACACACAAAATCACGCTAGTGGTTTTCTTTTGCTTATACACACACACACACTCTCACACACATACTAACACACACACACACACACACACACACACACACACACACACACCTACACACACGCACATCTGGGCCACCCCCCCTCCTAATGAACGAACCACCAGAAGTAACCTACAGCGGGGTAGGAGAGTTGTAAAGGGAGCCTATTAAACCTTAGAAAGAAGGATTTTCGCCAATGCGGTACGTAACAGACAAAGCGTTGAATCATGACAAACGACGACGATCGTCAACAGAGCATTGCTCACAGCGGATTCTCTGATGAACAGCGTTCGTCAACAGCGCAGTGAAGAGGTTAACTCATTCGCATTGCAACGATTTTGAATTATTAAAAAAACTCACAAATCACTCCAGCCATGCACACAAACAAAACAGGTGCGCATTGTAGTCGGTGAAATAGGGTAAATATAATTTTTGTGTGTAAATAATTGGTGTGTGTGTGTGCGTGTGCGTGTGCGTGCATTATGCTTTGTAGCATCTTATAGGGTGAAGATTATGGTATACGTTATCTGTGACTTGTGTTACAGATACATGGAGCATAGCACAGTGGGAAGGACACATTTTTCAATGATTGTGTTTTATGTTCTCCGCCAGATACACGGAGCGCAGCACAGTGGGAAGGACACATCATTTCAATGATTGTGTTTTATGTTCTCCGCCAGATACACGGAGCACAGTACAGTGGGAAGGACACATTATTTCAATGATTGTGTTCCGTGTTCTCGGCCAGATACACGGAGCGCAGCACAGTGGGAAGGACACATCATTTGAATGATTGTGTTTTATGTTCTCCGCCAGATACACGGAGCGCAGCACAGTGGGAAGGACACATTATTTCAATTTATTTCAATGATTGTGTTTTGTGTTCTCCGCCAGATACACAGAGCACAGCACAGTGGGAAGGACACATCATTTGAAAGATTGTGTTTTGTGTTCTCCGCCAGATACACGGAGCACAGCACAGTGGGAAGGACACATCATTTGAATGATTGTGTTTTGTGTTCTCCGCCAGATACACGGAGCACAGCACAGTGGGTCTGGCTCAGCAGTGGGATCAGCTGGATCAGTTGTGTATGAGAATGCAACACAACTTGGAACAACAGATAGAGGCCAGGTGTGTGTGTGTGCGTGTGCGTCACAGTGTGTGTGTGAGTGTGTGTGTGTGTCACAGTATTTGTGTGTATGTGTCACAGTGTGTGTGAGTGTGTTCTGTGTGTGTGTGTGTTGTGTGTGTGTGTGTGTGTGTGTGTGTGTGTGTGTGTGTGTGTGTGTCACAGTGTGTGTGTGTGTGTGTGTGTGTGTGTGTGTGTGTGTCAGTGTGTGCGTGTGCGTTCGTGCGTGCGTGCATGCGTGAGTTTTCACTTTCTCCCTGATCTAAGTGAGGATGTCTTCTAACCATTCTTAATCTTTGCTCGCTCAGTTGCAAAACAAAATGAACTGCTGCTTAGCGCATGTGACCCACATACAAATTTCCCCAACTTCAAATTGAGGCTGCTCTTTAAAATGATGTTTTGTTTTCAATTTGGGGACATTTGTATGGGAGTCAAACCTGGTCAAAACAAGATTTCTTACCAGCTATAAGAGGGAAAACCCGTGAAACCCGTGATTTTGACACGTGACCTGGTGGGTCTTTAACCCTTTCGCCGCCAACCATTTTTCAGCCAAAAAATACCATTAAACTTAACTGAGTACAGAAAACAAAATGATCTGCAATATTGGGAATTCCTCTGTGACATGTATAGCATTAGGCCTATCCTTACCTCCCAACATTAAAAAAGTTGGATCTTCGAATAACAGTCCCTGATTTTATGCCTTTCAGTGACATGGGTGTTAAACCATTGTGGTGCATAAATGCGACATTGGCGGTGAAAGGGTTAAAGGGTGCAAGGTTTGAAGAGAAAGCTGAATGATGTAGGTACAGTGGAACCTCAGTATTGCCACCACCCTACAGACTGTCCCAAACTGTCCGTAATCGCGAGGTGGTCGCTATTGGCCACTGCAAAGAACTCCTTTTGCAAGAGTGAATGCCCTTGGTGGGTGGGGGAAGATGGTCGAGTACTGACCAAACAAGGGAATAACTCTCGCCAATAACCCTATTTGAGGCCACAGAATGGCTGCCTTTTGCAAGAGTGAATGCCCGTTTGGATACTGATCAACAAGGGCTTAACTCTCGCCAATAACCCTATTTGAGGCCACAGAATGGCTGCCTTTTGCAAGAGTGAATGCCCGTTTGGATACTGATCAACAAGGGCTTAACTCTCGCCAATAACCCTATTTGAGGCCACAGAATGGCTGCCTTTTGCAAGAGTGAATGCCCTTTTGGATACTGACCAACAAGGGCTTAACTCTCGCCAATAACCCTATTTGAGGCCACAGAATGGCTGCCTTTTGCAAGAGTGAATGCCCTTTTGGATACTGATCAACAAGGGTTTAACTCTTCGCCAATAACCCTATTTGAGTGGCCACAGAATGGCTGCCTTTTGCAAGAGTGAATGCCCGTTTTGGATACTGATCAACAAGGGTTTAACTCTTGCCAATAACCCTATTTGAGGCCACTGAATGGCTGCCTTTTGCAAGAGTGAATGCCCGTTTTGGATACTGACCAACAAGGGATTAACTCTTGCCGTCAAGGGCGTTAATAACCCTACCTGCAGTGGCCAATACTGGAGACTCTTCTAGTATTTAATAAGAAGAGAAGGGACTGAGTAAAATGTCCGGATCACCGGGGTGTCTGCAATATTGAGGTGCCCGTAAGCAGTGATGCACCAAGGATGGAAAAGTGACCGGACAAACTGTCCTGAGACAAACTGTCCTGAGACAAACTGTCCTGAGACAAACTGTCCTGAGACAAACTGTCCTGAGACAAACTGTCCTGAGACAAGAGAAATCAATAGGACAATGTCCTGGCTCTTGCAGAAGGCAAAATGTGACAGTGTTTAAAATTTAATCAGACATTTGTGACAGAGTATGGGAAAACCTGGCTAAAGTTGCTG
>CM065707.1:13870454-13878443 GCA_017654935.2 Phymorhynchus buccinoides
GTGATTTGGAGAGATGGGGTCAATAGGTGAAAGAAGCCTTCAGGTACTCGAGAAGTAATGTGGCCTAAAGGTTGTGATGTAGCTTGAATAGGTGGGTCTTGAGAGCTGATTTGAAAGATGGCAACCAGTTTCCTCTTTTTACCCAAATGGCGAGTCATGCCAGCATTCTCCCAGTTAGTTCAATGCTTGCTGGCAACACGTATTGTTTAAAGATGGAGTTTAACTCATTCCAGTCGTTCCGGCCTTATATGTCAGGAATTAATAGATAGCTGTCAATTTTAATTCATTTGCTTCAAGGGAAGTAAATATGTGTGCACACCATACCTTGGTCACTTCTAAACTCGCTTCGCTCCCTTAGACCACAATTTTGCCTCTGACTTTGTTTTTGTAGTGGTTTGTTGCGGGGGGTAGCCAATCGGTGTAGAGAGTTTTTCTATATAAAGTCTATATATCAAAAAGTCTGATCTACCACTTCCCTATATACACTACTCACAAAAAGTTAAGGATCACTATGAGAAAACAGGTGCGCAATAAACTCCGTTCGCTCCTGTTATTTTTTTCTCAGTCAAGCCAAATTGTTATGAATTCTTGTTCAGCTGTAAGTGGGCGATGTTGTGTTAGTGGAAACATTGCACGTGATTCTCTATTACTGAGCTTGGCAGCAAAAGAAAAAGCGGAAACTTGCGAAAAAGGACCTTGTTTTGGATCGTTCTGCATGAACACATTGCACAAGCCAGATGGAAAAACCATTATGCACGTGCAAGCACTGCTGTTTATGTGTGAGATGCTGTCTCTTGCTTGGCTTTATAAGAAGACATACCACCAGTATTAGGCCTGATTTGACAATGCCTCCACGACGAAAATTGAGCGAGTTGGATAGGGGACGAGCTGTTGCATGGTTCCAAGATGGTGTTCCCAAGCGAGAAGTGGCCAGGCGACTTCAGGTGTCCATCTCGGTCATTGTCAGACTGATTCAACGCTTCACAGCCACTGGGAGGGTCCATGAAAGATGCAGATCTGGTCGACCGAAGAAGACAACTCCACGTGAAGATCGTCTCATTGAACGACAAGCCCTGCAGACAAGAACAGCCTCTTCCAGCATCATTCGAAGGCAGCTGAGGGTGGCTACTAACATCAACATCAGCCAGCAGACCATACGGAACCGCCTTCATGGGTTTAACCTCCGTTCTCGTCGCCCAGCTGTACGGCCACGCTTAACTCCAGCCCATAGGGCAGCACGCCGCGCCTTCTGCAGACGTCACGTGAGGTGGACACGTCAGCAATGGTCCCAGGTCCTGTTCAGTGATGAATCACGCTTCACCCTGAACCACAACGACGGCCGACTGAGGGTCTGGAGGCGCCCAGGGGAACGCTTTATTGACGCCACTGTCCAAGAAAAGGTGGCCTTTGGTGGAGGTTCTGTAATGGTCTGGGGGGCCTTCAGCCTTCACCACAGAACACCCTTGTATCATGTACAGGGTAACCTGACTGGCCTCCGATACCGGGATGAGATCCTTCGACCGCTGGCTGTGCCTACACTGCAGCAGATGGGACCGCCGGCTGTCTACCAGGATGACAACGCTCGCCCCCACAGGGCAAGGGTGGTCAACGACTTCCTGCAGCAGTCTGGAGTCAACAGAATGGAGTGGCCAGCATGCAGTCCCGATCTCAACCCGATTGAGAACCTCTGGGATGAGCTGGATCGCAAAGTGAGGAGCAACCACCCCCCTCCCAGGGATGCCCAGCACCTCTACCAGATGCTGCAGGCTGAGTGGCAGGCGCTTCCACAGAGGATCTTCACCACCCTGGTCAACTCCATGAGGACTCGCTGCGTCGAGTGCCAGAACAGCCATGGCGGATACACGCATTACTGAACTTTTGGGAGCATCAGAATGCCCTGTCTTGTGATTTCAATGACTTTGGGAAATCAAATTTCGATACGTACCCACTTTGATCAAATGTACAGACCAAACGATTGCTCGAAATTGAAGGCAATTGTGTATCGTTATCACTAAAGCATTGAATTAAATGTTGGCCAAAATTCAACGCATTGGCTTTCTTATTTGGAAAGTTATGAATTAGTTTGCAAGTGATCCTTAACTTTTTGTGGATAGCTTAGATGTCTAAACCTGAAGTAAAAACCCATAATCTTCTTTCATTTCTCCTTTTGTTTTATGTATGTTTTGTTTGTGTGTATGGCTGGAGTGATTTGGAAAAACAAATACCGTAATTTACGGCCTATTAGGCGCAACTTTTTTTTACTGAACTTTGACCCCTGAGCCCAATCCGGCGCATGCCCCCTTTCTATACTCTAAACAGAAAAAAGTAAGGGGGTCGAGAGTTGAAATGAACAACTCACCATGCAACCGAAGCACTCATGGCGATGTTTGTGTCGGACACTGAAGAGTCTGATTTTTCAGGATTCTCTGTGGCAGAGGAGGACTAAATAAAGTGAGTTGCAGCCGATCGATGGACTTTGTGCTCCATGTTTTTCACACCCCGTTTCTTGTTTGTGAAGATTTCCATTGTATTTTTGTTTGTTAGGCTTCCACTTCCGTCACTGGCCCTGTAATGATGTTACTTTCGCTGATCGTTTCGTTCTTCCTTTTTTTGATTTCTTTGGTTTCTTGGCGCCTTATCGGGTGTATGCGCCCTATCTTTGTTCAAATTACGATTAAAAAAAAGCAGCAGCCTTATGCGCTGTGTCACCTTATGGGCCGTAAATTATGGTAAACGGAATAGGGGAAATACGTACACGTGCGCTTATTTCTTTCCCCTTCTTTCTTTGACTTATTTACGGATTGCGCATGGGTTTCCGCGCGGAACATCCGGGTTAATGTGTACACGACCTAAGAGAGAGAAGGGGGAAAGATACGGATTAGGGGAAATACGGACACGTTCGCTTCAAAATCGTTGCGATGCGAATGAGTTAAAACTTTAGTGTACACTTGCATGGCTTGTTGTTGTTTTGTTATTATTTCAGAACCTTACAAAGGATCAGGCGGACTACTGCATATCTCGCATGAAGCCCTACGCGGACAAGAGCGGGCGAACCGTACCAGACTCTTACGACTACGTCGACTTCACGCGCCAACTGTTCGTCAACTAACGGCACAGAGGGGAGGGAACAGATGATCGCCCGCTCTTTGTGGTCGAAGTACACATTGTTATTTTCCAGTCTTTCCCCATAGAAATACGATGTTACGCAGGTTTTTACAGGGATCTGAGAGTTGTGTGTAAGCGCGTATATGCGCTTTTTCTATTCGACAAAAAATCAACACCAACCCACACACAAAAAAAGAACCACACATACAAAGCGAGAGAAGATCGTACAGATCGTCAAGTTCGGAAGACTTTCTTCTTTGCGCACACGGTGAAAATGAAATAAGTTTGTAGCGCGTACATTCCCTTGACTGAATTTTGTAAGCTTCTCTGTGATTGGCCAGTTACGTCCAACGCCAATGCGCCATTTTCATGTGTTCAGTGTTATTTCATTTGTGAGGAGTTGGTGTTTTCCAAAGCTATTGTGGTAAGATTGAACGTGGTGACAGCCCTGACATGGCCTTTGTTGTCGACGGGGCTATAATTTTAATCTTAATCTTAATTCCAAAGCTATTGAGTGAACGTTTCATCTTCAAGCATGAAAATTGCACATCACACCATAGATGTGAAGAAAGAGGTGATCAACAAAGAATGCCAACACAAATTGAACAAGGCTTGGCTGGATGACACTGTATCAGACAGTAAGATCCGTGTAGGCAAGCTGTGAAAAAAACCGTTGATGTGAAAAAAATTGATGTTGACGGCAAAGTTTTGTTTGAGTTATTCGACAATCAATACCATCGCCTACGCTTTTTTGTTTGGGGCCCTCTCGCATCCCTGCAATTATATTACAGGGTTCGTACAGGGTCCTTGAAACCTTGAAAAGTACTGGAAAATTGACATGGCCTTTTTCAGGGCTTGAAAAGTGCTTGAAAAACAGCAAAGACCCCTAGAAAAGTCCTGGAATTTTCAAAATCGTCTGACCACATCCTTAATCTCAATCCATCAAAGTCAAAATCTCTCCTCCACAAAAAATAATTGAAGGTTAAAACTAAATTCAAATAAAAAAAAAACTAAAAAAACTTTTACGGTCATACCGATATCGTGATCATAGCAGACGACATTTGCGCGAGTTGTCTGCCGCTGAAGTTACTTCCCTTTACCGTACTTCCGTTTTCCAACAAAATGGAGACTGCATTTTCAACGATGTTTGGCTGCAAAAAAAAAGAATATCAGAGCTGGTTAGCTCCGTCAACAGATAGTTCAAAACTGAAAGCTAGCTGCACAGTGTGCAAAAACAACTTTGACATCACCAGCATGGACGAGAGTGCTGTAAAAAGTCATTGTCAAGGCCAGAAGCACAAGCAAGCAACTCAGGCGGGAACGAAACCGACATTGACCGGTATGCCAGATTGAGTCCTTGAAATTTAGTAAACTGGTCCTAGAAAAGTCCTGGAATTTTTTGGACACAGATCTGTACGAACCCTGAATTATTACTGGTGTATGACTCGTATTGGAAATGGGGAAAGAGTGAAAAATAACAACGTGTACCTTGACCATTACGGCATGGGGAGTTTTGAACGCTTGTTTTTTCTTTGTGTTGTGCGGGAAGTGTTTGGGTTTGAATCATAGGGGTCGCTATTAGATTGGTTCGTTGTTGTGGTTATTGTTTATATTGTTGGGTGTTAATTTTTACTCGCAAAATATTTGAAAGCACTGTGTTGAGCTATGTACAGAACCTGCTAGTTCTAGAGTGTAGGCTTGATTTTTTTTTAATATAATGTATATAAGGGATGTGGATTGTAAGGAGCAGTCTTGTCTAGCTTCTTAGATGGCTTTGTGTACTCACTACAGACCTGTTTTCACTACGGATTTGTCCGTAATCATTACGTTTTGAGACCTCCGATTACGCTATTACGGTCAGCAACAAAAAAATCTGCATTTCCGCTGAACGAGTGCGAAAAAAGAAGAAGAAATCAAAAGAAGGCATGGCGTTTGAGCCGTACTCGCTACTGTGTCGTCTGCTATCAAAGGTATCACTTCGAGTGATGTCCCTTGAATGAATACTTCTGGTTTATTTCTCCATGCCGCCATTTTTCTAGGTACGAAGTGCAAAATTTTGGCAGTTGTCGAAGTTGGGTTTGGATGAGAAGTTGCAGCATGCGTGGTATGCCCCCCCCCCCCCCCCCCCCCCCCCCCCCCCCAAACACCCCACCCCCCACCCCCCCCCACCCCCCCCACCCCCCAAACAAAAGGTTTGACAGCAGTGGAAAATTCTGGTGAAAGGATTTCTCGGACAGCATGCCTGAAATTACTGTTTTCAGAGCTTGGGATTACTGACAGTGAAGATTTGGGGTAAACAGGTCTGTCGCTAGGGTGTAAATATTAAAAGCAAGGTTATTTAGAGCAGTTGGTCCACAACTGATTTTTGGGGTCAAAATTTCCAGCTATGAAAACTAAATTAAAAAAAAGAAAAAAAGGAACATCATTTTATTTATACAGGGTAATGAGATAAGTATACATACTTTTTTACACCCAGCCCTGAATACTGATGATGTTGCATGCTGTCGATGACCAACCTGTCATCTTCTAAACTAACTAATCTTCTTCTTCTTCCAGTTGGGGATGTTTATCCTGCCCCGCGCTCACCTGTGGTCTTCATTCAGACCATGAATAGAATTTGAGCACAAAATGGTGGGGTTTACGAAAGAGTAAATTTGACAGTTGGGGATGTTTATCCTGCCCCGCGCTCACCCGCGGTCTTCATTCAGACCATGAATAGAATTTGAGCACAAGATGGTGGGGTTTACGAAAGAGTAAATTTGACAGTTGGGGATGTTTATCCTGCCCCGCGCTCACCCGCGGTCTTCATTCAGACCATGAATAGAATTTGAGCACAAGATGGTGGGGTTTACGAAAGAGTAAATTTGACAGTTGGGGATGTTTATCCTGCCCCGCGCTCACCCCGGTCTTCATTCAGACCATGAATAGAATTTGAGCACAAGATGGTGGGGTTTTACGAAAGAGTAAATTTGACAGTTGGGGATGTTTATCCTGCCCCGCGCTCACCCGCGGTCTTCATTCAGACCATGAATAGAATTTGAGCACAAGATGGTGGGGTTTACGAAAGAGTAAATTTGACAGTTGGGGATGTTTATCCTGCCCCGCGCTCACGACCGCCGGTCTTCATTCAGACCATGAATAGAATTTGAGCACAAGATGGTGGGGTTTACGAAAGAGTAAATTTGACAGTTGGGGATGTTTATCCTGCCCCGCGCTCACCCGCGGTCTTCATTCAGACCATGAATAGAATTTGAGCACAAAATGGTGGGGTTTACGAAAGAGTAAATTTGACAGTTGGGGATGTTTATCCTGCCCCGCGCTCACCTGCGGTCTTCATTCAGACCATGAATAGAATTTGAGCACAAGATGGTGGGGTTTACGAAAGAGTAAATTTGACTCAAGGGGATGACTCCCCTACGGTAGCCGCAGACTGTCTGAAGTGTTAAAAAATAATAATGTCAAAGTCAAACTCACTGTAAAAGGGCCGCAAGGCCTATAAATAGCCCTATATCTACCTACCTACCTATGTTGTGATTCTGGAGAGAGAAAAAAAATCCTGTTAGTGTTGCTAATGCTTAACTATTGTACAACTTGAAAAGACTTTTCTGCTGATCAATTTAGAGACTGTTGAGATGTTTTAGAAGGATTTGATTTCATTTCGTGAACATTGGAACTAAGAGGTTCCTAGATGTGAATGAAAACCTGTTTAACGTCCTCCAAAAATCCTGTTAGTGTTAAACGCTTAACTATTGTACAACTTGAAAAGACTTTTCTGCTGATCAATTTAGAGACTGTTGAGATGTTTTAGAAGGATTTGATTTCATTTCGTGAACATTGGAACTAAGAGGTTCCTAGATGTGAATGAAAACCTGTTTAATTGGAACAGAACAGTATGGGACATTAGTAGATATAAAGATGGTGGGAACGATCATGGAGGCAATGCCCGGAGGCAGTGCAACACCAGGAAAGTCCCGAATTTGTAACAATACAGATGAATGAAATGTTGTTAACCTAGATGTGTTACTTTTGGTGTGTTTTCCCTTATTCTTGCTTGAGAAAATATAGATGGCAATTTTGGTGTAAAATTCAAAGTTTTTCATCTTCGATCGTTGATGTCTTGGAAACTAGGAAATAGTTGTTTTTTCTCCATCTTATTTCAACCTTATAAAAATCTAAGATACCAGTTAGCCTAAAGTGCACTATTTGTTCTTTGATAAATATAAAATAGTCGGGCTAAGAGAGAGGATAAAAATTATAGTGATATGAATAAGGGGAAGGAACTTCTCGTAATTAACTCCCGTCACTCCCTTTTTTACCAAAGTTATTTATGGCACCTATTCGCCAAGGTTCTTTGATATTTCCGTGAACTGCACTGTTTGTCTTTAGATTTAAAAAAGGCATCTAAGGAATACATTTTCTGCAAGTGGTATTGGAATTCTAATGAAAACTGCACTGGTACTATTATTGCGTTTTCCTGACAATATCTCAGTGTTGTGGCTTCAAGACCATGTATTATGTTTTTCAAAGAATTGCTTCGTATAATTCGTCCTAATGCACTGCGATGGTGAATGGCCTCTTGTTATTACATATTTTCCTTACGCTATAATATATGGCTCATTTCAAATTTAAAGCTTGTATAGTTAACAAGATCACACGACACCTTCTAAGCTGTACATGGCGCATTCCAAAATCAAGATTTTCACAGTTCGCATCAGATGAAATTTAAAGACCCCCCCTCACGTCACGTGTCCACATTCCCTCTTATGCTAGGAAGTTTTCTTAAGGTTTCTTACCAGCTATAAGAGGGTAAACACATGAAAACCGTGATTTGGACCCTGACTTGGGGGTCCCAAAAGGGCGGTGGGAGGTCGTCGGTTCAGTGTA
>CM065707.1:13878943-13881443 GCA_017654935.2 Phymorhynchus buccinoides
ATGCACAATTGCCTTCAATTTCGAGCAATCGTTTGGTCTGTACATTTGATCAAAGTGGGTACGTATCGAAATTTGATTTCCCAAAGTCATTGAAATCACAAGACAGGGCATTCTGATGCTCCCAAAAGTTCAGTAATGCGTGTATCCGCCATGGCTGTTCTGGCACTCGACGCAGCGAGTCCTCATGGAGTTGACCAGGGTGGTGAAGATCCTCTGTGGAAGCGCCTGCCACTCAGCCTGCAGCATCTGGTAGAGGTGCTGGGCATCCCTGGGAGGGGGGTGGTTGCTCCTCACTTTGCGATCCAGCTCATCCCAGAGGTTCTCAATCGGGTTGAGATCGGGACTGCATGCTGGCCACTCCATTCTGTTGACTCCAGACTGCTGCAGGAAGTCGTTGACCACCCTTGCCCTGTGGGGGCGAGCGTTGTCATCCTGGTAGACAGCCGGCGGTCCCATCTGCTGCAGTGTAGGCACAGCCAGCGGTCGAAGGATCTCATCCCGGTATCGGAGGCCAGTCAGGTTACCCTGTACATGATACAAGGGTGTTCTGTGGTGAAGGCTGAAGGCCCCCCAGACCATTACAGAACCTCCACCAAAGGCCACCTTTTCTTGGACAGTGGCGTCAATAAAGCGTTCCCCTGGGCGCCTCCAGACCCTCAGTCGGCCGTCGTTGTGGTTCAGGGTGAAGCGTGATTCATCACTGAACAGGACCTGGGACCATTGCTGACGTGTCCACCTCACGTGACGTCTGCAGAAGGCGCGGCGTGCTGCCCTATGGGCTGGAGTTAAGCGTGGCCGTACAGCTGGGCGACGAGAACGGAGGTTAAACCCATGAAGGCGGTTCCGTATGGTCTGCTGGCTGATGTTGATGTTAGTAGCCACCCTCAGCTGCCTTCGAATGATGCTGGAAGAGGCTGTTCTTGTCTGCAGGGCTTGTCGTTCAATGAGACGATCTTCACGTGGAGTTGTCTTCTTCGGTCGACCAGATCTGCGTCTTTCATGGACCCTCCCAGTGGCTGTGAAGCGTTGAATCAGTCTGACAATGACCGAGATGGACACCTGAAGTCGCCTGGCCACTTCTCGCTTGGGAACACCATCTTGGAACCATGCAACAGCTCGTCCCCTATCCAACTCGCTCAATTTTCGTCGTGGAGGCATTGTCAAATCAGGCCTAATACTGGTGGTATGTCTTCTTATAAAGCCAATGTTTCCACTTACACAACATCGCCCACTTACAGCTGATCAAGAATTCATAACAATTTGGCTTGATTGAGAAAAAAAGAACAGGAGCGAACGGAGTTTGTTGCGCACCTGTTTTCTCATAGTGATCCTTAACTTTTTGTGAGTAGTGTATATAGGGAAGTGGTAGATCAGACTTTTTGATATATAGACTTTATATAGAAAAACTCTCTACACCGATTGGTTTCCCCACAACAAACCACTACAAAAGCAAAGTCAGAGGCAAAATTGTGGTCTAAGGGAGCGAAGCGAGTTTAGAAGTGACCAAGGTATGGTGTGCACACATATTTACTTCCCTTGAAGCAAATGCATCAAATTGACAGCTATCTATTAATTCCTGACATATATGGCCGGAACGACTGGAATGAGTTAAACTCCATCTTTAAACAATACGTGTTGCCAGCAAGCATTGAACTAACTGGGAGAATGCTGGCATGACTCGCCATTTGGGTAAAAAGAGGAAACTGGTTGCCATCTTTCAAATCAGCTCTCAAGACCCACCTATTCAAGCTACATCACAACCTTTAGGCCACATTACTTCTCGAGTACCTGAAGGCTTCTTTCACCTATTGACCCCATCTCTCCAAATCACACACTCACGTGTGCAAGCATGCACACACACGCAAGCATACACACAATACAAACGCACGGCATAAAGTTCATGCGCTGTGAAATACGGTTTCTCTCCAGACGTCAGCGCCCTGAAGGATTGTTTCACCTATTGACCCCATCTTTCCAAATCACACACACACAGAAGTACAAACTCACGGCATAAAGTTCCTGCACGATGAAATTCGTTTTCTCTCCAGATGTCAGTGCCTTGAGAGCTTGTTTTACTTATTAACCCCATCTTTCCAAATCACACACACACACACACACAGAGTACAAACTCATCGCATAAAGTTCCTGCACGACGATGAAGGGTTTCTCTCCAGACGTCGGAATCCTGAAGGCTTGTCTCACTTATTGACCCCATCTTTCAAAATCACACACAGAGTAGAAACTCACGGCATAAAGTTCCTGTGCGGTGATGAAGGGTTTCTCTCCAGACGTCAGCGCCCTGAAGGCTTGTTCCACTTATTGACCCCATCTTTCAAAATCACACACACACACGGAGTAGAAACTCACGGCGTAAAGTTCCTGCGTGGTGATGAAGGGTTTCTCTCTAGACGTCAGCGCCCTGAAGGCTTGTTTCACCTATTGACCCCATCTTTCAAAATCACACACTCACACACACACACACACACACACACACACACAC
>CM065707.1:13886443-13918339 GCA_017654935.2 Phymorhynchus buccinoides
GTTGGTCAGTATCCAAACGGGCATTCACTCTTGCAAAAGGCAGCCATTCTGTGGCCTCAAATAGGGTTATTGGCGAGAGTTAAGCCCTTGTTGATCAGTATCCAAACGGGCATTCACTCTTGCAAAAGGCAGCCATTCTGTGGCCTCAAATAGGGTTATTGGCGAGAGTTAAGCCCTTGTTGATCAGTATCCAAAAGGGCATTCACTCTTGCAAAAGGCAGCCATTCTGTGGCCTCAAATAGGGTTATTGGCGAGAGTTATTCCCTTGTTTGGTCAGTACTCAACCATCTTCCCCCCACCCACCAAGGGCATTCACTCTTGCAAAAGGTGTTCTTTGCAGTGGCCAATAGCGACCACCTCGCGATTACGGACAGTTTGGGACAGTCTGTAGGGTGGTGGCAATACTGAGGTTCCACTGTACCTACATCATTCAGCTTTCTCTTCAAACCTTGCACCCTTTAACCCTTTCACCGCCAATGTCGCATTTATGCACCACAATGGTTTAACACCCATGTCACTGAAAGGCATAAAATCAGGGACTGTTATTCGAAGATCCAACTTTTTTAATGTTGGGAGGTAAGGATAGGCCTAATGCTATACATGTCACAGAGGAATTCCCAATATTGCAGATTTTTTTTGTTTTCTGTACTCAGTTAAGTTTTAATGGTATTTTTTGGAGGAAAAATGGTTGGCGGCGAAAGGGTTAAAGACCCACCAGGTCACGTGTCAAAATCACGGGTTTCACGTGTTTTCCCTCTTAGAGCTGGTAAGAAATTTTGTTTGGACCAGGTTTGACTCCCATACAAATGTCCCCAAATTGAAAACAAAACATCATTTTAAAGAGCAGCCTCAATTTGAAGTTGGGGAAATTTGTATGTGGGTCACATGCGCTAAGCAGCAGTTCATTTTGTTTTGCAACTGAGCGAGCAAAGATTAAGAATGGTTAGAAGACATCCTCACTTAGATCAGGGAGAAAGTGAAAACTCACGCATGCACGCACGCACGAACGCACACGCACACACTGACACACACACACACACACACATATACACACACACACACTGTGACACACACACACACACTCACACACAGACACACACACACACAACACACACACACACACAGAACACACTCACACACACTGTGACACATACACACAAATACTGTGACACACACACACACTCACACACACACTGTGACGCACACGCACACACACACACCTGGCCTCTATCTGTTGTTCCAAGTTGTGTTGCATTCTCATACACAACTGATCCAGCTGATCCCACTGCTGAGCCAGACCCACTGTGCTGTGCTCCGTGTATCTGGCGGAGAACACAAAACACAATCATTCAAATGATGTGTCCTTCCCACTGTGCTGTGCTCCGTGTATCTGGCGGAGAACACAAAACACAATCTTTCAAATGATGTGTCCTTCCCACTGTGCTGTGCTCTGTGTATCTGGCGGAGAACACAAAACACAATCATTGAAATAAATTGAAAAAATGTGTCCTTCCCACTGTGCTGCGCTCCGTGTATCTGGCGGAGAACATAAAACACAATCATTCAAATGATGTGTTCTTCCCACTGTGCTGCGCTCCGTGTATCTGGCGGAGAACACGGAACACAATCATTCAAATGATGTGTCCTTCCCACTGTGCTGTGCTCCGTGTATCTGGCGGAGAACACAAAACACAATCATTCAAATGATGTGTCCTTCCCACTGTGCTGCGCTCCGTGTATCTGGCGGAGAACATAAAACACAATCATTGAAAAATGTGTCCTTCCCACTGTGCTATGCTCCATGTATCTGTAACACAAGTCACAGATAACGTATACCATAATCTTCACGCTATAAGATGCTACAAAGCATAATGCACGCACACGCACACGCACACACACACACCAATTATTTACACACAAAAATTATATTTACCCTATTTCACCGACTACAATGCGCACCTGTTTTGTTTGTGTGCATGGCTGGAGTGATTTGTGAGTCTTTTTAATAATTCAAAATCGTTGCAATGCGAATGAGTTAACCTCTTCACTGCGCTGTTGACGAACGCTGTTCATCAGAGAATCCGCTGTGAGCAATGCTCTGTTGACGATCGTCGTCGTTTGTCATGATTCAACGCTTTGTCTGTTACGTACCGCATTGGCGAAAATCCTTCTTTCTAAGGTTTAATAGGCTCCCTTTACAACTCTCCTACCCCGCTGTAGGTTACTTCTGGTGGTTCGTTCATTAGGAGGGGGGGTGGCCCAGATGTGCGTGTGTGTAGGTGTGTGTGTGTGTGTGTGTGTGTGTGTGTGTGTGTGTGTGTGTTAGTATGTGTGTGAGAGTGTGTGTGTGTGTGTATAAGCAAAAGAAAACCACTAGCGTGATTTTGTGTGTGTCTGAAAATGTCCTTAGCATAGCCTATAGCAAAACATGATAGCAGCGAATGAGCTAAGGAAGAAACAAGGTTTCCCAAAAATTAAAATCAGCTGAAAATAAAACATGGATGACAAAATGGGAGCAAGAACAGATTTCTGTGTGCGTACCTGTTGTCCAGAATAAGCCGTTCCTCCATGGCAGCCCCCAGGTCTTCTATCTTCTTCAGCTGATTCTTCTGAGATCGCACGTCATTGGACTTCCACTGCAAATAGAAACAGGGTGGGTCTTTAACAACAATTCATCGATAGTACGTCATTGTGTGTGTGTGTTTCTGTAAGTTGTGTACCTTTTTCAAGATATGCGTTTTTGTTCATTTGTATATATGTACTTTTCTGTACTCTACTCATGTAAAATTTATGTACGTTCGTCATGTTCTGATTGCATAAGATAATGTATGTTCTATGTTGTATTTGTATTAAAGATGTAAAGCGCTTAGAGCCCTAAATCAGAGAATAAGCGCTATATAAATAATCATTATTATTATTATTATTATTGGCCTTCCACTGGAAATAGAAACAGGGTGGGTCTTTAACAACAATTCATTGAATGCAGGTCATCGACCTTCCACTGGAAATATAAACAGGGTGGGTCTTTAACAACAATTCATTGAATGCACGTCATCGGCCTTCCACTGGAAACACACAGACAGGATGGGTCTTCAACAACTAGTTAAGAGTCTGGGTGGGTCTTTAACAACTATTTAATGGCCTTCCACTGCAAACATAAGAGACAGGGTGGGTCTTTAACAACTATTTAATGGCCTTCCGCTGTAAACATAAGACAGGGTGGGTCTTTAACAACTATTTAATGGCCTTCCGCTGAAAACATAAAAGACAGGGTGGGTCTTTAACAACTATTTAATGGCCTTCAGCTGAAAACATAAAAGACAGGGTGGGTCTTTAACAACTATTGAATGGCCTTCAGCTGAAAACATAAAAGACAGGGTGGGTCTTTAACAACTATTTAATGGCCTTCCGCTGAAAACATAAAAGACAGGGTGGGTCTTTAACAACTATTTAATGGCCTTCCGCTGAAAACATAAAAGACAGGGTGGGTCTTTAACAACTATTTAATGGCCTTCAGCTGAAAACATAAAAGACAGGGTGGGTCTTTAACAACTATTTAATGGCCTTCAGCTGGAAACACACAGACAGGGTGGTTCTTTAATAGGATTTTAACTGTGTCTACAAATATTGAACACAGGTAGACCCATGCGCAAACAGGCGCACAAATGCACACACACACATGCATTCGTGCACGAGGGTTACATGTGCGTGCACACTTAAACACACACACACACATAAAAAAAGTTGTGGATAGATGTTAAATAAAAGACACACACACACGCACACATACACGTGTACCTACATCTTTTTCATCTTTTCTTTATTGTTTTAATTTTGCTTGAACACACACACACACACACACACACACACACACACAATCTTTTTTCGTCTTTTCTTCAAATTTTTGTGTTGATTTTGATTGCATTAAACAAACATACACTTACAAAACCACATACACAAACACACATACGCAAATGTACAGAGGCACGCAGACACACACACATTTTTTTTATAACATTCTTCTCATTTTTATTGCATTTAACACACACACACACACACACACACACACATACACACACGCACGCACACGCACACACACATACACACACACGCTTTCACACACACACACACTCGCACGCACGCACGAACGCATGCATGCACACACGCACACACACACACACTCAGCCCAGCAGTCAGTCATCCCATACCTTGGTGGCTTCCAGCTGTTCTTCCAGAGACCCCGACCCTTCCATCAGGGAAGACCTGAAACCAGGGAAATCACAGGAAAATAACCAAGAAAGTCACAGGAAAATAACCAAGAAATCCACAGGAAAATAACCACGAAAATCACAGGAAAATAACCAAGAAACCATAAAAATCACAAGAAAATCACAAGAAACCATAAAAATCACAGGAAAATAACCAACCATGAAAATCGCAGGAAAATAACCAACCATGAAAATTACAGGAAAATAACCAAGAAACCATGAAAATTGCAGGAAAATAACCAAGAAACCATGAAAATCACAGGAAAATAACCAAGAAACCATGAAAATCACAGGAAAATAACCAAGAAACCATAAAAATCACAGGAAAATAACCAAGAAACCATAAAAATCACAGGAAAATAACCAAGAAACCATAAAAATCACAGGAAAATAACCAAGAAACCATAAAAATCACAGGAAAATAACCAAGAAACCATGAAAATCACAGGAAAATAACCAAGAAACCATGAAAATCACAGGAAAATAACCAAGAAACCATGAAAATCACAGGAAAATAACCAAGAAACCATAAAAAATCACAGGAAAATAACCAAGAAACCATAAAAAATCACAGGAAAATAACCAAGAAACCATAAAAATCACAGGAAAATAACCAAGAAACCATAAAAATCACAGGAAAATAACCAAGAAACCATGAAAATCACAGGAAAATAACCAAGAAACCATGAAAATCACAGGAAAATAACCAAGAAACCATGAAAATCACAGGAAAATAACCAAGAAACCATAAAAATCACAGGAAAATAACCAAGAAACCATAAAAAATCACAGGAAAATAACCAAGAAACCATAAAAATCACAGGAAAATAACCAAGAAACCATGAAAATCGCAGGAAAATAACCAAGAAACCATGAAAATTACAGGAAAATAACCAAGAAACCATGAAAATCACAGGAAAATAACCAAGAAACCATGAAAATCACAGGAAAATAACCAAGAAACCATGAAAATCACAGGAAAATAACCAAGAAACCATGAAAATCACAGGAAAATAACCAAGAAACCATGAAAATCACAGGAAAATAACCAAGAAACCATGAAGATTGCAGGCAAATAACAAGAAAGCAGGAACATAACCAAGAAATCATTCTCCCAAATCCCCCAAAGTCGGAGTGTGGCTGCCCACGTGGTGGGGTAATAAAAAAACGGTCACACATGTAATGTTCTCATCCTTAGCTGGTGCATTTGTACAACAGCGCTCAAGCGCTTCGGCTGTTGGGATGATCCCTGGAGTCTTTTATAAAGCCAGGATACGTCAACAACAACAGCGGTGAGTTTCTCTAGATAACGGTCGCCGTGCGAATAACGCTCACGGCAAACGGGGCCTAAGAAACACTTTAGAAAACGTTTGCGAAAGAATATTACAAGCTCTTGTCTGATTGGTCAAATTTTTTTAATTATTTTTAAACAAACTGTAATGGACCAATCAACAACAAGAACCGTATTCACCCCCGGATAGTTCGCCGCTTGTCACCTTTCAACTGAGAGCAAAACGCCATGCGAACTATCGGCAAACGAAGGGTGTTTCTGAGACCGTTTTTGTCGATTTGAGCGAGCGCAACGAAACGTTAGCCCTTGTGAAACTCGCCCCTGCATACACACCTGGTTTCGGTGAGCCAGCCGTGGAAGGCGTTGGCGGCCTGGGCAAACTGCTTCCTCAGCTGGTCGTTCTCCTCTTGACGATGCTCCTCACGCTCCAGGTCAAGGTCACGCTCCTGCACACACACACAACAACTACTACTTACATGGGTGCTACTGGGAAATTAAAAAAAATCCTGCAAGGCAGGGGTCCAGGGGCCGCCCAGTTAACAACTTGGCTTAAGCAATCCTCAAAATATAAAGTTCCTGGTAAAGGCATGTTAATATTTATCTGTATTCATTTCTTTTATATTCTACACATGCGAGAAACCGACAAAACGTTTATAAATAGTAAATTCGTTGCTTCTCAGATTCTCATAATCCGCTGACTCCGGCTCCAGGCAATAAAAAAATCCTGCATTTCAGGACATCCTGAAAGCAGAAGCATCCATGTGCTTACCGTATTTTACGGACTACAAGGCGAACCTGATTATAAGGCGCACCCCCCACCAAATTCAGATTTTGTTATTATAGGGTTTTTTACTATATTATCAGTCACATTATAACATGCAGTGGTCTGAGTCTAGGAAAAAAAGTATCACCTTATAGTCCGAAAAATACGGTAATTTTAAATAATAAAATCCAAGCATACACACACCCTCTCTTTCTCTCTCCCTCTCTCTCACATATGCACACACCTTGATCTGTTAATCCAGCCCCCACCCCCCAAACCCTCTCTCTCTCTCTCTCTCTCTTTCACATACACACACCTTGATCTGCTAATCCAGCCCCCACCACCCACCCACTCTCTTTCTCCCTCTCTCTCTCACATACACACACCTTGATCTGCTAATCCAGCCCCCACCACCCACCCTCTCTTTCTCTCTCCCTCTCTCTCTCTCACATACACATACACCTTGATCTGCTAATCCAGCCCCCCTCCCACACCCTCTCTTTCTCTCCCTCTCTCTCTCTCACATACGCACACACATTGATCCGCTAGACTAGCCCCCCACTCCCACCCCCTCTTTCTCTCCCTCTCTCTCTCTCTCTCACATACACATACACATTGATCTGCTAATCCCCCAGCCCCTACCACCCACCCCCTCTCTTTCTCTCTCCCTCTCTTTCTCTTTCACACACACACAGACACACACACACCTTGATGATTTTCTGGAGGTTTCTCCAGGTGTCGTGCAGGGCGTCCATGGTGAACCAGGTGTAGGGGTTGGGGCCCACGTCAAACACCTTGATCTGCTTGTCCAGGGCAGCCAGCTGGTTGAAGTCTGCCTGCGCTGCGCTCAGCGACGCCTTGAACTGGTCGTGGGCCTCACGCAGAGCCTGATGTGTCACAAACAATAGTGTTGATTAATGACAACGACCTTCGAACATTCATCAATACTTCTTCTTCTTCTTCTCATACACAGACCTGCCAACCCCCTAACAGACCAAAGAGGAATATTTGTAGCAGGAAAGAGGAATTTTTGGGAGCTAAGAGGAATTTTGACGCAGGCATCTTACCTTTCGCGCATAAACATAATTTGAAGCAAGCAATTTTCATCCTTGTGAACTTGTCTTGTTTAAAACTAGTCTTGTCTGGAAGTGTCACAACTATTCCTAACACAATAGAAGCTTTTGGTTTGTTCCTCTGCTCCTTTTTATTTGGGCAGACCAAGACGGTTGGTGCCATAGATGACTTAAATAATAACACTTGGAAGGAAAATAATTATAATCAATTTAAGTTCACCTTTGTTCTCCTTTCCTTCCGTTGGCTTGAAAAAGTCGGTAACGGTGGAAGACGAAGTCTGGGAGTTTGCAGTTTCGATAAGACGATGAGACTGATGATGAGAAGTAATGTGGCATTTGATGTCTTGACACCCTCCATAGGAGACTTTTAAGTGTAGTGAACACATCATACATCTAGCATGATGCACACTTTCTTGATCTCTGAATGCACAGATACTTTTACATGTAATCTTAGCAGAAATATTGGTCTATTCTCTTTCTTTTCTCCCCAGAGTCTCACACACATTGATGTGTCAATCGCCATCTTGACGGAAGTGCACAAAGCATAACAGAAACTAGAAAGTTGGTTATACGCACAGCAGCTGTGCTGCTCTGTATATAAAGACGTGAATTTGTGTGTTAAAAAAAACTCTTTTTTTTTAAAGTTTTGAAAGCAGAATTTTATCAATTTTGCCAGTTTTCAGTTTCAGTTTTTTTATCAATACTAAGCTGTTGCCAGCAGACCAATCTGAGCTCAGTCTTGCCTTGAACTGGTTGTGGGCCTCCTGCAGAGCCTGGGACATCACAAACAGCGTGGGTGAAAGTAGTTCAGGCAAGCTTCTGAAAGTCAGGACTGGAAAAGCTGATGCAAAAGTCTTCACGATCGGCCATCTTGTCATCCCCAGAACCGCGGTCTTGTAGTAAAATCAAAACGTTTCTGCAAGAATTGATGGCAGATTAAAACACAAGAACTCCGCCATTGCCGGTCCCAAGCCCGGATAAAAAAGGGAGGGTTGGGGCGAGGGGTTAGCAGTCCCCCGACGGTCAAAAACCTGACCAGCTACAAAAACGCCAAAACCTGGAGGCTGACGCCAAGAAGATGGGCCTCACCTGGGGACAGCTGGAGAGAATTGCCCAGGACAGAAACAGCTGGAGGGGTCTTGTTGGCGGCCTATGCCCTGGGAGGGGTGACAGGCGAAAGTGGTAGCAAGTAAAAAACAAGATGATAGATATGGGCAATATAAACACACACACACACACAGACACACACACACACACACACACACACACATATCCTTTATCAGACCTGTTTACCCCTATTTTGCAAATTTGTAATTTCTGAAACAAAAAAATATAATAGTAATTTTGTGGAGAAAAAAAACGTAATCCAACGCGGGGCCGATTCTTTTTCTTCACAACAGTACCCCATTAACAAGAAAACTATTTGTAATTACACAATTATATGCAAGCAATAGTGCACTGGGAGACCTTTAAAAAAAACATTTTTTAAACCATGTATTTGCCTTTTCTTTGGTGTCTTTCCATCAGATTTTGGATATATTTGACCTAGAACTCTCACCACGCGGTCGCTTTGACGCCATCTTGAAACAGAATGAAAAGAAATTGACAAGCGCGTTGTATGCTGGGAACCGAAATGACTTTTCACCGCATTGTTTCAAAAGCATCGCTTGCCAACGCAACTGTAGTGGTGTGGGTTTATTTCCGTATATTTTTCTGTCGCCGTAATTCTCGTAATTTGACTTTTGCTTTCGTAAAAATTACGGCAAAATCGTAAAAGTAAACAGGTCTGCTTTATACACAGACACAAAGCACATTGTTTTTGACGTGGTCATACCCTGATCTCCTCCACAGAGTTGCAGCGCACAGGGTCGGTGAGGTCCTCCTCTGCGTTCTCAAACCAGGAGTTGAAGGCGGAGGCCTTCTTGGCGAAGGTCAGGTACAGGTCCTCGATCTGCCGGTACTGGTCCTGCAGCAGCAGCAGCTTCTGGCGCCGACCCTCAGAGTCTGCCAGCAGCTTCTGCCACCTGGTGGGGAGCAAAGGGAGATAAGTGACCCAAGGATATTTATTGGTCCTGCCAGCAGCTTCTGCCATCTGGTGGGGAGCCAAGGGAGACGAGAGTTTTCGATGAGTGTAGGGGGACAGGTTAGCAATTAATGTAGGGGGTGTGGTTGTGGTGTGGTGTGGTGTGGTGTGGTGTGGTATGGTGTGGTGTGGTGTAGTGTGGTATGGTATGGTATGGTATTAGGTACTTTATAGGTATTAGGCACTTTATAGTCACAGAGGGCGTCTCTGTGAAATTCGGGTTGCTCCCACCTGGAGAGCGCATGTTCGCAGCTAGAGGCGCGCCACCCATTTTTTCATGCGATTTTTGTGTGACTGGTGAGGAAGGAAAGGGAGGGGGGGGTTACATTTTGACCAAACAAGAACTTTTTCGTTGCCACTGGGTTTAATGTATGCTAAGTGCATGGGCACACAGGACCTCGGTTTATCGTCTCATCCAAAAGACTCCATGTTCAGACCGTTTAAGGCCTAGTGCAAAGTGAGAGGAAAAATCCCCTGTACCCAGGTTCAAACTCGGGTTTACTGAGCCACACAGAAAGGTCGAACGTGATACCTCTGTGCCACTCTAACACCCTATGGTATGGTGTAGTGTTGTGTGTGGTGTGGTACGGGTATTGTATGGTAGCGGTGTGGTGTGGTGTGGGTGGTGTGGTATGGCATGGTATTGGTGTGGTGTAGTGTTGTGATGGTGTGGGTATGGTGTTGGTATGGTACGGTGGTGTGGTGTGGTGTGGTGTGGTATGGTGTGGTATGGTGTGGTATGGTATGGTGTGGTGTAGTGTGGTATGGTACGGTGTATTGTATGGTATGGTGGTGTGGTGGTGGTGTGGTAGGTGTATGGTAGGTAGGTGTGTGGTATGGCATAGTATGGTGTGGTGTAGTGTAGTGGTGGTGTGGTGTGGTGTGGTATTGTAATGGTATACGGTGTGGTGTGGTGTGTGGTGTAGGTGTGTGGTATGGGTGTGGTAGGATGGTATGGTGTGTGGTGTGGTGTGGTATGGTGTGGTGTAGGTGTGGTACAGTGTGGTGTGGTATGGTATTGTATGGTACGGTGTGGTGTGGTGTGGGTGTGTGGTATGGCATAGTATGGGTGTGGTGTGTGTGTGGTGTGTGTGGTGTGGTGTGGTGTATGGTACGGTGTGGTGTGGTGTGGTGTGGTGGTGGTTTGGTGGTGTGGTGGTATGGTATGGTGTGGTGTGGTGTGGTATGGTATGGTATGTGGTATGGTATGGTGTGGTATGGTATGGTATGGTGTGGTATGGTATGGTATAGTATGGTATGGTATGGTATGGTATGGTTTGGTATGGTATGGTATGGTATGGGTATGGTATGGTATGGTATGGTATGGTATGGTGTGGTATAGTATGGTTTGGTTTGGTGGTATGGTATGGTATGTTTGTATGGTATGGTATGGTATGGTATGGTATGGTATGGTATGGTATGGTATGGTATGGTATGGTATGGTATGGTGTGTTATGGCATGGCATGGTATGGCATGGCATGGTATGGTATGGTATGGTATTGTATGGTATGGTATGGTATGGTATGGTATGGTATGGTATGGTATGGTATGGTATGGTACATGGTATGGTATGGTATTGTATGGTATGGTATGGTATTGTATGGCTGCCCTTTTTAACTATTTCCAGGGACAACAATACCATTAAACTCAACTGGGTAGAGAGAAGACAAAACCCTGCAATATTGGGAATTCCTCTGTGACATGTATAACATTAGGCCTATCCTTACCTCCCAAGATTAAGAAAATAGGGTCTTCGGATAATAGATCCGGATTGAAAGCCTTCTAGTGACATTGGTGGCAAGCCATTGTGGTGCATAAAATGCGACATTGGCGGTGAAAGGGTTAATGACATGGCTTTTAAAATCAGTGTGGCGCAGAAATGCGACATTGGCAGTGAAAGGGTTAATGACATGGCTTTTAAAATCAGTGTGGTGCATAAATGCGATATTGGCAGTGAAAGGGTTAATGACATGGCTTTTTTAAATCAGTGTGGTGCATAAAATGCGATATTGGCAGTGAAAGGGTTAATGACATGGCTTTTAAAATCAGTGTGGTGCATAAATGCGATATTGGCAGTGAAAGGGTTAATGACATGGCTTTTAAAATCAGTGTGGCGCAGAAATGCGACATTGGCAGTGAAAGGGTTAATGAACATGGGCTTTTAAAATTAGTGTGGCGCAGAAATGCGACATTGGCAGTGAAAGGGTTAATGACATGGCTTTTAATATCAGTGTGGCGCAGAAATGCGACATCGGCGGCGAAAGGGTTAAAGGCTTCACCTGGCAATGACATCGTTGAAGCGTCGCTCAATGATGGTGGTCTGGGCGTGGCGGGCGTTCACCAGCTGGTCTTTCAGGGTGGTGATGGTTTGGATCCCTTCCTTCTCGAAGGCCTGAAGGCCTGCGTCAAACGTTTCCTGAGACACACAGACACACAGAGAATTCACATCAATGTACCCTCAAACACATACGCTGACATTAAACAGGTGATGGTTTGGATCCCTTCCTTCTCGAAGGACTGAAGGCCTGCGTCAAACGTTTCCTGAGACAAACACACACAGAGAAATTACAACAATGCAATCTCAAACACATATGCTGACATACACAGGTTTGGATCCCTTCTTTCTCGAAGGCCTGAAGGCCTGCGTCAAACGTTTCCTGAGACAACACACACAGAGAAATCACAACAACGTCATTACAAACACATACGCTGACATCATACAGGTGATGGTTTGGATCCCTTCCTTCTCGAAGGCCTGAAGGCCTGCGTCAAACGTTTCCTGAGACAAACACACACAGAGAATTCACATCAATGTCATATCAAACACATACGCTGACATATTGTCGGTGAAATTTAAAAACCTCGTAACTCGATTTAAAAAATTTTGAGTTAGATACATAGTCAGCTCTCTAATTTTTCCCGCCACCTTCCACCAAAAGCTCGTATTTCTAACGACTTTCTATCTGGGGTAAATGAGGTTGTGTAAATGGAAGAAAAACTCGTAAGTCCCAAATTCAGATCTACTTAAGGACAAAAACCTTGTACAGTGGTACCCCTCTACTACGACGCTCGCAATTGCGACTTCTCCTCACATACGACTGATTTTTTTTTCCCCAAACACATTCCACTATATATCCTATGCCGCAAATATGACTTTTCCTGAGTTCCGACCCGATTTCAGGGGTTGAGATGCGACCGCAATCTTATTTTTTTGCAGTCAGTTTCGTGCAAATCGACCTCTCGATGAAAAGTAGTCAGAAACGTAAACATGGAACTTCCATTGGAAGCGCGCCCCCTAACTTTTGCTTGGAGAGTTACGCCCCGTGTACTCATGCGACTTGTAGCAAGGGCCCGCTACTCTCTGTTCTTCTTCAAGTCAGTGATCGATATGGCGACTCGGAAAAGAACACAATTGACATTGGAAGAACGCGTCCGTGTTGTGGAAAGAAGTGAGAAAGGGGAGACTGCGATCGCAATTGCGAACTCGCTCAGTGTCGGCAAAACACAGATCCAAAACATAATCAAGGATAAGGAGTCGGTTAAATCACGATGGGAAAGTGGTGAGTGTGGGGGCAGGAAACTAGCGAAAGTAAGGAAAACAGAAACCATGTTCATTGACGAGAAAGTTTGGGGCTGGTTTTGTGATGCAAGATCACGCAACATTCCAGTGACTGGAAAATTAATCCAGGAAAAGGCGCTCTGTGTAGCTCTCGAATGTGGCCTGGATGATTTTATGGCCTCAAATGGATGGCTGCGCCGTTGGACTCAGCGTCACAACGTTCACAATGCTGTGCTCAGTGGTGAGCGTGCGGAGGTTAGTGCGGAGGATGTGGATGATTGGAAGAAAAGACTTTCCACAATTTGTGAAGGTTACAAACATTAGGACATTTTCAATGCTGATGAGTCTGGATTATTGTTTCGGGCTTTGCCTTCCAAATCAATGGTGAGGAAGAATTCCAAAGATGACAAGTGTTTTATTTCATTTTTTTTCGGGCACGATGTCGTGCGGTAGGGGGGGGGGAGTTGCTAGTTACTCTGTAGCTACAGATGTCACATGTTTGGGTCTCTAGATTAAGAGTCGCTACGATGGGCCCTCAGATATAGACGCTTTTTTTTTTCAGTTCTGCACTTTCAATGTCTTATTAGAGTGGGTATCCTTACTGTATCTTGATTCTTTTCAAGTATTAAAAAAAAGAAAAAAAAGAAGTAATTTTGACAAAATGCAGGACTAAACTAAACTCCGCAATGTTTCTTGGGTCTGTTATCCAAAAGAGCCTTCCTGTTTTCTTAATTTTGGGAGGTAACAGGTCAGCCTTAATTTAAACATGTCACAGAGGAATTCTGCTCCACTATTAGCAGGTACATATTATCTAGGTATAGTTTTTATATATAATGACTGTGTTGTTTGATAAAATGGCTGGCGAGCGAAAGTGGGTCTAACGTCAGATAACAAAGTTGAAAATTGGTATTAATTAAAAAAAATTCCAGTCTTTGATCCAGTTTTACGACCGTTATTCGTGTCTCACCTGCTTGGTTAGGAGGGTCTGCACGGAGGATAGGTCACGGCCGAAATCTTCAGACCTCACTTGGGTTTCTTTGTCCGCTGTGAAAACGAAATAAAGCAACATTTAAAACAAGAGGCAAAGCATACAAGGCTCACTCTTCACACACGTAATGTTCTCATCCCTGGCATTGGTGCTCTTTGTAGGAGCCTATATGTGTTCATAGAGCTTCAGGTGCTGTTGGGATGATCCATGGAGTCTTTAAGACATCAAACAACAAACAAGGCTCCCTCGAACAGGAACATGTAAGGACAACAACAAACGAAAGATTGAGGGGCGGGTGCTAAAGTTAGGCAAGATTGCCAATTTATTTAAGATTTTGATAAGTGATACAAATGTAGACTAATTCGGTCAGGATAGGTATACAACTAAAAATGTATATTAAAAAAATACAGTGCGCGCGTAGCCGGCGTGCGAGAGAATCGGACCCATAAACCATTGGGGCATGATAGTTAGCAGACGGCTCTAAGCGCAATGAGCTATCGAGGATTTGTTGATGAGTTTCTTAACTCATGTTACTTGTTGAATTCTATCTAACCAACTAATTTTAAATGTTATCTGTTTGTTGTCTGTTTACAATGTTTTTTTAAGTATTTAATAATTATTCAAATCATTATTGTTTGAAGAGCTTGCATAGAGACAGACATCTAAATGTGTGTGTCAAAGTTTGAATAAGGTAGATGAACGATATGTACTACCTTTGACTTCTGATTTCCTAAAAAGATGCCGAACGTTTAATAGTTTGTAGAGTTTAGACCATCGGGACTTGCAACACACACACACACACACACATACACACTAACCGAACAACTATCTTTACACTAATAGGACTCACTTCGTGTTAACACGAGTGAGCCAAAAAGTATAAATATATAACAAAGCATTAAATTAAGCAATAATTTGACAGTCCAACATCCTCAGGATTGTTTTGTTTTGTTTCAAAGACGTCACAACCCTCTCCACTCCCTCCACCTCAAATTATCTGCCCTTTCTTTCTTCTTCTTCTTCTGCGTTCCCAGGCCATATGGCCATAATGGATAAGGTAGGTATGTGTCCGGTTTTCAGTTTTCACTGGTCCCCCCCCCTGCATACAGCCGACACATTCCGATTCTGGAGTAGTTCAAAGAAAAAAGTTTATTTGGAAGTTTTTGTTTTTAAAGGCAGGAAAATGGGCCAACAAGTCAGAAAGATAGTAGATGATAGGGAAAAGGCAGAGTCGAAAAGAGTAGCAGATTAGAGGAAGTTACAAGCACAGAACTTCCAGAAGGTGGGGGAACTATCCCGGTATCCCCACCTGCCCCTGGAAAGCCTCGTTAACCCCATTTCTCAGCATTTATAAACCGTGCCTTGCACAACTGCACAAGGGCTAAGCATTTCATGCCATATGCAACCTTGCCTTATCTCATTCAAGTCGTTCCGGCCATATATGTCCGGAATTAATAGATAGCTGTCAATTTGATGCATTTGCTTCAAGGGAAGTAAATCTGTGTGCACACAATACCTTGGTCACTTCTAAACTTGCTTCGCTCCCTTATACCACAATTTTGCCTAACTTTGCTTTTGTAGTGGTTTGTTGCGGGGAAACCAATCGGTGTAGAGAGTTTTTCTATATAAAGTCTATATATAAAAAAAGTCTGATCTACCACTTCCCCATGTCTAAACCTGAAGTAAAAACCTGTAATCTTCCTTCATTTCTCCTTTTGTTTACGTATGTTTTGTTTGTGTGTATGGCTGGAGTGATTTGTGAGTTTTTTTAATAATTCAAAATCGTTGCGATGCGAATGAGTTAAGCTTAGTCACTTTGAAGTAAAGAGCTCTTCATTGCATCATCGTGGTTACAAAGAACTACACAAAAAGGAACAAAAACAAAAACAAGCGACAAAGCATTGAGCAATTTAACTAGGGTAAGTTCCTCGCATAACTGAAATGCTTCATCATCACCATCATTATTATCATCATCATCATCATCACCATCCAATCCAGCTGTCGACGACTTCAGTCTTCCACATGAACTGCAGAGTTATCATCATCATCATCATCACCATCATCATCATCATCATCGTTATTATCATCACCATCATTATCATCATCATCATTATCACCATTACTATCATCATCAGCATCATCATCACCATCATCATCATCACTGACCAATCCAGCTGTTGACGACGTCAGTCTTCCACATGAACTGCAGGAAGGCAGTTATCATCATCATCATCACCACCATCATCATCATCACCATCATCATCATCATCATCATCATCACCACCATCATTATCATCATCATCACCATCACACCATCACCATCATCACCATCACCATCACTGACCAATCCAGCTGTCGACGACGTCCGTCTTCCACATGAACTGCAGGAAGGCAGAGTTGTCTCTTAGGGCCCCTCGCCTCTGACCCGCCGTGGCCTCCAGTTCAGACAGACGCTGCTCCAGCCCCGACATGCGCTCCCTGATGCTGTCCGCGTTGTGGTTGCCCTGAAAAATGCATGCGCACATGAGAACGCAAGCGTGCAAATGTGCAACGGAGCATACACATACAAACGAACACAAGGCACGCACACAAGCATGGCCAAGTATTATGCCCAGCCATCCACCCAAACACACGTACACATATGTACATGCACACCCAATTGTGCATATATATACACACATATATGCACACACATACACACATGCACACACTCACACACTCGCACACTCACACACGTACACACACACACATATCTTCTTCGCCTCAGGCAGCCAACTTTTCTGCTGCACTTTGGGGGGTAGTAAGAAGACAAGAAATTAAAAGTTGAGGAGATAGAAGTAGCCTAATGGAAAGGGAAGTAAACATAAAATAAAACCTAGTGTGGATCTGTTAAAAAAAAAATTTTAAGTGGACCATAGCCTTTATTTCGTAGTATCTGGGCAAGACCAATCCGGCTACCGTAGCGGTCCCCGGGGGCAAGCCCCGACCGGCACAGCTCCTGCCCTTCATTTACCACTACTTTATACGAGTAGTATACACACACACACACACAGTTATAGACTGGTCTCCCTGCTGACAGGTCAGTTGTGTTTGCCCAGATGAAGAATCAAACAGTTCAGTAGGTTAGATCAAGCATCAGATTCCAAGAAAATAAAAAAGAACAAAAGACAAGGGTAGAGGTCTACGGACTGCCGAAAGCCCCTGGTGGGGTCCAGGGACAACTATTTATTTGAAAAAAAACAAAACAGTTTCTCTGGGATAAACTAAAAGCAGTATGAGGGCAATTCATGGGCTGCGTTTGACGGTCCATTTTCTTTTCTTTTTTTTTGCTGTCCCATCTTTTTGGGCCGTACAGTGGCGTTGATCCCACGCCGCTCATTCCGAGTCCCAACTCGCAGACACACCTCTGCACGTCCAGGTCGCAGAATCCGAGACCAGCAGTCCAAGGCGAGCTGCTCTATGTTAGGCCGTCAGGAGGCAACCAACCGAGAAGACACTGCACTGCTGCTGAGTCACTTCGGTGGAGTTCAGTAGAGCCTGTTCAGGACACCACCTACTAAGCCCCCTACTGACGACACTATTCTCTTAGTCGCGGAGCCAGCGTGAGTGAGGTCCTCCTCCTCTGTCCATTTTCAACATATCTAGTTCCAGCGCATCCAAGCTCCTCTCACAGACCTGTTTACCCTGAAATTGGGCTTCATGTATTTGAAATCCAAAATAGGTGTATTTTTCACAAAATAGGAGTACTCCAACAGAAAAGTTTCCACAACGGAGAGTAAACATGCATATGTTTTTATAACTTGTTGAAACACTGTGTCAAAAGTATCATCCATTTAAATTTACAACACTCACACACACACACACACACACACACACACACAGAGCGCAACCGTTTCCTGAATCAGGCAATATACAGTTCTAAATGATATAGTTTCAACAACAAATTTTTACATTTCACTATATTTTTGTCCCATGTACCATATTTATCATATTGTTGTCAAATATGCAGACCTGCCTACCCCCAATTTCTTTTTTAGGTACTCCACAAAATAAAATTCCGTACTTTTTCTCAAAATTCCGTATTTTGCAAGGAGACCCAAAAACGGAACATTACAGAACATTAAACCGCCATGCGAAATGACGAAAAACACTCGATTTTGACCGATCTTAGAAGACCTTAAGTTCAAATTTTTGCCGTATTAATTTTCCATTTACCGTACTGCAGTTGGGGCTCAAAATCGTGTACAAAATACGGAAAAATCGTATGGGTAGGCAGGTCTGAATATGTGTACAAAATATGGTGAAATCGTATGGGTAAACAGGTCTCCTCTCAGCACTTACCTCATCGATCAAGCGCTGTCCCTCTCTCTTGATCTCCGTGCAGCGGTCGCGGTGCACCTGGAAGTCTGTCTCGAAAGCCTCGTGCTTCTTGAGCAGACCCTGAACACCGAACGCATCAAGATCAACATGCAGTACATCACCAAGATACTTAATAATAATAATAGTACATTTATATAAGCGCTTTACCTCAAACGAGCCCAAAGTGCTTTACAATCAATTATTCATCAACAAGTAGATAACAAAAATAGTATTAAGAATAACACAAACCAGCAACAACGCATACCGGTATACAAAGCAACACTCTCTCACTCACTCTCTCTCTCTCTCTCTCTCTCTCTCTCTCTCTCTCTCTCTCTCTCTCTCTCACACACACACACACACACACACACACACATGTATCGACATCGACTCATTATTCATCTTTCATTCAGTAAGCCGTACTTCAGACTGACCATCTCCCCGTGGGGATACCCGGAGGGGGGTCTTTCGTAAAAATGGTTCCTCCACCTTCTGGAAGTTCTGTGCTTGTAACTTCCTCTAATCTGCCACTCTCTTTGACTCTGCCTTTTTCCCTTTGCTTTCTATCATCTCCTATCCTTCTGACTTATTATTGGCCCCATTCTCCTGCCTTTTTTCAACACAAAAATCTTCCAAATAATTTTTCTCCTTTGAGCTCCGCCGAAATCGGAATGTGTCGGCTGTACGCAGCGGGGAGACCAGTGAAAACTGAAAACCGGACACATACGTACCCTACCCATTACGGCCTTTTGGCCTGGGAACACAGAAGAAAAAGAAGAAGAAGACTGACCATGTACAGGACAACGTGCAAAGAGACCCTAAAATCATGAACAACAGAGTTATTCACAGAAGATATCCCATCCAATCCTGAAATCCCCTGAAATCCTTAAACTCTTGGGGAAGGGGGAGGGGGCAGGCAACACCCAGGTCACAACTCCCGCAATCACCTTCTTTTTTAAAAAGTCAGATATCTAAATTATCAGTAGTCTCTCTGTTTTCATTTGTTTCTGTTTATTTACGAACTAACATAACATAACAAGAATACAACCCCCCCCCCCTTCCCCCACTCCCATTACCCCCCCCTCCCACTCCACCCCCAACCCCTCCAGTATCTCCACGTGGGGTGCCTTAATTCCTTGCACCAACCTGCACGGCAGCCATGGTATCTCCGAAGTCTCCGGCGGAGAGGAGGTGCTGCTTCTCGGAGATCCAGGACTCCTCCTCCTCCACGTTGGCGCTGAACTGCTGGAAGGCGTACGACTGCTCCAGCTTCTGGCCCCTGTGAACACACCAGAAGGCGCTAGAGTACTGAAGGGGGTTGCGTAACCCTCAAAGGTGGACCCTGACGGAATGAGTTTTTGCAAGAAACACGTCGAGATCACCAGAAAGACAGCCTTTTCAAGGATCGGAACACTCACTTTGCTCTGGTTTCCTAGAAATTAAACCGTCAAAACGGCGATTCCTCCTTGGCGGAGATGCCGGAGAGAGTAGCCATTTTGGATGGGGCGGGCTCTCGGTTGCGGGTGGAGGTTACTCATTGTGGTTGAGGCGTTTTCTTTTTTGTAGTGCAGTAAAATAATTGGAGCTATTTTCTTTGTTGTGAGCTAAACTCCTTTAGATAAACTGTATAAAGAAACGAGATGAAAAAATTAAAAGAAAAAAGGTCTTGTGTTGCGGAACTAATTTTGTGCAATACGATTTGGCGGCCATTAGGTGAAAGGTTAATTTGAGGCTTCCAGCGTCTTCCTAGGGCAGAACTCTCGCCAATGAGGATTATCATGCGGCAGATTTGATGGTTTGATTTGGGCTGGAAAGGCAAAAAGTGAACTTCTAGAGCAAAGTGAGTGTTGAAATCTGTGTAAAGAGTGTCTTCCTGGTGCAATCCTATCTGACTGTGTTTGCTTGAGGAGCAAACACTTATCGCTTTCAGGGTCCACCTTTAAGTCATTATCGTTAGTATGATATCAATTCCCCCCCCCCCCCGTGGATCTCAGGTTTCTGCTAATGGGACAAGGTTTAGACTCACCAGCGTCTGCCTAAAACGTTTCTGCTTGTTCCAACGTAATCAACGCTCGGGTTTGCAACCTGATTTAATCGGCTGTTTTTCCCTATGATAGTCAAAGTGGATTTCTGTTGAGTACTTATGAACAAAATACTACTAAGAGCATCTAGGGGGATTACTGACGCAGATTGCTGTTGGGTGGCCACTACATCCATTTCAATGCAGCTTTCCTCGGCCTAGATTCTGGGGTCAGCTGGTGGCGCAGATACGATCTGCGAATGTCCTTCCACCGCCGATGTCCGAACTGCAGGACATCAGTTGGACGGCCGCGCTGTGGCATCTCGTGGCCGAGGTGCACAGCACTTTGAGCCCACTACACGACCAACACACTTTTTTTAGTTTTCTTCTTCTTTACGATGTCTCAATCAGTGTCTATGTCTCAATCTGTTTTTCTTGTCACACCACCTCTTGTTCTCTCCCTTTCAAAAAGTTATTATGCTTGTAGTTTCATTATATTTTTGTACATATTGTATTTTGACTAGTCACGATCTATGTCTTGATTTGTGTGTGTTTTTTGTTCATTGTGCCTTTGGTTCCTTATTTATACGACAATTTTTCATTGTTGATCTTTCCATTTTCTATTGATTCGGAGTAGGGTGGTTTTTCTTTTCATGACGACAGTATGAAACAAAACCTTGGACCTTACTCGTTTATCGTCAGTAAAGATAAACTTTGACTTTGACTTCATTCATTGACAGCACCGGGTGCTCAGGAGGAATATTTCAAAAGGTGCACATGCGAAGGGGGGCGGGCATTCTCTTTTCCGGCGCCCGCGCCAGTGCAGGTGGTGCAGGAGCAGCTACAGAGCTACACAATTTACTACTGCTCCTTTTTTTCACTTGAACTCTCATCTAGACTATGTTAGTGACAAGTGCTACATTCGCTTTGAATATATGAGCAAGTGATTACATAGGCCCTTTTTATTGGTACGAAAGTTTCTAGTAGTGTGTGTGAAGAAGAATAGTTGTTTCTCAAATTCTTCGTATATCCGGTGACGATTGTGGCTTTTAGGCATAATTTAAAAAACCTGTAATTCTGAACATCCTGAAAGATGGGAAGTGGGCATGCCTTATGCACACAAGCCGCTACCTTCTAATCGGGCTTGGCCTGGAAAGTGTATCCATTTTTTTCGCCTGGAAAATGTCTACATTGTTTTGCTTTTTTGCCTAGAAAATTTCTACATTTTTTTCACCTGGAAAATGCCTTCACTTTTGCCTGGGAAATTCCATCCTTGCCTTGAGATTTCAATTTTTGCTTTGAAAATGTCTCCATTTCTGTTGGGAAAATGTCTCCATTATTGCCTGGAAAATGCCTCAATTTTTTCCTTTTCGCAGGGAAAATGTCTCCAGTTTCATCTGGAAAATGTCTCAATTTTTGTTTGAAAAATGTTTCCATTTTTGTTTGAAAAATGTTTCCATCTTTGTTTTAAAAAATGTCTCCATTTTTGTTTTTAAAAATGTCTCCATTTTTGTTTAAAAAATGTTTCCATTTTTGCCTGAAAAATGTCTCCTTTTTTTTTGGTTGGTTGCCTTGAACATGTACCTGGATGGAGGGCTCGTGGTTCTCTATCTCGGCCTCCAGGCGCTTGTGCTTCTTGCGAAGGTTCTGCACTTGAGTGAGTACCTCCCGTCAGGTGCCGCCCGTCAGTGCATGGCAGAGCCCCACGTTCTAGCAGCTTCTTCTTCTCTGTTCAAACATCAGCGTAACACGCTCTCATCAACTCCCCCCCCCGCAGCGTATACGTATGAGACATTATTTTCCTTATTGCAGAACAGCCGGACTAGTTGGCTGAGTACCTTTAAAACGTGTTCTAAATCCCTGAGGGGTGAGGGTGGTCTTTTTTTAGGCCAATCCAAAACCAAAAATTTTGTTGTGTAGGTTATTCTTCTCCAATCATCCACTCTGTACCTCGCCTCCTAAACGCTCTCGGGGGTTTTTGTGGTGTTTTTTTTTTTTACACTGATTTGTGCACTTGATATTTGCTAATTTTTAATGTTAAAAATGTCTTTTTAAACAATCGGTCCTACGGGAAGCTTTAGAATAAAGGTGCTCCAATATGTTTTATCGAGGCATTTAACAGTGATTGAGTAACAAGAGAGAATTATTCTGCTGTCAATGCCAAGTAAGTAGTAACCCTCCGGATTTTTGGAGCTAATACAGCTTTTACGGCCACGTTTTTCTTTTATGAAAAGTGAGGGCCATCAAAGTTGGTTGATCTTCCTTCGTCCTTAACTCATTCACTGCCGAGCCCGTTTCTGGTTCCGGGGCAACTATTTGCCAATCTGTTTTAGGCTGCTGAGTCTATCGCAAAAAAAATTCTGAATAAAAGAGCATATTTATAACGCTATGCTTTTGGTTTTCTGAAAGGGATTTGAATATGCTATAATTTGAGAACACTCTTGCATGCATTCGAACATACTGCGAAAAGAGTATGGATAAAAAAAAACCCGGAAACTCTTTGCATAACCCTATGACGGATATTTCCATGACAGGGCAATTTATAGGTTAACGGAAGTTGACGGAAATATCAGGTTTCTGCGCGGACAGGGGGCAGTGAATGAAGGTTTAATAGCCAACCATGGAGACATCATGCAACGCAGTCAATGTGTAATCATGACTTAATAAAAACTAATACATAGTATAATTAATATATAATAAGCATATTATAGGCGCCATAATCTTAAAAAAAGCCCTCAGCGCTTACAATAATAAATGAATTAAAACAGCGAAGCAATATAAATAAAAAACGACAAATACATATTATGCCACACCCACATGCGCGCGCGCACGCACGCACTAAGCACAGACACATGCACGCACTAAACACAGACGAACGCACTACACGCGCGCACACACGAAAAGAAAAATAGCAGGCTATACATTGCTTTTTTTCCCCCAAGGAACCTTTACCAGTGATAATTTCATAGACAAAACTACTGCAGACAAAACTATGAAGCGAAACTCACTTGATCCAGGCTTCCTCGTCATCGATGTCTCTCAGGAACTGGTACATGGTGTTGGCCTCGCTCAGAAAGACAGACAACAGTGAAGCAAAACTCACTTGATCCAGGCCTCCTCGTCATCGATGTCTCTCAGGAACTGGTACATGGTGTTGGCCTCGCTCAGAAAGACAGACAACAGTGAAGCGAAACTCACTTGATCCAGGCTTCCTCGTCATCGATGTCTCTCAGGAACTGGTACATGGTGTTGGCCTCGCTCAGAAAGACAGACAACAGTGAAGCGAAACTCACTTGGTCCAGGCCTCCTCGTCATCGATGTCTCTCAGGAACTGGTACATGGTGTTGGCCTCGCTCAGAAAGACAGACAACAGTGAAGCGAAACTCACTTGATCCAGGCCTCCTCGTCATCGATGTCTCTCAGGAACTGGTACATGGTGTTGGCCTCGCTCAGAAAGACAGACAACAGTGAAGCGAAACTCACTTGATCCAGGCCTCCTCGTCATCGATGTCTCTCAGGAACTGGTACATGGTGTTGGCCTCGCTCAGACGGTTGCGCCGATGGATGGCCAGTTCCTTGATCCTGTCAGCACAACGCATCTTAATTACTGTTAACTCATTCAAGTCGTTCCGGACATATATGTTCGGAATTAATAGATAGCTGTCAATTTTGATGCATTTGCTTTAAGGGAAGTAAATCTGTGTGCACACCATACCTTGGTCACTTCTAAACTCGCTTCGCTCCCTTAGACCACAATTTTGCCTCTGACTTTGCTTTTGTAGTGGTTTGTTGTGGGGTAACCTCTCTCTCTCTCTCTCTACTTCTCTTTCTCTCTCCATCTGTTCTTCTTATATGCTTTTGCTTCTCTGCCTAGTCTAACTCCAGGATGTGTAATGTTTCCTCTCTTTCTCTCTCTCTAACTCTCTCTCTCTCCCGCCCCCCTCTCTCTCTGTCTCTCTCTACCTCTCCTCTCCATCTGTTCTTCTTATATGCTTTTGCTTCTCTGCCTAGTCTAACCCCAGGATGTGTAATGTTTCCTCTCTCTCTCTCTCTCTCTAACTCTCTCTCTCTCTCTACCTCTCTCTCCCGCCCCCCCTCCTCTCTCTCTCTCTCTCTCTACCTCTCCTCTCCATCTGTTCTTCTTATATGCTTTTGCTTCTCTGCCTAGTCTAACCCCAGGATGTGTAATGTTTCCTCTCTTTCTCTCTCTCTAACTCTCTCTCTCTCTCTACCTCTCTCTCCCGCCCCCCTCTCTCTCTGTCTCTCTCTACCTCTCCTCTCCATCTGTTCTTCTTATATGCTTTTGCTTCTCTGCCTAGTCTAACCCCAGGATGTGTAATGTTTCCTCTCTCTCTCTCTCTCTAACTCTCTCTCTCTCTCTACCTCTCTCTCCCGCCCCCCTCTCTCTCTGTCTCTCTCTACCTCTCCTCTCCATCTGTTCTTCTTATATGCTTTTGCTTCTCTGCCTAGTCTAACCCCAGGATGTGTAAATGTTTCCTCTCTCTCTCTCTCTCTCTCTAACTCTCTCTCTCTCTCTACCTCTCTCTCCCGCCCCCCTCTCTCTCTGTCTCTCTCTACCTCTCCTCTCCATCTGTTCTTCTTATATGCTTTTGCTTCTCTGCCTAGTCTAACTCCAGGATGTGTAATGTTTCTCTCTTTCTCTCTCTCTAACTCTCTCTCTCTCTACCTCTCTCTCCCGCCCCCCCCCTCTCTCTCTCTCTCTCTACCTCTCTCTCCCGCCCCCCCTCTCTCTCTGTCTCTCTCTCTACCTCTCTCTCTGTCTCTCTATCTCTCTCTCTCTCCCCTCCCCTCTCCCTCTCTCTCTGTCTCTCTCTACCTCTCCTCTCCATCTGTTCTTCTTATATGCTTTTGCTTCTCTGCCTAGTCTAACCCCAGGATGTGTAATGTTTTCCTCTCTTTCTCTCTCTCTCTCTCTCTCTCTCTCTCTCTCTCTCTCTCTCTCCCCCCCCCCTCTCTCTCTCTACCTCTCCTAGGCCCAGCCTAAATTCTTATCCTTGTAAAATAAAGTGTCTGAAGTCTGAAGTCTCCTTCTCTCTCCATCTATTCTTCTTATACGCTTTTGCTCCTCTGTCCATCCCCACCCTCTCATAGCCTAACCCCTGGATGTGTAATGTTTCCTCTCTCTCTCTCTCTCTACCCTGTCTCTCTCTCTGTCTCTCTCCTGCCCCCCCCCCCCCCTCTCTCTACCTCTCCTTCTCTCTCCATCTCTTCTTCTTCTTATATGCTTTTTGCTTCTCTGCCCATCCCCACCCTCTCATAGCCTAACCCCTGGATGTGTAATGTTTCCTTTCTTCACTCTCTCTCTCTCTCTCTCTCTCTCTCTCTCTCTCTCTCTCTCTCTCTCTCTCTCTCTCTCTCCCCCCCACTCTCTCTCTCTCTCTCTCTCCCTCTCTCTCCATCTGTTCTTCTTCTTATACTCTTTTGCTTCTCTGCCCATCCCCACCCCCTCTCATAGCCTAACCCCTGGATGTGTAATGTTTCCTCTCTCTCTCTCTTCTCTCTCTCTACCTCTCTCTCTCTCTGTCTCTCACTCTCCCCCCCCCCCCTCTCTCTCTCTCTCCTCTCCCTCTCACACACACACACACACACACACAGATCAAGGGGAAAACCCCAGGCAAAGAACCCAACCCGTACCAGTAGACTTACTTCCCTTTGTTTCTGGACAAACATCTGTGGAGCTCTACTGCTTTGCTTAGATAGAACTAGAAGAAGACTAAAAACAAAAGAGGGACAAAAATGGCATCAATCATCTGTATTATTAAAAATTCAGGATATTCCTGGTGTTGCATTGCCTCCAGGATCGTTCCCACCATCTTTATATCTACTAATGTCCCATATGTGTCTGTTCCAGATCGGAGGACGTTAAGCAGAATTTCTTCTTCTTCTTCTTCTTTCAGGGAAGAAAATGGTAGAATGGGGAAAACTCACCAGGGTTTGGGTTTTAGTGATCAAGGTAGAAAATGGGAAGAAGCAAGCTTTCCGCTCGAAGAGCTTTCATCAGGCTGGGGGTTAGTGGGCAAGAATTATAATAGTAATAAAGACATTTATAGAGCGCACATTCTAGACGAACTACTCATGGCGCTTAACAAAACTAAAATTCACTCCACATGCAAGATTACCGTATTTTTCGGATCATTAGGCGCTGCTGTGTATAAGGCGAATAGGGCATTTTTCAAGAAAAATCTGAAAAAATTAAAGTAAAAGGCGCCCTCGTTTATAAGGCGATACACACCTCGCAACAGAAAGTCGAAGTTTGAAGCCCGTACACGTCCTGTAAACGCTTACCGACCGCCATTACTGCTGTCATAAACGAGAGTTGGCTCCCTTCTCAAATAATCAAAACTTCCGTTTTTGCGACTTCCGGTTGTTGTGTTTGGACTTTTCTTCGCGAAAACTGGTAGAATTATGGCATTTTAAGCTCTACAACAATGCTTTTTGCATCCAATGAAGGGTTGTAGCAGCTGTTGGACGGTATCTAGGACGATAATAGGGATTTTGAAGCATTTTAACGTGAGTATTCGTCGTATCGGCAACTCGTTACCACTTTCGATGTTGTGACTCACAGTAGACTGTACTGAGTACGGCAATCATTGCCTCTCTTCTCACGATTTTGTTCACTAATAGGGCGCCCTCGTTTATTAGGCACATAGGTCGAAATTGGAGAAAAAAATATCGCCTTATAGTCCGAAAATGACGGTACATCTCTTTTAGCTTCTCTTTGCGCTCGCATTCCCACCATCACCCCCACACGCAAACACATGCATACTCATAGACATACAAACATGCACACGCACATATACACATTGGTATACACAAACGCATTCTTCCCTCCCCCACACACAAACACACTCACATCAATCAGTCTGGTTGTGGTTGAGCATATAACACAGCATAGCCCAGCGTATGTTTGTGTGTATATGCATGCGTGTGGGGGGGGGGGGGGGGGGGGGGGTTGTGTGTGTCAGTGTCAGTGTCAGTGTCAGTGTCTGTGTGTGTGTGAACGTGGGTGCATAAGTGTGATAATTGCTGCCATGTTTAAAGATGTCGAAAAATAAATTAAAATCGAAAATGTGTGCTCTCAAAGGGGGTGTTTGGTGATTCGTTGACCAAGACACTCACATCAACGCACACGCACACACACACATATATAAATATAAAAATAATTGTAATGTTTAGCGCACTGTTTCGTACATACTTTTCGTATCGCTCGTTGATGGTGCGTTTCCGGTCGTCGATGGATTCCGCCTCCCACACCTGGGCCTCCACGAACTGGTCAGCCTGGCTGTTGAGGTCAGTGATGCGATCCTGCGACCATTATCTTCATTGTCATCATCATCATCATCATCATCACCATGAACATCAACATCATGATTGTCATCATGATCATAATTGTCATCGTCCGTCATCATCATCATCACCATGAACATCAGCATCATCACTGTCATCATGATCATCATTGTCATTGTCGTCATCATCCATCATAATCAGTATATCCTCATCATCACAAAGACTAGTCAGCCCTGGCTGTTGAGGCGAGTGATGCGATCCTGCCGACCCATATCTTCATTGTTAGCACAAATGTCATCATCATCATCACACCATCAATGATATTTGAGATCATCATTGTCATCGTCATCGTCCTCATTACATATCAGCATCATCAATCTATCACACAGAATCATATCAATGTCTCCATCAACTGATGATTTTCACACACACTCACACATAACACACAAACACACACTCACTCCACAAACGCACGCACACACACAGACACACACACACACACGCACCACACACGCACACATGCACAAAACACACACACACACACACAAAACACACACACACACAACACACTCACTCAATACACATACACACACACAGATGCTCACATCGTGTGCAGTGATGTCAGCCTCCATCAACTGGTGTTTCTTCAGCAGGTTGGTCACCGAGGTCAGATCCTTCCCAAAATCCTCTGTGCACAGCATCTGCTCCACCTGCAAAACACGCATTTCAACTTTCAGTTTTAACACATTCAACACTGTTCAAATGCTTCCCATTACAAACCGTTCCACACGAATGTACGCTATAGCGTTTAACCATTCACAATTCACAACTACGCGAAGCCATGCAACCCAAACCGGCATAGAAGTGTTCCTCTACGGTCCCTTAAATAGTTTTCAGACCAATGAAATCAATTCTAGTCCATTTTTAGTACCACAATGAATGCAAATGAGTCACTACCCCTATCTTCGTCTTCTTTGTCATGCTTTTTTTTTAAATCTGCTAATAATAAAAATTTTACTTTGGAATTATAACATATGAAATAATTTTTATGTAATGATGCAAACCTGCCTAGTGTGGAACGTTTGTGCGCCGCATGTACGCTATAGGCAGTATAGCGTACATTAGTGTTGAGAGAGTAAACACAGCATTGTAGATCTGAAGGCGGGTGACTCTATCCATGGACTTCACTTTATGAATGCTTTAACAATGTAACAGGGAAACCATCGCCACATGTTGCTTAACTGACCTTCCCCAGCCACAACTCCATGCCTTTAACACACTCAGGACGAATGAGCCGGAGCCGGCTCATGGCCTCGCACAACCGTTTAGGACGAATGGCCCGGATCTGGCTCATAAGAGTTTTCAGGAGGTTTTGATTTCTGGCGTGTAAACCAGCTTTCCAGTGCGACCGTCATAAACCTACTTCCGGTTTGCTTTGACCTTGCCTCTCTTGAAATCACCCAATCATTGCAGACTTTACATTCAGGTTTGGTTGTAGAGGGGGAGTCAAAGATCGGAATGTGAAATTTTCCTTCAATCTATCTATGTGTTAGCTGTTTTCGTCAATAGGAGACAAACGACAAAGGTATGGAATCTGATATTTTACAATCGTTTAGTGCATGGTGTTGCTGATCTTTTATGAAAAAAATATTGATGTTTAACTCTTCATAACTTGGTTTGGGTGATTATTTTACGAACCTAGTCAATTGCCCAGTCCCCACAGAACAAGGGTAAATAATTCAGCCAGTCCCGAGTGAGTTAACCCTTTCACTGCCAATAATGTATACATACTGAACTGAAGACTATCACCGAAGAACATGATCAGATGAAGAGGAATAACTGTGATATATGCTGGTTTTTGCTCTAACAGAGTCAAGAGATCTATATCCCCAGAAAATTTTGCCAGATTGGCTATATCAGTTGTCTTTTTTATGACATGACTTGCCCAAAGATTTTTTTCTTTAATTTTCTCTGACAGTCATTGATCTTTTACGCAATTTTGACGACTTTCCTTATCTAATTCATCAATGATAAATATTACCAAGACTTTATCTAACCTCCCCAGCCAGAACTCCATGTCGTTTCACCCCGGCGTCGTAGGTCTGCTGATTGGAGTCCTCCTTCAGGCCTGATAAATTTCCAGACTTTATAACCTCCCCCAGCCAGAACTGCCATGTCTTTCGCCCCAGACGTCGTAGGTCCTGCGTTTAGAATAAAACTCATAAATGCTCCAAACCATTTCACAGACTGTACTAACCTTCCTCCCAGCCAGAACTCCAGTGTCCTTGACCCCGGCGTCTGTCAGGTCTGCGCTTGGAGACGGCCTCCTTCAACTTGTCGCTCTTGCGGTGGACATGAGTCCTTGCATTACAGTCCAAAAACACTACAGCTCATTTGGCCAATAACCTCGCCCAGCCAGAAACCTCCATGTCCTTGACCCGGCGTTGTAGGTCTGATGCTGAGGGCCCCCTTCAGCTTGTCGCTCTTCTCGGTGGACGTGCCACCAGGTCATCCCCACTGGGAGGCCACAGGGACTCAGGCGGGTCTGCACCGCGTCCTCAGACATGCGCACTTGCGACGTTCTATCAGGTCTGTGCGCAAAACAGTAGCATGTTGTAACGGGGAGAAAAAAGAAGAAAAAAGTGAAATAATGTCAATATTAAATCAAATGTCCCAAGATCTTGTTGAAATCAATAAAACCAAAGCATGCATGTCCAGTGTTAAAAATGTATCAGACAATTGCGTCCTGAACAGTTTGAGAACACTATAGTACATTTGCAATTTAAATAGGTCAATGTCCTATGAGGGGTCCTCTGGACATTATCCTTCTTTACGTGTTTCGGGGGTGGGGTTGGGGGGCTCTGTTGCATTATTTTGCCATGCGTTTATGCTAGGCTCTGGCATTTCCAAATATTATATTAGTCAAAGCATTTTTTTGTGTTGCTGTTGTTGGTGAAAGAAATGTGGGTTTTGCATACTGTTTCTAAACACACACATGCACACACGCTTGCATGCAGCGTGCACACACAAACACGCAAGCATGCACAACACACACACACGATCATGTAACAGAATGAGGGCCAGTATGAAAAAAGCTTTCTCAGCTTATTCTTTAAAGCCCCAATAGATGCATGTTACTTGACTTGAATTGACTTGACGTAGACACAACACCCACGAAACACACATACACACACCCCCCACCCCAGTGGGGATACAAGTGTTTTTTGTACAGTCTCGCGCCACCTTCTGGAAGTTCTCGTGCTTGTAACTTCCTCTAATTTGTTGCTTCTTTGTTCGTCTGTTCCCTTTTGCTTTACGTGTCATGTACTATCTTGTGCATAAGGACGGGTACAAATTCGAACGAGTAAGGTTCTGCTACGAAAAACCCTAAATAAGGGAAGAAAGAAAGGATACAAGTTTTATCGATAACGGGAAATTCGGACAGTGCGCAAATCTTTTCCATTCTTTGGTTCACTCATTTACAGATTAGCGCCACGCGGGTTCCGCATGAATATCCGCTTATGTGGTACAGCTTTACTGGTCCATTAGTCATGCCTTTGCTTCTAAAAAAACTCTTATAAAGATTTTCTTGCAAACCAAAGAGGATATAACGGCAAGCATGACGCATCTGCGCTCATTGAAGGAAAACTGAATGATCGCGAACGAAGAAGAAAAGGAAGAAAATAAAATGAGCAGCATATAGTCCAAAGGCGTCTCTGTGAAATGTAGGCTGCTTCCCACCTGGAGTAGAGTGTTGCAGCGCATTATCTCAACAAACAACAACAAAAAGGTTTTGACTATATATAGTTGGAATGGCACCAAGCCCAACATAAACGCAGGACAAAAGTAATGCATTAAAATTCATTACACAACTAGAAATGGCACATTTAAAAAACACAGAGATGAGAGAGAGAGGAGATGAGAGAGAGATGACGAGAGAGGAGAGGAGAGAGAGAGCCACGAGAGAGAGAGAGAGGAGCGGAGAGCGAGCGATGAGAGAGAGAGAGCGCGTCAGACTGAATGACAGACAATGTGGCACATTTAAACACACAGAGAGAGATGAGGAGACTGACTGACATACAATGAGAGAGAAAAAAGAGAGAGAGAGAGAGAGAGACGAGAGCCGAGCGGAACCAACATAGAGAGAGAGAGAGAGAGATGGAAAGAAAGACAAAAGAGAGAG
>CM065707.1:13918839-13968839 GCA_017654935.2 Phymorhynchus buccinoides
GGCCAATTCTCCTGGCTTTTTTTTCAAAAAAATCTTCTAATAATTTTTGGCTCCGTTGTACGCCCCTCCAAAATCGAACATGTGTCGTGGCTGCGTAGCGCAGCTCGGGGGACCAGTGAAAACTGAAAACCGCGATCACATATGTAGCTTACCCGATTTGTGTGCGCCATATGCCTGGAACGCGTGTGAACAAGAAGAATGACAGAAAGTGTATACAACACAACGTTTTTTCACATCACAGCTGTTTTTTCTCTTTCTTTGCTTTCGTAGGACCCTTCGCGCCAATCTCCCCACGCACGGTACAACGTCAGCTGTCGTTTCGGTCCGCAGACTCGTCTGATTCCGGTGCCGGAAGGAAGAGGGCAGCGCTGAAGAGAGGCTGACGTCCCTCCCGGAATTGACGATGTCTTCAGCTTCTCCGTGCGCTACGTCCTGTGTGCTGAGAGGGATTACAACATGACCTTTCTCCGGCGCCATGGAGGGAGAGGACCGAGGAGGAGGAAGAGGATGAGGGAGGGAGGAGTCGCTAATAGAGAACCACAAGGGACATTACTCGACTGAATGTTTGTCCATTATGTATGGGGTTCAGAATTGATAAAATAGCAGTTAACTACTTAACTGGCTTTTCTAATTCAGTTAACTAGTTAACTGATTTTGTTTTACCGGAAGCGGAAATCGTTTATACAAGTTAACTGGTTAACTGACATTTCGAAATATCAACTTAACTATTTAGGTTGCTTTTTCCCGTCTGAGAGAGAGCGATTATTTTTTACACTGAATGTTTTGTAACACAAGCGCACATTGTGATTGGTCGGCATTTGAATGAAATTAAATGTGGCACATGGGATGAACCATCTCGGCAAAGTACCAAACCATCATTCAATTCCAAAAAGCATCTGGCTGAGAATAATCCTGGAGGTAACTGAGCGGTAAACTACTACTACTGCAAATTACGAATCCGTGATAAAAATTGCTAATAAAAAAAATGATATTGAAGGTATGTAACTCTTTCACAGTGTAAATGGGAAAAGATTGCTGATTCTGCCAGTACATCCAATGGGATTTCGTGTTACAAAAAACAGTTAAGGGTTGGTTTTCCTGACCAAAAAGGCCACTTTAACAGTTAACTGACTGTTCTTTTGCCGTGAATCGGACTTTAATTATATCAGTTTACTACGTAACTGGAATAATAACATAGCAGTTAACTACTCTTAAACTGTATATTAAAGCCGTTAAGTAGCTAAACTGGTATTTTATTCATTTTTTGAGCCCCATAATATTTCCGCCATGTTTGTGTGTGGTGTCACTTCCTTGTGTTGGCCTTTCGTTCCTGTTGTTTGGTGTGTGTGTTTGTTTGTGTGTAACACAATCAGTCCAACGCTTTATCACAAATGTACGTCACCTGCCAAAAGTGCCCTGTTGATCCGGCTAAAATTTCCCCTTTGACGGAGTTACTTTTTTGTGGTAACCCCTTTTTTGTGTTTTATTATATTTTTCGGGTTTATTTTGATTCTTTTCTCTGTATAGGGGAATACGGGTGTTAAAAAGGCCCGATGGGCGGGTAAGAAGCCCTCCAATTATCTTCATGAATAAATAAAATTTCACACTTCCACTTTCTTTGCCCATGATTCACACGAGGTGGTATATGTTTAGGCATCATCGTCTCATGGCAATTTTGACTGATATTATTTTGTTTTATTTCATGCATACACAATTGGCATGGGCTCTCACCCGCCCATAGGCTTTTTACATCCGTCTTCCCCTATATACGTAATATCATATTTCATATTTTATATTTCCCCCTCTGTTCTGATCATTCAATCTTTCTTTGTACGAATTTTCAAAGGCAATAGATTGTCATTATTTTTCTTCCTCCAGCCCTTACCCCCACCCCCGATCCATCCCCTAGTGCTCACACACTCTTTCTGGGTCTTTCCACCATGTTTCCCACTGGTCGTGCTCCCCATCCCCCTCAGCCCCGTCTTGATTTTCAAGCGTCGATGTTGTTTCCAATTCCTGGGGTTTGCAGGAATCATTCAAAAGAATCTCATATTAGAACTACTACGTACTATGGCTGTTCTTAATTTTGTCGCGTCAGCACATAAATAATGATTCTCTAATAAAATGGCGGCTTAAACATGAAACTGCTTATCGAAGTGTAATGGACGCAATTATACTGTGGGGTGTAAGTGTGTGTCCTTACCGTCAGCAATAAATCTGATTATCGTACTCATGGACGGCTTAAGAAACTGCTTATCAAAAGTTAATGGCCAATTATACTGGTTGTTTAGAATTGTCCGTTCAGCAATAAACGCTTCAAAACAAACAACCTCGTGCCTTATCACAAAAGCTTATTGGGCATTTTATCTAGTATTTACACATCAACCACACGTGTGAATCCCGATACTCTAGTCAAGTTGATCCGCGTTGATTGATTGTTGACTGGGAAGGCATATGAGCGATACCCTCAATGGCGGATAAGCCTATCTCAGCTGACGCACAAGTTTGGTTTTCTGCGTGCTGTGGGTGTGTGTGTAGAGAGACATATCGGCCGCAACCGCCGCGCAAGCGCGAGTATGAGGTTCAAGATGTACAAGAGGGTCTATGGATAAAGCCCTTAGGGCAATCAAGCTGTGTTTCTGGTGCATAGCGGTGTCGTAGTGGTGTCTGGACCGGCCGGTTGTGCGAGTGTTTAAGGATAATAGAAAGTATCGGAGATCTTTTGCATTGCCTGTGACAAAACCATACCTAAAATCTGAAGAGATAAGGATTCGCATAACATAGCATACAAATAAGAACAAATAGACATCATGGCGCGGTTTGTAGCGCACAGAAGGGAGGGTACTGAACGGGAAAGAAATGCGCGCCCCGCTAGTCATAAATCGACATACATTCATAGCACATCTACTTGTTGTTCCAAAGAATTCCATTATATCATCAAACAATCATCAAGAACCAATAAATGCCACCGCAAGCGTGTTGATGTGTCAAGAGGAATGAGGGTCTACTGATGGAAAGCACCTTAGCGGACATGGTGTCACTCTGGTGCTCGGGTCGATTGGATGACTGTGTCCGGCAAAGCGCTACTATTGATGGTCTGCGAGTGAATAAGAGGGTCGTGGGAATGATTCGTGTGGACGGACGCTGGGCAGTCGCGCGTCAGTGTGGTGTTATGTGTCGTTCCTGTTATTGACGTCCTCATAGGCGAAGAAAGCTCCCTGTAGGATGACCAAGTTGTTCTGGTGCTGGGTCGATGTGAGATGGCCCACAAAGTCGTTGATGGTCAATTGAGGAAGATCAGGAGGGTCGTTGGTGCTGAATTCTGTGGGTGAGGACTGCTGGGTGTCGTTGGTGGTGGTGTTGGTGTCTTTGGCGTTTGTCCGGTGGTCCTCGCACATCGGGGGCGAAGGTCAGGTTGAGGTGTTCGTGGTAGGGGGGGGGGGGGGGGGCGCTCTGAAGATTTTACAGACGTTCTCTTTTCTCCACTCTGGTCGTGTACACACTTATATTCATTAAGAAACTCTCATAACAGCGCATACCATAAGTCTATATGCGCTTTACACCAGACCACAACACCCAAATCACTTTCTATTTTGAAATTTCTATTTCTGTTCAACAAATTAGACCCACTGTATTTTATTTGCATCTCATTTTCATTTGTGTTCGACAGCTCATACTCAACAAACAATGCCGGGGGGGGGGCCGTTGTTCCACACAGGGAGGACTTTGTTGTCCTTCGTGCGTACGTGTTTTAGACAGTGCCGTCACAGATTATATTCATATACCCAGTGGGATAACCGAGGGGGGGAACATCTTTTGTACAAATAGTTCGCCACCACCTTCTGGCATGTGCGGTTCTTGTATAACTTCTCTAATCTCTCACTCTCTTGACTGTCCTTTTTTTCCCTTTTGCTTACTGGCGATGAATCATCTACTATCTTTCTCTGGCCATATCCGCGGTCTATTACACCCTGCTTTTTGTTTCCCCCAAAAGAACTGACAAGGTTTTCCGAAAATCGCAGTGCCGAAAGACGTACTATGCTGGGCCCTTTGCGCTATTTCTTAAGTTTGGTCGCTGCATACGGCAGCAAAGACGCATCTGCGCATGCGTAATTCAAAATAATTGACAGAACTTGTCTGCAAGAAAGAAGATGGCCGTACAATCCAATCCTTATCTTGTGTCATCAACAAGGGCCTGAAGAAAGGATGTAAACACTTGAAATTGCCTGCAACTAGAATATGGGCGTTTAGTGGTCCATTTATTTTATGGTTACCCCTTGACTGCAGAGAAATTAAAGAACAAATAATTGGGCAAATCATGACTGAAAAAAGACAACCGTAGAGCCAATCATCAGAAATCGTCTGTGGATATTCTCTGTTATTATGTTACTGAGCAAATGCCCAAGCATCATCAGGGTTTATTCCTCGCTTCCATCTGATGAGATCTCAGTGGTGTCCATCAGGTCAGTACGTATACGTTTGGTGGCAGTTCTGGGTTAAAAACTTATACTTTGGCACGTGAGGGAGATGCTGTAAGGGGTATATAACGGATAAAACACGACAATCGTTGAACAGAGATAACAAACCAAAGCACATCAGTAATTTATAAGGCTAACCTCTTTATGTGGAGACATTAGTAAACTATAACTGATAAGGGTTTGCTTTTAAAAGCTATCGATTAGGTTTAACCGAGGCGTGTTAATCGGTACAGCCTAACTGTACTTGTTAGTAAACAATCGGGACTTTACTGGTGTTGCGCTGCCTCCAGGCATGTATGCTCCAGTAATTGTTCCACCATTCTTTGTATAACAAATGTCCCATATGTGTTTGTTCCAGGGACCGAGAGGACGTCAAAACACCATTTTCGTCATTCAATTCTGAACTGCCTGATAAAGGTGTCTGTGTTCTTTCTTTTGTTGTTGAGTTTACGCGTCTACCTACTTACCTGCTCTATCAAGTGTTTTTAAGTGCTTTCAGATAATGGTCACTATAGAGTATACGCTGCATAGTACTACCTACCCAGGCTAATGTTGCCTGTAAAGCATCAGTCGACATCGAGAAGTAAAGACACAATTGATAGGGGGTTGAACAAGTTTGTGTGTATTTATATGGGTCCAAGTCCAGGTCATAAAGGCTGATTTTGTGAATAAATTGCCCATTCAAAAAAATAATAATAATACCTAAAATGAACGAATATATAGCGTGAAGTTTTGATTGCTATGAGTTGGTTGTATCGTCACGTGATGTTATCAACACCCCCGTCTGGGAGATACCGGGGGATTCTTCCATACAAATAGTTCCCCCACCTTTCTGGAATCTGTGCTTGTAACCTTCCTCTAATCTGTCCTCTCTCTTTGACCCCTCTGTATCTTTTTCCTGTTGCTTGTTTCATCTACTACGTGCGTTTATGACTTTTTTTGGCCATCTCCTGCCTTTTTTCCCCCACAAAATCTTCCATATGAGTTTTCCTCCTTTGAAATCCTCCGACTGCGGTGTTGTTATCGGCTGAATGCGCGAGGCGGACCAGTGAAATACTTGGTAAACGGACACAACGTAGATAACCATATGTTGGGCCTTTTGGCCTGAAACGTCAGAAGAAGAAGATGTGTCAGCATTATCATGTGTGGGTATTTACGTTTACAAGTGTGGTATGGAAATAGGCCCACAAAAGTTTTATAAGAGTGATGGTGAAGGAACATCTTGTAACGGCGACTTGTGTGTACAAGTTTTAAGCTAAAAACCCTCTCTCGTGCTCTGTGTAAATTTGGTGGGGTTTGTGATGGGGGGGCTGTGGTGTGTGTGTGTTGGTGTTGGCATCAGAATAGTCTGAAGTCCTATCCTCTGAAAACCCGTAAAGGGACATCATGGTCCCAAAATGAAGAGGGACAACACACTGACCGAACGTTCCCAACACATATACAAAAAAAAAGGCTTCTATGCAACGAGTTACTTTATAAAACATGCTAATATTTAACAGAAAAGATCACACGCAATAAAAGTCAAAAACACTCTGACAGAAGAGGCGCGGAATCCTCTGTCAGAATTCTCAACCTCTGCGAATTAGTCTTGATCCGCTCTACATGTGTGCTCACTGACATCTTGATGGGTGTGGTGTGTGCGTGTGTATGCTCGACGCGTGGCGCATGCTATGGAGTGTATATGTGATAGTCTCTGTCAGTGTAAATGTCACACACACAATCTCCCGCTGCAGGAACCGAATTATGAGAATCTCCCATAGCATCATCATCATCATCAATTATGAGTCATCCGCACCATACATTTTCATCCCATTCAGACTAAAGTAAAACAATGTCTCAAAATAGAATGTGGGCTTTGCATGCCTGCTTCTCATGGTGGACCTCAGTTTCCAATCCATCTATGCCTTTGTATGCGCTGATCATCATGGGATCAATATGATGTCTGGGGAGCTTGTGTCGGTTGGAACGGTCGTGGTGGTGGCGGCCCTCGGAGGAGGACCTCACTCACGCGGGCTCCGCGGCTAAGAGAATAGTGTTTTCTGGATGTAGGGGGCTTAGTAGGTGGTTGTCCTGAACAGGCTTCAACATCGAACACTCGCACTCGTGGTAGTGACTCAGGGCAGCAGTGCAGTGTCCTTCCTCGCTATACTTTTTGCCATCCTGACAGCATAACATAGTTCACTCCCTTCCTGACTATGCATGAGATCTCGGATTCTTGCGACCTGACACAAGAGTGAGTGGGTGTTGCTCGACTCGCATGGTGTGGCTTTGAGCGGGCCGCAGAAGGATGGGACAAGCAAACACAAACCCAAAAAAACTAATCTCCCTAAGTTGTTTCATTCATGCAGAGCGGCAAACATAAAGGGGCAACCCTGTACCGGGATGAGTTTTTGCAAGAAACACATCGACGAATCACCAGAACACGGTGCTGTTTGCATACGATCGGAACACTCACATTTGCTCTGGGTTTCCTAGAATCAAGCCGTCCAAACAACGGCGATTCCTCTTTGTGTGGAGTTGCCAGTCTGAAATAAGCCTTTATTTGGACAGGGTGGAGAGTGGAGGACACTCCAGACATTGGCTTAGATCGATATTATTCTTCTTATGTATGTACTGCAGTTAAGAAAAACAGCCAAATGGAGCCTATTATCCTTTGTTGTGGTTGAACTCCTTTTTATGTAAGCTGTAAATAAAAAAGGCATGATATTGTGGAAATTTTTGTGATGTGGTCTAAGCGACAATCAGTGCGGCCAATTAGAAAAAGTAGCAAAGCGCATCATACTTTCTCTTTCCTGTGACAAGAATTTGACTTCCAGCACCTCCACCAAGGAATGAAATCGGTGCCGTATTTGCCACAGTTTAATTTCTAGTGAAACAAACAAAAATGAGTGTTGCGATCTCTGTATGGTGTTTTCCTTGTGATATCGGTCGACGTGTCTTGCAAAATCTCATCCATCAGGTTGCCCCTTTAATACTCTTCTTACGTTGCTTACGTGGTACTCATTCGTGAAAAAGAAGTGCGACACGCAACAGGCACATTTTAATTTTTTTTAAGAGTAAATGGGGCCCACCAAGATACCGAAAAAGGTAGATGCACCAAGTAAAGTAAGAAAAAGGAAACAAGGCCGTGTCACATGAGGCAATGAGAATAGATATTAGAGAGAGTGTTTTGCTAGCACAGAACTTCCAGGAGATGGGGAGACTATTTGTACTATGAAAAGATTCCCACAAACAGGTGATATGGTGGATTATAACTCCACACACTATCCCATCGCGCCACTGCGGAATGTTTGATTCTTCAACGAGCCAATGTTATATCCAGTGGAACCCTCTTATCAAGACCTCCCAATATAAGACTCCCCTCCGCACATCAAGAACCTACTTCGTGTCTGAAGAGTGCGATTGCCCTATCCTGCAACGATTCCAAGAACATACCTCTCCTTTTATAAGCCCCTCGCGCTTATAACAACAATAAGTTTGGGTGATTTTTTTTGAAGGGTCTGATAAAGATGGTTTCCTACTGTAGATACTCTGCACAGTAGCTTTTTCCTCATCTCGTCTTTTCAGTTCATGCCTTTTGTTACACACTCGTCACGCCAGTAACCAATTTAAGTGTGTTTTATTCCCTTAGGCTTTACAATTATGTATTATGATGGACATACCACTGTGTAAGGTCTTTGTCTCTATCCCGAACCACAATATCGACTGATAAGAATATTTGCGCGCTGTTGTGAGTGAAATAACTTGAAACAAATAGCTCTCTGTGAAACTACTCACACACGCAGCCCGAATGAGGGGTTAATACCGATGTACTGCGTCTCTGCATCATTCTTAAATCTACAAATAAAAAGCGCAACAAAAACGCGTATGAATAGCGTGCGAGGCCTGCTTTATCCATTTAGCGAAAAATAAGAATAACAATTATCCCAAGCGAGTTGAACTCGAACATCCCAGCTGGGTACTTCTCTGCAATTACATATGCAGCATAAGCCTGGTTGTGTTGACACAGAATTTCCGTGTATGAAGCGAGACCAAACCTTCCTCGTACTATATTCCTATGCCACCGTGACGACAATAAGAGGGCAGTTGCCACGTGACGGTGACCTTGTGAATGTTCGATTCTACGCGAGTTTGAATTAGAAGGTTCCCTTGATACTGCGTGTTGCAAACAAGCGCGCAGGGGTAATTTATAGTAGTTCTTGTATAGAAGTACGAACCCTGGCGTGTGCAAATACCCTACTTGAAATGTCATGCACTAAGTGGCCCCCCGCTGTTTCCGTTTTTGTTTCTTCTTCCATTAAAAGAAAGACAAACATCTTATAATAAAATTAAAAAAACCATGTAAAGCAAAGGATTGGTCCACGAAATTGTGTGCCAAACAAAATATTCTGTTATCTGTAGTATGTGTGATCAGTGTGGTGGTTATTGGTGTGTGGTACGAAGGTCGGTATAAGGTGGGTAAGAGGGATGTTGTGTGGTGGCTGTGGTGTGTGCGTACGTGTGTGGCGTGTTCAGTATGCGCAATGCTTGTCTGCCCGCATCATAGATAGAAAGTCAGGGGTGGGTGTGTGGGATTATCAAAGAATGGCTAACAAGAAAGAAAAACATGAAAATCACAACACGAATCCTGTAAGTTTCATACAAACGACAGAGCAACAGGGTTCACAACACGCGACGTAGCCTAAGACTGATCGATAAATTGTCAAACTCATCCTACCCAATCCGTAGTTGCTTACAATTAAAGACCCACCATTGTCACAGTCAACAATCAATGGTATTCCACGATAGTGATTTCCATCTTAAATCTGGTAAGAAATCCTTAAGAAATCTTCTTAGCATAACAGGGAATGTGACACGTGATGTGGGGGGGGTCTTTAAAATTTTCCATTCTGGGCGAACTGTGAAAATCTTGATTATTGGAATGCGCCATGTACAGCTTAGAAGGTGTCGTGTGATCTTGTTAACTATACAAGCTTTAAATTTGAAAGGTGCCATATATAGCGTAAGGAAAATCAGTAATAACAAGAGGCCATTCACCATCGCAGTGCATTAGGACGATTTAACGTAAGCTAATTCTTTAAAAACATAATACATAGGTCTTGGACGAGCCCAGACACTGTGGATATTGGTCCAGGAAAACGACCATACATATGACCAGGTTGCATGTTTTCATTAGAATATTCCAATAACCACATTGCAGAAATGTATTTCCTTCAGATGCCTTTTATAAATCGTGGTAAGACAAACAGTGCAGTTCTCGGTGCAAATGTAATCAAAGAAACCTTTCGGACGAATGGTACATAAATAAAACTTTGGTATATAAAGGAGTTCTTACGAGAAGTTCCTTCCCCTATTATTCATCAGCACTATAATTTTTATCCTCTCTGTCTCTTAGCCGCACTGATTTTATATTTATCCAAGCACAAGTAAGCTGCACTAAGGCTAACTTGCTATTCTATCGGAATTCTCTCATAAAAAGGATGAATAAGTCATATGGCAAAAAACACTCATATTCCTAGTTTCCAAGATCATTAACGTCGACAGATTGGAAACACAGACATTGAATTTTTTTACACCAAAAATTGCCATCTATATTTTTCTCAAGCAACAGAAGAAGGGGAAAACACCAAAAGTAACACAATTTAGGATTAACCAATCATTTCATCATCTTTATTGCTACAATTCGCTCTTTACTGGTGTGCACTGCCTGTCCGAGCATTGCCTCACATAGAATCGTATCCCACCATCTTTTATATCTACTTAATGTCCCATATGTGTCTGTTACAGACCGTAGGACGGTTAAACCGTTTCTCATTCACATCTAAGGAACCCTCTCTAGTTCCATTTTCAACGAAATGAATAAATAATCCTTCTAAACAACCTCACACAGTCTCTAAAGTTGATCCATCAGAAAAAGTCCTTTTCATTTGTACAATAGTTAACGCGTTTACACTAACTAGGTTTTTTTCTCTACTCCAGAATCACAACATAGGTAGTAGGTAGACTATAGGGCTATTTATCGGCCTTAGCGGCCCTTTTACAGTGATTTTGACTTTGACATTATTATTTTTTTTAACACTTTCAGACTATCGTGTCGCCCGGCTACCGTAGGGGAGTCCTACCCTTGAGTCAAATTTACTCTTTCGTAAACCCCACCGAATCTTGTGCTCTAAATGCACATTCATGGTCCTGAATGAAGGACCGCAGGTGATAGGCGCCGGGGCAGTGATATAAACATCCCCAAACTGTCTCAAATTTACTCTTTCGTGTGACCCCACCCGATTTTGGTGCTGCAAATCTTATTCATAGGTCTGATGAAGACCGCGGGTGAGCGCGGGGCAGGATAAACGTCCCAACTGTCGAAATTTACTCTTTCTGTAACTCCCACCATCTTGTGCTCAAAATTCTGATTCATGGTCCTGAATTGAAGACTGCGCACTGGTGAGGCGCGGGGCAGGATAAACATCCCCAACTGTCAAATTTACTCTTTCGTAAACCCCACCATCTTGATGCTCACATTTCTATTCATTGGTCTGAAATGAAAGACCGAGTTGAGCGCAGGGGCAAGGATAAACACCCCAACTTGTCAAATATTTTTACTCTTTCGTAAACCCCACCATCTTGTGCTCAAATTCTAGTGTCAATGGTCATTGAACTGCAGACCCGCGGGTTGAGCGCGGGGCAGGATATATACATCCAACTGTCAAAATATTACTCTTTCGATAAACTCCCACCATCTTGTACTCAAATTTCTATTCACTGTCTTAATGTAGACCGTCGGGGTGTAGCGCGGGGCAGGATAACATCCCCAACTGTTCAATTTACTCTTTACGTAAACCCACCATTTTGTGCTCAAATTAACTACTTCATGGTCTGAATGAAGACCACAAGGTGAGCGCGGGGCAGGATAACACCCCAATCTGGAAGAAGACAGAAGATTAGTTAGTTTAGAAGATTGACAGGTTGGTCATCCTACGCATGCAGCAATCTCCGTATTCAGTGCTGGGTATGTAAAAAAGTATGTATACTTATCTCATTACCTGTATAATAAAATGAGGATTCCTTTTTCTTTTTTTAATTTAGTTTTCATAGCTGGAAATTTTGACCCAAAAATCAGTTGTGGACCAACTGCTCTAATAACCTTGCTTTTATTATTACAGAAACCCTACGGCCGACAGACCTTATTCATACCCTCAATCTTCACTGTCAGTAATACCCAAGCTCTGAAAACAAGTAATTTCCATGGCGATGCTCGTCCGAGAATACCTTTTTCACCAGAATTTCCACTGCTGGTCCAAACTATTTGTTTGGGGGGGGGGGGTAGGGGGGGGGTGGGGGGGGGGGCGATGTCGGTAGGGGGGGAGGTGGGGGTGGGGGGTGCATACACGCATGGCTAGGCACTTCTCAGCCAAACCCAACTTCGACAACTGCCAAAATTTTGGCACTTCGTCGACCTAGTAAAATGGCGGCATGGTAGATAACATAAGTATTTCATTCAAGGGACATCACTCGAAGTGGGATACCTTTGAATAGCAGACGACACAGTAGCGAGTACTGGCTCAAAACGCCATGCCTTTCTTTTGATTATTCTTCTTCTTTTTTCGCAGCTCGTTCAGCGGAAAAGCGGATTTTGTTTGTGCGACCGTAATGAGCGTAATCGGAGGTCTCCAAACGTAAATGATTACGGACAAATCCCGTACGTGAAACAGTCTGTAGTGAAAGTGACCCAAAAGCCATCTAAGAAGCTAGACAAGACTGCTCCCATTACAATCCACATACCCTTTATACATTAGTATTACAAAAAATCAAGCCTACAGTCGCTAGACTAGCCGGTTCGTGTACATAGCTCACACAGTGCTTTCAAATATTTGCGAGGTAAAAATTAACACCCAACAATATAAACAATACCACAACAACGAACCAACTCTAATAGCGACCCTCTATGATCAAACACCAAACATACTTCCGCACAACACAACGAAAAGACAAGCGTTCAAAACTCCTCATAGCCGTATAATGGGTCAGGTACACCAACGTTGTTTTTTTCACCTTCCCCATCTTCCAATACGAGTCATACACCAGTAATAATTCAAGGGTTTCGTACAGATCTGTGTCCAAAAAAATCAGGAACTTTTCTAGGACCAGTTTACTAAATTTCAAGGACTCAATCTGGCATACCGGTCAATGTCGTTTCCGTTTCCAGCCCGAGTTGCTTGTGCTTCTGGCCTTGACAATGGCTTTTACCAGCACGCTCCGTCCCATGCTGGTGCGATGTCAAAGTTGTTTTTTGCACACGTGCAGCTAGCATTCAGTTTTGAACTTATCTGTTTTGACCACGGAGCTAACCAGCCTCTGATATTTACCTTTTTTTTTGCTGCCAAACATTGTTGACATGCAGTCTCCATTTGTTGGATAAACGGAAGTACGGTAAAGGGAAGTAACTTCATGCGCAGCCAACTCGCGCCAAATGTCGTCTGTGGCTATGATCACGATATTCGGGTATACCGTAAAGTTTTTTTAGTTATTTTATTTTAATTTAGTTTAACCATTCATTATTTTTATGTGGCAGGATACGATTTGGACTTTGATGGATTGAGATTAAGGATGTGGGTCAGACGATTTTGAAATTACCAGGACTCTTCTAGGGGTCCTTTGGTGCTGTTTTTCCAGCACTTTTCAAGCCCTTGAAAAAGCCATTGTCAATTTTTTTCCAGTAATTTTCAAGTTTCAATGACCTGTACGAACCCCGTAATTATAATTGCAGGGATGCCAGAGGTGCCCCAAACAAACACGGTAAGGCGATCGGTCATTGATTGTCGATAACTTCAAACAAATACTTTGCCGTCACATCAACATTTTTTTTACTCTGATAGAACTCAACAGGTTTTTTTCACTAATGTTTGTGCCTACACGGATCTTACTGTCTGATACAAGTTGTCATCAGCCACGCACTATGTTTAAATTTGTGTTGGCATTCTTTGTTGATCACCTCTTTTTGTGTTCTCTCACAATCTATGGTGTGATTGTGCAATTTTTCCATGCTTTTGAAGATGCAAACGTATCATACCTCATAGCTTTGGAATAAGATTAAATTAAAATTAATAGCCCCGTCGACAACAAAGGATCCAGTCAGGGCTAGTCACCACGTTCAATCTTACGCACAATTAGCTTATGAAACACCACATCCTCACAAATGAAATAACACATGTGCACACATGAAAATGGCGCATCGGCGTTGATCGTACGTTCGGCCATCACAGAGAAGCTTACAAATTCAGTCAAGGGAATGTAGCGCGCATATACAGACAACTTATCTTCAATTTTCACCAGTGGCGCAACAAGAAGACAAAGTCTTACAACTCTGACGATCTGTAACAAACGGCGATCTTCTCATCGTGCCGTATGTGGTGAGTTCTTTTTTTATTTTTGTTGTGTGGGTTGGTGTATGATTTTTTAGTGTCGATAGAAAAAGACGCATATACGCGCGATTACACAGCAACGTCTCAGATCCCTGTAAAAAGAAACACTTGCCGTCAAGCATCGTATATTCGGTTATGGGACAGTGATTGTGCGGAAAATAGACCAATGTGACTTTACGAGCCAAAAGCAGCGGAAGCGATCATCTGTTTCTCCCACTCGTGATGCCGTTAGTTGACGAAACAGTTTGGACGCGGGAAGTCGACTAGTACATAAGATGTCTTGTACGGTTCGCCCGGCTCTTGTCCCGTAGGGCTTCATGCGAGATATGCAGTCATCCGCCTGATACCTTTGTATAAGGTTCTGAAATAATACAAACAATAACAAGCACATGCAAGTAGTACACTAAAGGTTGTTACGTCATTGCATCGCACACGTTTTGACAGCGTAATCGTGTCTGTATTTCCCCTAACACCCACACAGAATCCGATATCTTTCCCCCTATTCTCTCTCTTAGGTCGTTACACATACACCCGGATGTTCCGTTTCCTGCTTGCCGAAACCATGCGACAGATCCATTAAACATAAGTCCAAAGAAAACGAAGGGAGAATAGAACATAAGCGCAACTGTGTACGTATTTCCCCTAATTTCCGTTTACCGTAATTTACGTCCCATAAGGCGACACAGCGCATAAGGCTGCTGCTTTTTTTTAATCGGCATTGACTATGATTCATAGGATACGGGCGCATACACCCGAATATTAGGCGGCGCCACACTGAACACAACGAACAATCAAAAAAGGAAGAGCGAAACGATCAGCGAAAGTAACATCATTACTGTGCCAGTGATGGAAGTGGAAGCCTAACAAACAAAAATATAAATGAAAACTACAGTTTTTATTCGTTGTCTGCTGCAAGAAACGGTTTCTAGAATTAGAAAACTGAGAGCATAAGAGCCCAAAGAAAATAATAAAAAATAAATGACAAACTGAATAAAGGCCTCCTTTGAAACAACTGAAAGCTGAAAAAAGAGAAGCAAAAAGGACACATAAAAAAAAAAAAAAGAAACAACAAAAAAGAAAAAAAACACACTGAAAAGCAAATTTCAAAAAGTCGACCAAGAAAAATAAGAATGAAAAGCAAGAGAGCTAAATAGGGCGCAAAAACAAACAAAAAACGAATGCGTCAAAGTTCACAAAAAAAAAGCAAACTAAAAATAGAAAAAAAAAGAAACACTAAAAAAAAAAGAAACATCAAACCAGCAATAAACACAACCAAAATATGCAACAAAAAAAACCAAGAAATGAAAAACAAATAAAAAACAATAGAATAGACTAAACAAAACAAAAACAATACATAAAGAATAAGGGGAGGATCAATAATAGAAAAGTTTATTGTCTTTTGGCTTTCACATATAATAAAGCCAAAACTATGCATAACATAGCCAAAAAATAATTCAATGCTTTAGTGCACTAAGCATAAAAAAATAAAAAAACTAAAAGAATAAAGACAAAAATAAAAAGAAAAAACCATAAAAAAAAATAAAAAAGACTAAAAAAAGCTAAAAGCTAAGCTCGTGAAAAAAAAAAAAACAAAAAAAGAGAGGACAAAAAACAAAGACAATAAAAAAAAAAACAAATGAAAAAGAAAAGAAAGCAACTGGAAAAGAAAACTGAAAAAAAAAAAAAAAGAATAGGCAACAAGACAGATACTAACAAAAAAGCAAAAAAAATCCCAAAAAAATAAAAACAAAGATAAAAAATAAACCAACAAAAGAGAAAAAAAACAAAAAAAAAAAAAAAAAAAAAAAAAAAAAAAAAAAAAAAAAAAAACAAAAAAAAGAAAAAAAAAAAAAAAAAAAAGAAAAAAAAACCAAAAAAAAAAAAAAATAGAATAAAAAAAGAATAAAAAAAAAAAAAAAAAAAAAAAAAACGAAAAGAAAAAAAAAACAAAAAAAAAAAAGATAAACAAAAACAACAAAAAAAAAACAAAAAATCAAAAAGTTGAAAAAACAATTTAGATATTAGCCAAAGTCACAGAAATTCAAATATATAATAAAAGGCATTATTGAAGGGGATCCAAAAAGATCAATAAAATATGTACCCAAAAAAAAAACATTTTCTGGCAACAATACGTAAAGATCCTCACCTAAATTCTAACACATTCTGGTGAAGACAAAATGTGTAAATATGTTGCCACTACAGTTTTGCAGAGTGACAGGTAAAAAAAATGGACAGACAATATAAGAAGAGGCACAAACCAGAAAAAAGGAAGGTTAGGATCAAGCTAAACATAAGACAGAGATGAATACAAAAAGGGTATATGAGTAAAAATGACAGAAAATAGGAAAAAGACATAAAAGTTGAAAAACCAGAAAAAGAGAAAAAAAAAAAAAAAAAATAGAGTCCGTATACGCAACAACTATGCCAAGGAAGAAACAGAAGGTGGACGTAGACATAAACACAAAAAAAACAGCGTAAATGTATAAAAGAAAGATAAAAAGAAAAAATGAAAAAATGGGCAAAACAGATAGAAATATATGTCAACTACTATTAATGAATAACTATAACAAATCAGTAAGTCTAAGGTGTAATAAATATATCCTAAACTGCATTATAGTAATTATAGCCAATCACTAAAAAAAAGGAAAAGGTGAATTACATCAACATTATATACAGGACCGGCCAGTAAGAGTATCTCAGCACTGTACGATGAGAAGTGTCCATGGCAATGGTGAAATATGCTCCATAAACTTCGGTACATATACAGTACAGGAAACACCATTGTCCACGCTTTTCTTAGACAGTTTATAGAGGACCCATCTATAGCGTTTCTAAAGGAATGTCAAATCATTACAAATACGAATAATTCGGAGCATATCTAAATTATTGTCATTCATTTTACTAGTAAATGATTCATTTCTGAATTTCCACCATGATACATTCTTAATGTCTGACCTGTCCTCCTACAATAGTGACGCTGTTCCTATATGAGCGGCGTGGGTTAAAACATTGTAAAAAGGAACTAAAAAACTAAAAAAAACAATAATAAAGTATGTGGTAATGGAAAAAAAAACCACAAAAAAAAAAAAAAGAAATAAAAAAAAAAACAAAAAAAAAAAAAAAAAAAAAAAAAACAGGCTGGCGCGAAAAATCTAAGAACACTAACAGCAGCAAAAAATGCGATAGAAGAGAAATAAGCGGTAGAAGAATAGAAAAAATATAAGATTGTCTGGAGGACACACAACGACAGTACACACATTACAACGATCTTCAAAAAAAAAACCAGCGGGGGGTATTACGACCAGATCTGGTCATGGTCTTTCATGGAATATAGTCAAGTGGCAAAAAAAGTATTGAATAAAAAGCTGAGTCATAAATAGGAACCGAAACACTCAGCACTATACAAGCAAAAGACGACTACAGAAAAGAAAAAAATAAATCTTTTTGGTTAGGGTATTTTAACTTCGAAGAAAGAATTCACATGACAGCTGAGCAACCGGATTCCTAAAGATATAGTATTTTAATTTTCGGATTACTAAAAATAAATCTAAAAAATTTTATTTTTTATTATCCTATATATTATTTATAATTTTTTAGCTCGTCCTTTTTCGACGAGTATTTATAACACAGACGCAGCACAAGCTTGGACGTAGCGTAAAGAAAAGAAGGAAGAAGGAGGCTTGTTCAAAAAGGAGAAGGAAAATGCGATCCAAAAACAAGAAGAAGAAAAAAAGAAAGAGAAAAAAAAAAAAAAAAAAAAAAAAAAAACACGACACACAAAAAGACGACTTTGAGGGTAGGAATGTTTCCAATAACCGAAAAAACAAAAAGAAGATAGAAAAGGAGAAGAACGAGATAACAATTTGCAGAACAGGAAACGCGAGAAAAAAAAAGAAAGGAGCGAGACGGAGCAAATAGACGAAAGAAAAAACAAAAAAAAAAATAAAAAATAAAACAAAATGTGAGTAGTAAAACAAAAAAGAAATGGAAAAAAAAGGGAAATAGAAGCCGAAAAGGACTTTAGAAAAAAAAAAGAACTAAAATATACCAAGATGGAAGGACTTACGCGAAGCACGACACAGTGACAAACCAAATCAAAGTCAGAGGTAAACATTGTGAACTCTAGGTAACGATGCACAGTATCGTAGTTAACGAGGCTAGCGGAGGAGTCATCATACGTGTAAAAAAACAATCCTTAAACTAATATTTGAATTGCAGAAATTTTATCATAATGATTTAGTAAAAGGCCTGATATACACACTGAACAAAGGACTGAGATTTTTTGTTAAAACTCCAGAAAAAGGAAGCGAAAAGACACAGTAAAACGTACAAGCAAGAAAACTAAATGGGACAAAAAAGACACTAAAAGAAGCAAAAAAAGTAAAAAGACCAAGGAAACTGGTTGCAAATAAAAGACACGACAGACCTTTCATTAATTATCCCAAGGATTCAAGCTAAAAAAGAACGTCGAAAGATAAAAAACTAGAGGAAGCATCAAGAAAGTCACGAGATAAAAGAGAAAAACAATGATAATAAGGTTTAATAGGAAAAAAAGATGTATAGCAAGAATACACACCGAAGAAGCAAACATAACAATAAAAAGGGACGATATAAAGTTCAAAGAGAGAGAAAGAAAAGAAAGAAAAGAAAAAAGCACTAGTACTTAGAAAGGAAAAAGAAGAAACGCAGAAGTGACCCCATCTTGCAAAATCGACACACAACCACGGCGTAGAATCTCCACTAAATTAAATTAATCCTGCACGATGAAATTCGTAAAACAAAAAGGCATGTCATTAAAATTCAAGAAGCTTGCGTATACAAAAAAAAACAAAAGAGAAAAAAGGCGATTGCACACACACACAAAGAGTCACAATGGGAACAAAAACAGGAAAAGCACGCGATAATTGAAATTAAAGAAAAATTGAAGCCGGGAAAGAGTACTAGAAGACAGTAATCACAAAAAGAACATAAAAATAACTTATTGGAAAATAACCAAAAGACAACAAACTCAACGTGCAGAAAAGTATCAGATGATGCGGTAACAAAAAAAAAAAAAAATATTGTCACCACAGAAGGAAGAATATTAGTTAGAAGCTTGTTCCAATTAAATAAAAAAAAGGTTTTATTCAGATAAAAAATAACACAAGTACAGTAAAAATTGAAATGAGATACCAAGTTATGGAGTGCGAAAAAATTTAAGTAATTTTTTAATCTATGAGCGTCGGCCACCTGAATCCCTGACACCTCACTCTTGATACCCCATCTTTAAAATCACATCACTCTTACAAATAAAAAACACAAAATACACACGGAAAAGGAACAAGCACATACCAATGTAATTTACCTCACTGCGTCAAAACTTCATAAGCAAATACACAGGACCAACTAACAAAAAGACCAAGCGCCCACAAAAAAATGCAAACAACTCGGAGGAAAAAGTGAAAAATCCGAAATATCCAATATGTGCGTATATTTAAGTAACAAAAGAAAAAAAAAAGAAAAGCGGAGGTGTGAATACTAATTACTCCAGTTTTTTTATCATTTTTATTATGGGTTTATATTTTGTGTATTTTTTTTTGTGTACACAATACCTATTTTTTTTTTATTTATTTTGATTAAATTTTTTATATCAAGTTTTTTTTTTTTTTTATTTTTTATTTTTGTTTTGTTTTTTTGTTTATTTTTTTTTTATATTTTTTTTTAATATTTTTATTATAATTTTTTTTTTTTTTTTTTTTTTTATTTTGATCCAAAATTTTTTTTTTTTTTATTTGTCGTGTCATACATTTTTTTTATTTTTTTTTTTTTTTGGTTACTTTTCGTATAAAAGCGTGTATCAAAGAAAGTAGCGGATCAGAAACAAAAAAAAAAAAAAAAACTATACAACAACATTATTTGTTATTTTTATAGTCACAAGGCGTCTCTGTGAAATTCGGGCTGCTTCCAATTGGAGAGCGCGTCGCAGCTAGAGGCGCGCCACCCATTTAAACAAAAAATTTTTTATAAAACTTAGCATCACCCACTTTTTGTTGACTGCTGAGAAAGGAAGTGGGGGGGGCAGGTGAGCAAAATTTTGCGACCAAAGTGACAAACTTTTTCATTGCCATACCTAAAAACCCAGCGAGTTTGACGTGTGCTAAGATGCCATGGGCACACGGGACCATCGTTACTCGTTTTCATCACAAAGACTGAATCAACGTTCAGAAACAGTTAAAGCTTTTGCAGAGTGAGGTTAAATAAAAAGTCCCCAGATCAACCCAGGTTCGACCTGTGCAGTTTTGTGGGGTGTTATTATTAATTATTTTATACGGTGGGATGGACAGGGATTTTTTTTTAACTGTCAGATATTCTTTGATACCTATAGCTAAAGATAATGATTCTACTTTTTACACAAACACGCACAAACACGCATTGCACACACACATATACATCCGCATACACTCCACATAACATATACACACACATGCCAAGAACAATATACAACCACATACACCACACACAGAGAGACACACTCACACACACACACACACAAACACACACACACACACACGCACTACTTTTCAACACACTACACCCAGAAAATCTCATCGCACACACACACACACACACACTACGTGCACACAACTGAAGAATGCCCGTAAAGACAAATTGTACTAAGCCACAAGAGGCTATCAGGGTAATACAAACAGTACACTGCGGCTCAACACCCTGCTTCACATACATTTAGTACCATACAGTGTTCAACAGTGTTACATTCATGTATTATTGTATGCTTTAATGGGACAGCAAACAAAATAGTCCATATGGTTACAATTTAATGAGGATAATAAATATTTGATTGACTGACTGATTGATTGATCTTGATTGACATTGAATATGATGAAGTATCTATCGGCTGTTGGCGGATGGAATGATCCCTGGAGTTTTTTACAATCAGGGTCCAACAGGCATGGTAGTTGGGCAAGCTGTGGTATTTTTTGTCAAGAACATATCGCCCGGGTCTGGGTGGGTCCAGGGTATACAACCGAAATGACAATTCAATAAAAGATTCCACTAATGAGTGAACAAAGTTGCACGTTTTTCAATGCATTTCAATGTCAATTTTTTTAAATGATTTATAGTGTTTTCAAATACTGTTTACATGCGGAACAATATTAGCCACCGATTCGCGGAGTCTACCATGCTCTGAAACAGAGCTACACGAACAAAACAAAAAAACGCCCTGTTGGGTGGTCAACAATAGTATCCAGGATGGCCTGGAACTCGGGGTCCACACATGTCCCTCCTTGTCACACCATGTATCAGTTCCGTTAGCCCATGGCCCGTCTATGTGCATGACATTGAACACATCCTGGTGGTGTTGCGCTTGTAACCGACTCTTGTCCTATTTGTCCAAATGCCTGGAGACACACCATCATCATCACACCACATTCAGTCTCATGCATCAACCTACATCATACATCAGCCCTGAGAGCCGGACTTGACTCCTGGTGGTCGCAGCTTGCCGCTCATGTCCTTTGTCAAAATGCTGGAGACCCATCATCATCATGACATCATCATCATCATCATACATCATCACTCATCATCATCATCATCATCACATCAGCCCTGCAGGCAGGCTGAACTCCTGTGGTCACAGCTTAGCCGCTCTTGTCCTTAGATTCACAAGATGCCTGGAGCAACACAACAACAACAAACAACATACAGTACATTTATCACACCAAGCGCTGACATCATATGATAAATCAATCCAAGCGTCACACACACCACGTTTAGCACATATCATAAGCGGAATTCAAACACAAAGCTAAATCACACGTCGACACAAAAATAGTCACAGTATACTATAAAAATGGAATACTAGCAGACCACACCTAAATGGGCAAGAGAGAGAAAGATAAGAGATGAGGAGCTTTAATGACGGCACATCACCATCAACACATCAATCATCATACATCATCATCATCATCATACATACACATCATCAATCACCACGGTAATCATCCCCATCATCCATCATACAGGCCTCAGAACATCTATCACAAATCATCATACACCATCATCATCATCACCATACATCATCAATCATCTCAACATACATCAAAATACACACCTCTCATCATCATCATACATGCCTCATCTCACACTCACTAGTTACATGGCTGCCACCTTCTGTTACGCTTCCAGGACAACTACTTCAATACAACCAGGTGAAAACAGCACTTATTTCCAGGGACAAACAATCGTAATGTCATGCATCAGGGTCAAACGAGCATTTAACTTCCAAATTAATTTCCGTGAATCTAGCAACATAATTTCTTGTCGTGACCTGGATTTTTATCTGTGTATAGAATCTTGATGCTTAAACAAAATGGATGTCCAATGTGCGTCAATATTCAAGTCCCTTGGTGTATATTCAGTAACCATCTGTGTAACATAGGAAACTTTAAGTCTGTTGCTGTTGGGTGTTTCCTGGTGTTCATGCAAGGCCAGCAAACACAGACAAGTGACTGTGTTCTACAATTGTCACATTTTTATTCTACCACTTTCCCATGGACATTCAGACATAAAAGTGGATTCCGGGACCAGGGTTTGCCATTTTTTATTGTTTCAGGGACAAATACCTACTGGGGGGGACGGTTGGCGCAGCCCTGCTGTATAATATCTAATTATCATTGTGTGAAATTGTTAATATTACTTGGTATTGTGGTGTTTACCCTTTTGACATGAATGCGAGCACTAATACAAATACCTTTCAAACTCATAAATACTCTTTTTTTCTAAAAACTGCTTGTAAAAAAACACACACCACAACAACCAGACGAACAAAAAAAATTAGGTGCAGCATAAACGAATAAGCTGAATTGAAGACAAGAACAAATAACTGCAAAAACTAAGCCCATCTTGTTCATACACAGAACTGGCAGATAAGGTAGCACAAACGAAGCAGAAACGAACAATCACTCACTTGAACATCATGACTGATTTCTCATCAGGCATCCTCAGAGACTCCGCTGATGCGGTTTCCTGGATGGGGGACAAAAAAAGAAGAAAGAAAAGTCAATACAAGTCAACACCCCGATAACCACCGCACCCCAACCCCACATTCAGTGATGTCCCGAGAGTCCCCAGTCATAGGCCATTGACTGTTAACACATGCGTCAAAATATTTCTATTGTGTAATCGTCGCCCTAGTCATTACAGAAATTGCGTGAACAGAGTATAGGAAACCAGGCCTTAAAAAGTACGAAGTATTAATCACTTTTGAACGATTGTTATTATAATTGAAGTTATCAACTCCTACAGACGAAACAAAAAACAGACATATTGAATCGATATCGGGACATATCATTTTTATATAATTTTTTAAAACAGTTGACCAAAAACATACACAGAATGACAGTATAACTAATCTACCCTGTTTTACTCGTGGGCAATTATCGCTAAGAATGTCTCTCCATGCGACTTTATCCGGGTCTTTTCCCATACTCTGTCACAAATGTCTGATTAATTTTATAACAATGACTGTCACCAATTATTGCCTTTCTGCAAGAGCCAAGGACATTGTCCTATTTACTATATCTCTTGTCTCATGCCAGTTTTGTCTACCAGGACATTTTGCTCTCAGGACACAGTTTGTCTCAGGACAAGTTTGTGTCTCATAGGACAGTTGTCATACAAGGCAGTTGGGGATAGTCTCAAGAGACAGTTTTCCGGAACTACACTATTTCCATCCTTGGGTGCTCTGCACTCTTACAGGCACACTCGGATCAAAAGAGCCTAACGGCACCTCAGGTGACCACAGACCATTATCGGGCCAACATCGTCATCAGTGCCTATTAAACGTGGCACCTCGGTATCATCGCCTTATCGGCCACTCGCACGGTATCGCCTTACAAATAACGGGACACACTCGGTAAGTCATCGTCGCGCTTACGGGCACCATCAGGTATCGCCTTACTGGCACCTCGTCATATCAGGTGTGCCTTAACACGGGCAACCTCGGTATCGCCCTTACGTGCACCTCCTCGGGTATCGCCTTAACGGGCACCTCGATATCGTGCCTTACGGTGCACCTTCGGATCTGCGCCTTAACGGCACCATACAGTATCAGTCCTAACGGGCACCTCACAGTATCAGCAGACACCCCCTGTGAACCGGCACATTTTTACTTCAGTCCTCAGTTCTCTGCTTATTAAATACAGAAAGAGTCTCCAGTCATTGGCCACTATAAAGCCGGTAGGGTTCTTAACGCCCTCTGACATATGCAGAACGTTAGAGCCCTTCTATTGGTCATAATCCAAATGGGCAATTCACCTATGCAAAAGTGTAATCCATTCTGTGGCTTACACAAATAGATGTTATTGTGGCACCAGAAGTTAAACCCTTGTTGATCAAGTCATCCAAAAACGGGCCAATTCACTCTATGCAAAAGGCAGCCATTCTGATGCTGTCAACTACTGGTTATTGAGCGAACGTATACAAACCCTTGTGAACAGTATCCAAACGGAGCATTCACTCTTGCAAAAGTAGCCAAGAATCCAATTCTGTGGGCCTCCCACATAGTGGGTTAATGGCGAGAGTTAAGCCCTTACGTTGTGAACCACAGTATACAAACGGGCATTTCTACTCTTGCAAAAGGCAGCCATTCTGTGCGCCTCAAAAATAGGGTATTGGCGAGTTATTTCCCTTGTTTGTTATCATGTACTCCACCATCTTCATATCCCCCCACCCACCAAGGGCATTATTCACATCCTTGCCAAAGGAGTTCTTTTGCAGTGGCCAATCGACCACTGCATCCGCGATATACGGACGGTTTGGGGACAGTACTCTATGTGTGTAGGTGTATGGGTGGCAATACTAGAGTAGTATCCACTGTACCTACATCATTTTACACAGCTTTCAACCTTACAGAACATTGCCCAAACCCTATATAGAACACCTTCACCGTCCAATGTGATGGTCACCATTTATTGCCCACAATGGTTTTAACACCCATGTCCACTGAAAAGCATAAAATCAGGGACTGTTATTCGCAAGATCCAACTTTATATTATTAAATGTGTGGGAAGGTAAGGATAGGCCTCAAATGCTGTTAATATACATGTCACAAGTGAGTAATTCCCAATATTGCAGATCATTTTGTTTTCTTACTCAGCTAAGTTAATGGTATTTTTTGGAGGAAAAGATTGGTTTGGCGGCGAAAGCGTTAAAGACCCCCAGGTCACGTGTCAAAATCAGGTATTCACGGGTTTTCACCTCTTCAGAGCTGTAATGAAATTTGTTACTGACCGGTTTGCATCCCTATACAAATGTCCCCAAATTGAAAACAAACATCATTTTAAAGAGCGCCTCATTTCAAGTTGGGGAAATTTGTATTGGGTCACGCATGCGCTAAGCAGCAGTTCATTTTGTTTTGCAACTGAGCGAGCAAAGATTAAGAATGGTTAGAAGACATCCTCACTTAGATCAGGGAGAAAGTGAAAACTCACGCATGCACGCACGCACGAACGCACACACACAAACACACACACACTGACACACACACACATACACACCACACACCCACAGACCGAACGGACATCAAACCACTGTGACACACACACACACACACTGTGACCCGACACAACACACACTCAAACACAGACACACACACACACACACACACCACCACACCAGACAACAAACTCACACACACTGTAGACACATACACACAATACTGTGGACACACACAAAAGGCACACACACACACACACACACGTGTGCGCGCACACGCACACACACACACCTGGCCTCTATCTGTTGTTCCAAGTTGTGTTGCATTCTCATACACAACTGATCCAGCTGATCCCACTGCTGAGCCAGACCCACTGTGCTGTGCTCCGTGTATCTGGCGGAGAACACAAAACACAATCTTTCAAATGATGTGTCCTTCCCACTGTGCTGTGCTCCGTGTATCTGGCGGAGAACATAAAACACAATCTTTCAAATGATGTGTCCTTCCCACTGTGCTGTGCTCCGTGTATCTGGCGGAGAACACAAAACACAATCATTGAAATAAATTGAAAAAATGTGTCCTTCCCACTGTGCTGCGCTCCGTGTATCTGGCGGAGAACATAAAACACAATCATTCAAATGATGTGTTCTTCCCACTGTGCTGCGCTCCGTGTATCTGGCCGAGAACACGGAACACAATCATTCAAATGATGTGTCCTTCCCACTGTACTGTGCTCTGTGTATCTGGCGGAGAACATAAAACACAATCATTGAAAAATGTGTCCTTCCCACTGTGCTATGCTCCATGTATCTGCGGAGAAAACATAAAACACAATCATTGAAAAATGTGTCCTTCCCACTGTGCTATGCTCCATGTATCTGTAACACAAGTCACAGATAACGTATACCATAATCTTCACGCTATAAGATGCTACACTACAAGCATAATCCCACGCGCGCATACGCAAGACGCACACACACACACCAATTATTTACACACAAAAATTATATTTACCCTATTTCACCGACTACAATGCGCACCTGTTTTGTTTGTGTGCATGGCTGGACTGATTTGTGAGGTTTTTTTTTTAATAATTTAAAATAGTTGCAATGCGAACGAGTTAACCTCTTCACTGCGCTGTTGACGAACGCTGTTCATCAGAGAATCCGCTGTGAGCAATGCTCTGTTGACGATCGTCGTCGTTCGTCATGATTCAACGCTTTCTCTGTTACGTACCGCATTGGCGAAAATCCTTCTTTCTAAGGTTTAATAGGCCCCCTTTACAACTCTCCTACCCGCGCTGTAGGTTACTTCTGGTGGTTCGTTCATTAGGAGGGGGGGTGGCCCAGATGTGACCCGTGTGTGTTAAGGTGTGTGTGTGTTGTGTGTGTGGTGTGTGTGTGTGTGTGTGTGGGTGTGTAGTGTTAAAAGTTGTGTGTGGGGGGGTGAGAGTTGTGTTGTGTGTAATAAGCAAAAGAAAACCACTAGCGTGATTTTGGGAGGAGGTGTGTGTCTGAAAATTGTCCTTAGCATAGCCTATAGCAAAACATGATAGCAGCGAATGAGCTAAGGAAGAAACAAGGTTTCCCAAAAATTAAAATCAGCTGAAAATAAAACATGGATGACAAAATGGGAGCAAGAACAGATTTCTGTGTGCGTACCTGTTGTCCAGAATAAGCCGTTCCTCCATGGCAGCCCCCAGGTCTTCTATCTTCTTCAGCTGATTCTTCTGAGATCGCACGTCATTGGACTTCCACTGCAAATAGAAACAGGGTGGGTCTTTAACAACAATTCATCGATAGTTACGTCATTGTGTAGTTTGTGTTTCTTGTAAAGTTGTGTACCTTTTTCGAGATATGCGGTTTTATTTGTTGTTCTTTTGTATATATGTACTTTTCTGTACTCCTCTACTCATGTAAAATTTATGTACGTTCGTCATGTTCTGATTGAATAAGAATAATGTATGTTTCTATGTTGTATTTGTGTAATTAAATATGTAAAGCGCTTAGAGCCCTAAAATCAGAGAATAAGCGCTATATAAATAATCATTATTATTATTATTATTATTGGCCTTCCACTGGAAATAGAAACAGGGTGGGTCTTTAACAACAATTCATTGAATGCAGGTCATCGACCTTCCACTGGAAATATAAACAGGGTGGGTCTTTAACAACAATTCATTGAATGCACGTCATCTGGCCTTCCACTGGGGAAAAAACACACAGACAGGATTGGGTCCCCCCCTTCAACACTAAACTTTTTAGAAGAGTCCTGGGGTGGGTCTTTAACAACTATTTTAAATTGGCCCTTTTTCCACCTGCGAAACATAAGAGACAGGGTTGGGGGGGTTCTTTAACAACTATTTAATGGCCTTCCGCTGTAAACATAAGACAGGGTGGGTCTTTAACAACTATTTAATGGCCTTCCGCTGAAAACATAAAAGACAGGGTGGGTCTTTAACAACTATTTAATGGCCTTCAGCTGAAAACATAAAAGACAGGGTGGGTCTTTAACAACTATTTGAATGGCCTTCAGCTGAAAACATAAAAGAGAACCAGGGTGGGTCTTTAACAACTATTTAATGGCCTTCCGCTGAAAACATAAAAGACAGGGTGGGTCTTTAACAACTATTTAATGGCCTTCCGCTGAAAACATAAAAGACAGGGTGGGTCTTTAACAACTATTTAATGGCCTTCAGCTGAAAACATAAAAGACAGGGTGGGTCTTTAACAACTATTTAATGGCCTTCAGCTGGAAACACACAGACAGGGTGGTTCTTTAATAGGATTTTAACTGTGTCTACAAATATTGAACACAGGTAGACCCATGCGCAAACAGGCGCACAAATGCACACACACACATGCATTCGTGCACGAGGGTTACATGTGCGTGCACACTTAAACACACACACACACATAAAAAAAGTTGTGGATAGATGTTAAATAAAAGACACACACACACGCACACATACACGTGTTTACCTACATCTTTTTCATCTATTCTTTATTGTTTTAATTTTGCTTGACACACACACACACACACACACACACACACACACAATCTTTTTTCGTCTTTTCTTCAAATTTTTGTGTTGATTTTGATTGCATTAAACAAACATACACTTACAAAACCACATACACAAACACACATACGCAAATGTACAGAGGCACGCAGACACACACACATTTTTTTTATAACATTCTTCTCATTTTTATTGCATTTACACACACACACACACACCACACAACACACATACACACACGCACGCACCACGCACACACACATACACAACACACAGAACAACAACACACACACACAAAACACTCGCACGCACGCACGAAAACGGCATGCATGCACACGCACGCACACACACACACACTCAGCCCAGCAGTTCAGTCAGTCTCCCATACCTTGGTGGCTTCCAGCTTGTTTTCTTCCAGAGACCCCGACCCTTCCATCAGGGAAGACCTGAAACCAGGGAAATCACAGGAAAATAACCAAGACAAGTCACAGGAAAATAACCAAGAAATCCACAGGAAAATAACCACGAAAATCACAGGAAAATAACCAAGAAACCATAAAAATCACAAGAAAATCACAAGAAACCATAAAAATCACAGGAAAATAACCAACCATGAAAATCGCAGGAAAATAACCAAGAAACCATGAAAATTGCAGGAAAATAACCAAGAAACCATGAAAATTGCAGGAAAATAACCAAGAAACCATGAAAATCACAGGAAAATAACCAAGAAACCATAAAAAAAATCACAGGAAAATAACCAAGAAACCATAAAAAATCACAGGAAAATAACCAAGAAACCATAAAAATCACAGGAAAATAACCAAGAAACCATAAAAATCACAGGAAAATAACCAAGAAACCATGAAAATCACAGGAAAATAACCAAGAAACCATGAAAATCACAGGAAAATAACCAAGAAACCATGAAAATCACAGGAAAATAACCAAGAAACCATAAAAAATCACAGGAAAATAACCAAGAAACCATAAAAAATCACAGGAAAATAACCAAGAAACCATAAAAAATCACAGGAAAATAACCAAGAAACCATAAAAAATCACAGGAAAATAACCAAGAAACCATAAAAAATCACAGGAAAATAACCAAGAAACCATGAAAATCACAGGAAAATAACCAAGAAACCATAAAAAATCACAGGAAAATAACCAAGAAACCATAAAAAATCACAGGAAAATAACCAAGAAACCATAAAAAATCACAGGAAAATAACCAAGAAACCATAAAAAATCACAGGAAAATAACCAAGAAACCATGAAAAATCACAGGAAAATAACCAAGAAACCATGAAAATCACAGGAAAATAACCAAGAAACCATAAAAAATCACAGGAAAATAACCAAGAAACCATGAAAATCACAGGAAAATAACCAAGAAACCATGAAAATCACAGGAAAATAACCAAGAAACCATAAAAATCACAGGAAAATAACCAAGAAACCATGAAAATCACAGGAAAATAACCAAGAAACCATGAAAATCACAGGAAAATAACCAAGAAACCATGAAGATTGCAGGCAAATAACAAGAAAGCAGGAACATAACCAAGAAATCATTCTCCCAAATCCCCCAAAGTCGGAGTGTGACTGCCCACGTGGCGGGGTAATAAAAAAACGGTCACACATGTAATGTTCTCATCCTTAGCTGGTGCATTTGTACAACAGCGCTCAAGCGCTTCGGCTGTTGGGATGATCCCTGGAGTCTTTTTATAAAGCCAGGATACGTCAACAACAACAGCTGGGTGAGTTTCTCTAGATAACGGTCGCCGCGCGAATAACGCTTACGGCCAAACGGGGCCTAAGAAACACTTTAGAAAACGTTTGCGGAAGAATATTACAAGCTCTTGTCTGATTGGTCAAATTTTTTTATTATTTTAAGCAAACTTTAATGGACCAATCAACAACAAGAACCGTATTCACCCCCGGATAGTTCGCCGCTTGTCACCTTTCGACTGAGAGCAAAACGCCATGCGAACTATCTGCAAAACGAAGGGTGTTTCTGAGACCGTTTTTGTCGATTTGAGCGAGCGCAACGAAACGTTAGCCCTTGTGAAACTCGCCCCTGCATACACACCTGGTTTCGGTGAGCCAGCCGTGGAAGGCGTTGGCGGCCTGGGCAAACTGCTTCCTCAGCTGGTCGTTCTCCTCTTGACGATGCTCCTCACGCTCCAGGTCAAGGTCACGCTCCTGCACACACACACAACAACTACTACTTACATGGGTGCTACTGGGAAATTAAAAAAAAATCCTGCAAGGCAGGGGTCCAGGGGCCGCCCAGTTAACAACTTGACTTAAACAATCCTAAAAATATAAAGTTCCTGGTAAAGGCATGTAAATATTTATCTGTATTCATTTCTTTTATATTCTACACATGCGAGAAACCGACAAAACGTTTATAAATAGGAAATTCGTTGCTTCTCAAATTCTCATAATCCGGCTGACGCCAGCTCCAGGCAATAAGAAAATCCTGCATTTCAGGACATCCTGAAAGCAGAAGCATCCATGTGCTTACCGTATTTTACGGACTACAAGGCGAACCTGATTATAAGGCGCACCCCCCACCAAATTCAGATTTTGTTATTATAGGGTTTTTTACTATATTATCAGTCACATTATAACATGCAGGGGTCTGAGTCTAGGAAAAAAAGTATCACCTTATAGTCCGAAAAATACGGTAATTTTAAATAATAAAATCCAAGCATACACAACACCCTCTCTTTCTCTCTCCCTCTCTCTCACATATGCACACACCTTGATCTGTTAATCCAGCCCCCCCCCCCCACCAACCCCTCTCTCTCTCTCTCTCTCTTTCACATACACACACCTTGATCTGCTAATCCAGCCCCCACCACCACACCCACTCTCTTTCTCCCTCTCTCTCTCACATACACACACCTTGATCTGCTAATCCAGCCCCCCCCACCACCCACCCTCTCTTTCTCTCTCCCCTCTCTCTCTCTCACATACACATACACCTTGATCTGCTAATCCAGCCCCCCTCCCACCCACCCTCTCTTTCTCTCCCTCTCTCTCTCTCACATACGCACACACACATTTGATCCGCTAGACTAGCCCCCCACTCCCACCCCCTCTTTCTCTCCCTCTCTCTCTCTCTCACATACACATACACATTGATCTGCTAATCCAGCCCCCACCACCCACCCCCCTCTCTTTCTCTCTCCCAGTCCTCTCTCTCTCTTTCACACACACACAGACACACACACACCTTGATGATTTTCTGGAGGTTTCTCCAGGTGTCGTGCAGGGCGTCCATGGTGAACCAGGTGTAGGGGTTGGGGCCCACGTCAAACACCTTGATCTGCTTGTCCAGGGCAGCCAGCTGGTTGAAGTCTGCCTGCGCTGCGCTCAGCGACGCCTTGAACTGGTCGTGGGCCTCACGCAGAGCCTGATGTGTCACAAACAATAGTGTTGATTAATGACAACGACCTTCGAACATTCATCAATACTTCTTCTTCTTCTTCTCATACACAGACCTGCCAACCCCCTAACAGACAAAAGAGGAATATTTGTAGCAGGAAAGAGGAATTTTTGGGAGCTAAGAGGAATTTTGACGCAGCATCTTACCTTTCGCGCATAAACATAATTTGAAGCAAGCAATTTTCATCCGTGTGAACTTGTCTTGTTTAAAACTAGTCTTGTCTGGAAGTGTCACAACTATTCCTAACACAATAGAAGCTTTTGGTTTGTTCCTCTGCCCTTTATATTTGGGCAGACCAAGACGGTTGGTGCCATAGATGACTTAAATAATAAGACTTGGAAGGAAGATAATGAATCAATTTAAGTTCATCTTTGTTCTCCTTTCCTTCCGTTGGCTTGAAAAAGGCAGTAACGGTGGAAGACGAAGTCTGGGAGTTTGCAGTTTCGATAAGACGATGAGACTGATGATGAGAAGTAATGTGGCATTTGATGTCTTGACACCCTCCATAGGAGACTTTTAAGTGTAGTGAACACATCATACATCTAGCATGATGCACACTTTCTTGATCTCTGAATGCACAGATACTTTTACATGTAATCTTAGCAGAAATATTGGTCTATTCTCTTTCTTTTCTCCCCAGAGTCTCACACACATTGATGTGTCAATCGCCATCTTGACGGAAGTGCACAAACAGAAACTAGAAAGTTGGTTATACGCACAGCAGCTGTGCTGCTCTGTATATAAGACGATGAATTTGTGTGTTAAAAAAACTCTTTTTTTTAAAGTTTTGAAAGCAGAATTTTATCAATTTCAGTTTCAGTTTTTTTATCAATACTAAGCTGTTGCCAGCAGACCAATCTGAGCTCAGTCTTGCCTTGAACTGGTTGTGGGCCTCCTGCAGAGCCTGGGACATCACAAACAGCGTGGGTGAAAGTAGTTCAGGCAAGCTTCTGAAAGTCAGGACTGGAAAAGCTGATGCAAAAGTCTTCACGATCGGCCATCTTGTCATCCCCAGAACCGCGGTCTTGTAGTAAAATCAAAACGTTTCTGCAAGAATTGATGGCAGATTAAAACACAAGAACTCCGCCATTGCCGGTCCCAAGCCCGGATAAAAAAGGAGGGTTGGGCGAGGGGTTAGCAGTCCCCCGACGGTCAAAAACCTGACCGCTACAAAAACGCCAAAACCTGGAGGCTGATGCCAAGAAGATGGGCCTCACCTGGGGACAGCTGGAGAGAATTGCCCAGGACAGAAACAGCTGGAGGGGTCTTGTTGGCGGCCTATGCCCTGGGAGGGGTGACAGGCGAAAGTGGTAGCAAGTAAAAAACAAGATGATAGATATGCAATATAAACACACACACACACACACACACACACACACACACACACACACATATCCTTTATCAGACCTGTTTACCCCTATTTTGCAAATTTGTAATTTCTGAAACAAAAAAATATAATAGTAATTTTGTGGAGAAAAAAAACGTAATCCAACGCGGGGCCAATTCTTTTTCTTCACAAAACCCCATTAACAAGAAAACTATTTGTAATTACACAATTATACGCAAGCAATAGTGCACTGGGAGACCTTTAAAAACATTTTTTAAACCATGTATTTGCCTTTTCTTTGGTGTCTTTCCATTAGATTTTGGATAATTTGACCTAGAACTCTCACCACGCGGTCGCTTTGACGCCATCTTGAAACAGAATGAAAAGAAATTGACGCGCCTTGTATGCTGGGAACCGAAATGACTTTTCACCGCATTGTTTCAAAAGCATCGCTTGCCAACGCAACTGTAGTGGTGTGGGTTTATTTCCGTATATTTTTCTGTCGCCGTAATTCTCGTAATTTGACTTTTGCTTCGTAAAAATTACGGCAAAATCGTAAAAGTAAACAGGTCTGCTTTATACACAGACACAAAGCACATTGTTTTTGACGTGGTCATACCCTGATCTCCTCCACAGAGTTGCAGCGCACAGGGTCGGTGAGGTCCTCCTCTGCGTTCTCAAACCAGGAGTTGAAGGCGGAGGCCTTCTTGGCGAAGGTCAGGTACAGGTCCTCGATCTGCCGGTACTGGTCCTGCAGCAGCAGCAGCTTCTGGCGCCGACCCTCAGAGTCTGCCAGCAGCTTCTGCCACCTGGTGGGGAGCAAAGGGAGATAAGTGACCCAAGGATATTTATTGGTCCTGCCAGCAGCTTCTGCCATCTGGTGGGGAGCCAAGGGAGACGAGAGTTTTCGATGAGTGTAGGGGGACAGGTTAGCAATTAATGTAGGGGGTGTGGTGTGGTGTGGTGTGGTGTGGTGTGGTGTGGTATGGTGTGGTGTGGTGTAGTGTGGTATGGTATGGTATGGTATTAGGTACTTTATAGGTATTAGGCACTTTATAGTCACAGAGGCGTCGCTGTGAAATTCGGGTTGCTCCCACCTGGAGAGAGCATGTCGCAGCCAGAGGCGCGCCACCCAATTTTTTGCATGCGATTTTTTGTGTGACTGGTGAGGAAGGAAAGGGAGGGGGGGGTAAATTTTGACCAAATGACAACTTTTTCGTTGCCACTGGGTTTAATGTGTGCTAAGTGCATGGGCACACAGGACCTCGGTTTATCGTCTCATCCGAAAGACTCCACGTTCAGACCGTAAGGCCTAGTGTAAAGTGAGAGGAAAAATCCCCTGTACCCAGGTTCAAACTCGGGTTTACTTGACACAAGGCGAACGCGATACCTCTGTGCCACTCTACACCCTATGGTATGGTGTAGTGTTGTGTGGTGTGGTACGGTATTGTATGGTACGGTGTGGTGTGGTGTGGGTGTGTGGTATGGCATAGTATGGTGTGGTGTAGTGTGGTGTGGTGTGGTATGGTATTGTATGGTACGGTGTGGTGTGGTGTGGTGTGGTATGGTGTGGTATGGTATGGATGGTATGGTGTGGTGTAGTGTGGTATGGTACGGTATTGTATGGTACGGTGTGGTGTGGTGTAGGTGTGTAGTATGGCATAGTATGGTGTGGGTGTAGTGTAGTGTGGTGTGGTGTGGTGTGGTATTGTATGGTACGGTGTGGTGTGGTGTAGGTGTGTGGTATGGCATAGAATGGTGTGGTGTGGTGTGGTATGTGGTGGTGTAGTGTGGTGTGGTGTGGTACGGTGTATGGTACGGTGTGTGGTGTGGTGTGGTGTGGGGTGTGGTATGGCATGGTATGGTGTGGTGTGGTGTGGTGTGGTGTGGTGTGGTGTGGTGTGGTGTGGTGTGGTGTGGTGTGGTATGGTATGGTGTGGTGTGGTATGGTATGGTATGGTATGGTATGGTGGTATGGTGTGGTATGGTATGGTATGGTATGGTGTGGTATGGTATGGTATGGTATGGTATGGTATGGTATGGTATGGTATGGTATGGTATGGTATGGTATGGTATGGTATGGTATGGTATGGTATGGTATGGTATGGTATGGTATGGTATGGTATGGTATGGTATGGTATGGTATGGTATGGTATGGTATGGTATGGTATGGTATGGTATGGTATGGTATGGTATGGTATGGCATGGCATGGCATGGCATGGCATGGTATGGTATGGTATGGTATGGTATGGTATGGTATGGTATGGTATGGTATGGTATGGTATGGTATGGTATGGCATGGTATGGTATGGTATTGTATGGTATGGTATGGTATTGTATGGCTGCCCTTTTTAACTATTTCCAGGGACAACAATACCATTAAACTCAACTGGGTAGAGAGAAGACAAAACCCTGCAATATTAGGAATTCCTCTGTGACATGCATAACATTAGGCCTATCCTTACCTCCCAAGATTAAGAAAATAGGGTCTTCGGATAATAGATCCGGATTGAAAGCCTTCTAGTGACATTGGTGGCAAGCCATTGTGGTGCATAAATGCGACATTGGCGGTGAAAGGGTTAATGACATGGCTTTTAAAATCAGTGTGGCGCAGAAATGCGACATTGGCAGTGAAAGGGTTAATGACATGGCTTTTAAAATCAGTGTGGTGCATAAATGCGATATTGGCAGTGAAAGGGTTAATGACATGGCTTTTAAAATCAGTGTGGTGCATAAATGCGATATTGGCAGTGAAAGGGTTAATGACATGGCTTTTAAAATCAGTGTGGTGCATAAATGCGATATTGGCAGTGAAAGGGTTAATGACATGGCTTTTAAAATCAGTGTGGCGCAGAAATGCGACATTGGCAGTGAAAGGGTTAATGACATGGCTTTTAAAATTAGTGTGGCGCAGAAATGCGACATTGGCAGTGAAAGGGTTAATGACATGGCTTTTAATATCAGTGTGGCGCAGAAATGCGACATCGGCGGCGAAAGGGTTAAAGGCTTCACCTGGCAATGACATCGTTGAAGCGTCGCTCAATGATGGTGGTCTGGGCGTGGCGGGCGTTCACCAGCTGGTCTTTCAGGGTGGTGATGGTTTGGATCCCTTCCTTCTCGAAGGCCTGAAGGCCTGCGTCAAACGTTTCCTGAGACACACAGACACACAGAGAATTCACATCAATGTACCCTCAAACACATACGCTGACATTAAACAGGTGATGGTTTGGATCCCTTCCTTCTCGAAGGACTGAAGGCCTGCGTCAAACGTTTCCTGAGACAAACACACACAGAGAAATTACAACAATGCAATCTCAAACACATATGCTGACATACACAGGTTTGGATCCCTTCTTTCTCGAAGGCCTGAAGGCCTGCGTCAAACGTTTCCTGAGACAACACACACAGAGAAATCACAACAACGTCATTACAAACACATACGCTGACATCATACAGGTGATGGTTTGGATCCCTTCCTTCTCGAAGGCCTGAAGGCCTGCGTCAAACGTTTCCTGAGACAAACACACACAGAGAATTCACATCAATGTCATATCAAACACATACGCTGACATATTGTCGGTGAAATTTAAAAACCTCGTAACTCAATTTTTGGGAGTTAGATACATAGTCAGCTCTCTCATTTTTCCTGCCACCTTCCACCAAAAGCTCGTATCTCTAACAACTTTCTATCTGGGGTAAATGAGGTTGTGTAAATAGAAGAAAAACTCGTAAGTCCCAAATTCAGATCTACTTAAGGACAAAAACCTTGTACAGTGGTACCCCTCTACTACGACGCTCGCAATTGCGACTTCTCCTCACATACGACTGATTTTTTTTTCCCCGAACACATTCCACTATATATCCTATGCCGCAAATATGACTTTTCCTGAGTTCCGACCCGATTTCAGGGGTTGAGATGCGACCGCAATCTTATCTTTTTGCAGTCAGTTTCGTGCAAATCGATCTCTCGATGAAAAGTAGTCAGAAACGTAAACATGGAACTTCCATTGGAAGCGCGCCCCCTAACTTTTGCTTGGAGAGTTACGCCCCGTGTACTCATGCGACTTGTACAAGGGCCCGCTACTCTCTGTTCTTCTTCAAGTCAGTGATCGATATGGCGACTCGGAAAAGAACACAATTGACATTGGAAGAACGCGTCCGTGTTGTGGAAAGAAGTGAGAAATGGGAGACTGCGATCGCAATTGCGAACTCGCTCAGTGTCGACAAAACACATATCCAAAACATAATCAAGGATAAGGAGTCGATTAAATCACGATGGGAAAGTGGCGAGTGTGGGAGCAGGAAACTAGCGAAAGTAAGAAAAACAGAAACCATGTTCATTGACGAGAAAGTTTGGGGCTGGTTTTGTGATGCAAGATCACGCAACATTCCAGTGACTGGAAAATTAATCCAGGAAAAGGCGCTCTGTGTAGCTCTCGAATGTGGCCTGGGTGATTTTATGGCCTCAAATGGATGGCTGCGCCGTTGGACTCAGTGTCACAATGTTCACAATGCTGTGCTCAGTGGTGAGCGTGCGGAGGTTAGTGCGGAGGCTGTGGATGATTGGAAGAAAAGACTTTCCACAATTTGTGAAGGTTACAAACATTAGGACATTTTCAATGCTGATGAGTCTGGATTATTGTTTCGGGCTTTGCCTTCCAAATCAATGGTGAGGAAGAATTCCAAAGATGACAAGTGTTTTATTTCATTTTTTCCACGATGCTTGCTTAGTTCTGTACTCTGTACTAAGATGTCACATGCTTGGTTCTCTAATAAGACCACCCCTCAGATAAGACTTTTTTTTCACAGCACTTTCAAGGTCTTATTAGAGGGGTACCACTGTATCTTCATTCTTTTCAAGTATTAAAAAAAAGAAAGTAATTTTAACAAAATGCAGGACTAAACTCGCAATGTCTTGGGCCTGTTATCCAAAGACCTTATTCTCTTAATTTTGGGAGGTAAGGATCAGCCTTAATTTAAACATGTCACAGAGGAATCCCCACTATTACAGACAGATTACAGGTAAGTTTAATAGAATTTTTGTTGTTGAAAAATGGCTGGCGGCGAAAGGGTCAACGTCACAAAGTTGAAAATTGGTATTAATTAAAAAAAATTCCAGTCTTTGATCCAGTTTTACGACCGTTATTCGTGTCTCACCTGCTTGGTTAGGAGGGTCTGCACGGAGGATAGGTCACGGCCGAAATCTTCAGACCTCACTTGGGTTTCTTTGTCCGCTGTGAAAACGAAATAAAGCAACATTTAAAACAAGAGGCAAAGCATACAAGGCTCACTCTTCACACACGTAATGTTCTCATCCCTGGCTGGTGCATTTGTACCATAGTGTTCAAGTGTTTCAGCTGTTGGGATGATCCCTGGAGTCTTTAAGACATCAAACAACAAACAAGGCTCACTCGAACAGGAACATGTGGGACAACAACAAACAAAGATTGAGGGGGGTGTCTAAAGTACAAGATTGCCAATAAAATTTTAAAATACAAATGAGACTATCGTTAATGGATACAACTAAAAAATATATTAAAAAAAAAAGTGCCCGTGCCGAGAATCGGACCCGGAACCATTGGCATGAGAGACAGACGCTCTACCAATGAGCTATCGAGGCTTTCAGTGTTGATGAGTTTCTTAACTCATGTTGCCTGTTGAATACTCTCTAACCCACTAATCTAAAATGTTATCTGTTTGTTATCTGTTTACAGTGTTGTTTTAAGTATTTAATTATTCAAATCATTATTGTTTGAAAGCTTGCATAGACAGACATCTATGTGTGTGCAAAGTTTGAACAATGTACGCCTTTACTTCTATTTCCTGAGAAAATGCCAACGTTAAAGTTTGGAGATTAGACCACGGACGCAACACACACACACACACACACACATACACACAACCGAACAACTATCACACTATAGACTCACTTCGTGTTAACACGAGTGAGCCAAAAAGTATAAATATATAACAAAGCATTAAATTAAGCAATAATTTGACAGTCCAACATCCTCAGGATTGTTTTGTTTTGTTTCAAAGACGTCACAACCCTCTCCACTCCCTCCACCTCAAATTATCTGCCCTTTCTTTCTTCTTCTTCTTCTGCGTTCCCAGGCCATATGGCCATAATGGATAAGGTAGGTATGTGTCCGGTTTTCAGTTTTCACTGGTCCCCCCCCTGCATACAGCCGACACATTCCGATTCTGGAGTAGTTCAAAGAAAAAAGTTTATTTGGAAGTTTTTTTTTTTAAAGGCAGGAAAATGGGCCAACAAGTCAGAAAGATAGTAGATGATAGGGAAAAGGCAGAGTCGAAAAGAGTGCAGATTAGAGGAAGTTACAAGCACAGAACTTCCAGAAGGTGGGGGAACTATCCCGGTATCCCCACCTGCCCCTGGAAAGCCTCGTTAACCCCATTTCTCAGCATTTATAAACCGTGCCTTGCACAACTGCACAAGGGCTAAGCATTTCATGCCATATGCAACCTTGCCTTATCTCATTCAAGTCGTTCCGGCCATATATGTCCGGAATTAATAGATAGCTGTCAATTTGATGCATTTGCTTCAAGGGAAGTAAATCTGTGTGCACACAATACCTTGGTCACTTCTAAACTTGCTTCGCTCCCTTATACCACAATTTTGCCTAACTTTGCTTTTGTAGTGGTTTGTTGCGGGGAAACCAATCGGTGTAGAGAGTTTTTCTATATAAAGTCTATATATAAAAAAGTCTGATCTACCACTTCCCCATGTCTAAACCTGAAGTAAAAACCTGTAATCTTCCTTCATTTCTCCTTTTGTTTACGTATGTTTTGTTTGTGTGTATGGCTGGAGTGATTTGTGAGTTTTTTTAATAATTCAAAATCGTTGCGATGCGAATGAGTTAAGCTTAGTCACTTTGAAGTAAAGAGCTCTTCATTGCATCATCGTGGTTACAAAGAACTACACAAAAAGGAACAAAAACAAAAACAAGCGACAAAGCATTGAGCAATTTAACTAGGGTAAGTTCCTCGCATAACTGAAATGCTTCATCATCACCATCATTATTATCATCATCATCATCATCACCATCCAATCCAGCTGTCGACGACTTCAGTCTTCCACATGAACTGCAGAGTTATCATCATCATCATCATCACCATCATCATCATCATCATCGTTATTATCATCACCATCATTATCATCATCATCATTATCACCATTACTCATCATCATCAGCATCATCATCACCATCATCATCATCACTGACCAATCCAGCTGTTGACGACGTCAGTCTTCCACATGAACTGCAGGAAGGCAGTTATCATCATCATCATCACCACCATCATCATCATCACCATCATCATCATCATCATCATCATCACCACCATCATTATCATCATCATCACCATCACCATCACCATCATCACCATCACCATCACTGACCAATCCAGCTGTCGACGACGTCCGTCTTCCACATGAACTGCAGGAAGGCAGAGTTGTCTCTTAGGGCCCCTCGCCTCTGACCCGCCGTGGCCTCCAGTTCAGACAGACGCTGCTCCAGCCCCGACATGCGCTCCCTGATGCTGTCCGCGTTGTGGTTGCCCTGAAAAATGCATGCGCACATGAGAACGCAAGCGTGCAAATGTGCAACGGAGCATACACATACAAACGAACACAAGGCACGCACACAAGCATGGCCAAGTATTATGCCCAGCCATCCACCCAAACACACGTACACATATGTACATGCACACCCAATTGTGCATATATATACACACATATATGCACACACTCACACATGCACACACTCACACTCGCACACTCACACACGTACACACACACACATATCTTCTTCGCCTCAGGCAGCCAACTTTTCTGCTGCACTTTGGGGGGTAGTAAGAAGACAAGAAATTAAAAGTTGAGGAGATAGAAGTAGCCTAATGGAAAGGAAAGTAAACATAAAATAAAACCTAGTGTGGATCTGTTAAAAAAAAAATTTTAAGTGGACCATAGCCTTTATTTCGTAGTATCTGGGCAAGACCAATCCGGCTACCGTAGCGGTCCCCGGGGGCGAGCCCCGACCGGCACAGCTCCTGCCCTTCATTTACCACTACTTTATACGAGTAGTATACACACACACACACACAGTTATAGACTGGTCTCCCTGCTGACAGGTCAGTTGTGTTTGCCCAGATGAAGAATCAAACAGTTCAGTAGGTTAGATCAAGCATCAGATTCCAAGAAAATAAAAAAGAACAAAAGACAAGGGTAGAGGTCTACGGACTGCCGAAAGCCCCTGGTGGGGTCCAGGGACAACTATTTATTTGAAAAAAAACAAAACAGTTTCTCTGGGATAAACTAAAAGCAGTATGAGGGCAATTCATGGGCTGCGTTTGACGGTCCATTTTCTTTTCTTTTTCTTGCTGTCCCATCTTTTTGGGCCGTACAGTGGCGTTGATCCCACGCCGCTCATTCCGAGTCCCAACTCGCAGCCACACCTCTGCACGTTCAGGTCGCAGAATCCGAGACCAGCAGTCCAAGGCGAGCTGCTCTATGTTAGGCCGTCAGGAGGCAACCAACCGAGGAGACACTGCACTGCTGCTGAGTCACTTCGGTGGAGTTCAGTAGAGCCTGTTCAGGACACCACCTACTAAGCCCCCTACTGGCGACACTATCTCTTAGTCGCGGAGCCAGCGTGAGTGAGGTCCTCCTCCTCTGTCCATTTTCAACATATCTAGTTCCAGCGCATCCAAGCTCCTCTCACAGACCTGTTTACCCTGAAATTGGGCTTCATGTATTTGAAATCCAAAATAAGTGTATTTTTCACAAAATAGGAGTACTCCAACAGGAAAGTTTCCACAACGGAGAGTAAACATGCATATGTTTTTATAACTTGTTGAAACACTGTGTCAAAAGTATCATCCATTTAAATTTACAACACTCACACACACACACACACACACACACACACACAGAGCGCAACCGTTTCCTGAATCAGGCAATATACAGTTCTAAATGATATAGTTTCAACAACAAATTTTTACATTTCACTATATTTTTGTCCCATGTACCATATTTATCATATTGTTGTCAAATATGCAGACCTGCCTACCCCCAATTTCTTTTTTAGGTACTCCACAAAATAAAATTCCGTACTTTTTCTCAAAATTCCGTATTTTGCAAGGAGACCCAAAAACGGAACATTACAGAACATTAAACCGCCATGCGAAATGACGAAAAACACTCGATTTTGACCGATCTTAGAAGACCTTAAGTTCAAATTTTTGCCGTATTAATTTTCCATTTACCGTACTGCAGTTGGGGCTCAAAATCGTGTACAAAATACGGAAAAATCGTATGGGTAGGCAGGTCTGAATATGTGTACAAAATATGGTGAAATCGTATGGGTAAACAGGTCTCCTCTCAGCACTTACCTCATCGATCAAGCGCTGTCCCTCTCTCTTGATCTCCGTGCAGCGGTCGCGGTGCACCTGGAAGTCTGTCTCGAAAGCCTCGTGCTTCTTGAGCAGACCCTGAACACCGAACGCATCAAGATCAACATGCAGTACATCACCAAGATACTTAATAATAATAATAGTACATTTATATAAGCGCTTTACCTCAAACGAGCCCAAAGTGCTTTACAATCAATTATTCATCAACAAGTAGATAACAAAAATAGTATTAAGAATAACACAAACCAGCAACAACGCATACCGGTATACAAAGCAACACTCTCTCACTCACTCTCTCTCTCTCTCTCTCTCTCTCTCTCTCTCTCTCTCTCTCTCTCTCACACACACACACACACACACACACACATGTATCGACATCGACTCATTATTCATCTTTCATTCAGTAAGCCGTACTTCAGACTGACCATCTCCCCGTGGGGATACCCGGAGGGGGGTCTTTCGTAAAAATGGTTCCTCCACCTTCTGGAAGTTCTGTGCTTGTAACTTCCTCTAATCTGCCACTCTCTTTGACTCTGCCTTTTTCCTTTGCTTTCTATCATCTCCTATCCTTCTGACTTATTATTGGCCCCATTCTCCTGATTTTTTTCAACACAAAAATCTTCCAAATAATTTTTCTCCTTTGAGCTCCGCCGAAATCGGAATGTGTCGGCTGTACGCAGCGGGGAGACCAGTGAAAACTGAAAACCGGACACATACGTACCCTACCCATTACGGCCTTTTGGCCTGGGAACACAGAAGAAAAAGAAGAAGAAGACTGACCATGTACAGGACAACGTGCAAAGAGACCCTAAAATCATGAACAACAGAGTTATTCACAGAAGATATCCCATCCAATCCTGAAATCCCCTGAAATCCTTAAACTCTTGGGGAAGGGGGAGGGGGCAGGCAACACCCAGGTCACAACTCCCGCAATCACCTTCTTTTTTAAAAAGTCAGATATCTAAATTATCAGTAGTCTCTCTGTTTTCATTTGTTTCTGTTTATTTACGAACTAACATAACATAACAAGAATACAACCCCCCCCCTTCCCCCACTCCCATTACCCCCCCCTCCCACTCCACCCCCAACCCCTCCAGTATCTCCACGTGGGGTGCCTTAATTCCTTGCACCAACCTGCACGGCAGCCATGGTATCTCCGAAGTCTCCGGCGGAGAGGAGGTGCTGCTTCTCGGAGATCCAGGACTCCTCCTCCTCCACGTTGGCGCTGAACTGCTGGAAGGCGTACGACTGCTCCAGCTTCTGGCCCCTGTGAACACACCAGAAGGCGCTAGAGTACTGAAGGGGGTTGCGTAACCCTCAAAGGTGGACCCTGATGAATGAGTTTTTGCAAGAAACACGTCGAGATCACCAGAAAGACAGCCTTTTCAAGGATCGGAACACTCACTTTGCTCTGGTTTCCTAGAAATTAAACCGTCAAAACGGCGATTCCTCCTTGGCGGAGATGCCGGAGAGAGTAGCCATTTTGGATGGGGTGGGTGGAGGACACTCATTGTGGTTGAAGCGTTTTCTTTTTTTGTAGTGCAGTAAAAAAAATTGGAGCTATTTCCTTTGTTGTGAGCTAAACTCCTTTAGATAAACTGTATAAACAAAAAAAATTAAAAAGAAAAAAAGGCTTGTGTTGCGAACATTTTGTGCAAACGATTTGGCGGCCATTAGGTGAAAGAATTTGACTTCCAGCAACTCCGCCAAGGAGGAATCGCCGATTTGATGGTTTGATTTCTAGGAAACCAGAGCAAAGTGAGTGTTGAAATCTGTGTAAAGAGTGTCTTCCTGGTGATCTCGACGTGTTTCTTACAAAAACTCATCCGTCAGGGTCCACCTTTAAGGCATTATCGTAGTATGATATCAATTTGTGGATCTCCAGTTCGCTATTGGAAAAGATTTAGATCACCAGCGTCTGCTAAAATATTTCTGCTTCCACTGTATCAACGCTCTGGTTTGCAACTGAAACCGTTTTCTAGAAGCAAAGGGATTTCTGAAGACTATGACAAAAACACCAAGAGCACAGTGGATACTGACCTGTTGGTGGCCATCTCCTTCAGCTCCTCCCAGCTCTGGGTCAGCTGGTCCAGACGACTGCGAATGTCCTCCACCCCGATGTCCGACTGAGACATCAGGGACGCCCCTGTCTCGTGCACAGCCTGCCCACACACACACACACTTTTTTTTATTTTTCTCTTCTTTACGATGTCTCCATCAGCGTCTATGTCTCAATCTGTTTTTCTTGTCCCACCTCTTGCTCTCTCCCTTTCAAAGTATGATTGTATTTCTATTTATATTTTGTACATAATGTATTTGCTAGTCACGATTTATGTATGATTTGTTTTTGATATTTGTTCATTGTGCTTTGGTTCCGTACGCCAATTTTCATTGTTGATCTTTACATTTTATTGATTCAGTATGGGGTTTTTCTTTTCATGACGACAGGATGAAACAAATCTTGTAGCTTACTCTTTTATCGTCAATAAAGATAATTTTGACTTGACTTGACTTGACACACAGGTGCTCCTGGGAAATTTCAAAAGTCCTGCAAGGGGGCGGCCCCGGCGCAGTGCAGGGGCAGCGCACACACACATTTACTGCTCTTTTTTCACCCCTCTAGACTACTAGTACAAGTGCTACATTCCTTTGAATATAGCAAATGCTTATATAGGCCCTTTTTATTGTACAAGTTTGTGTGTGTGTGTAAGAAAATCTTTGTTTCTCAAATTCTCATAATCCGGAGACGCTGGCTCTAGGCAATTTAAAAAACCTGCAATTCAGGACATCCTGAAAGAAGGAGCATCCATGCACACACCAAACGGCTTTGCCTGGAAAGCGTATCCATTTTTTTCGCCTGGAAAATGTCTACATTGTTTTGCTTTTTTGCCTAGAAAATTTCTACATTTTTTTCACCTGGAAAATGCCTTCACTTTTGCCTGGGAAATTCCATCCTTGCCTTGAGATTTCAATTTTTGCTTTGAAAATGTCTCCATTTCTGTTGGGAAAATGTCTCCATTATTGCCTGGAAAATGCCTCAATTTTTTCCTTTTCGCAGGGAAAATGTCTCCAGTTTCATCTGGAAAATGTCTCAATTTTTGTTTGAAAAATGTTTCCATTTTTGTTTGAAAAATGTTTCCATCTTTGTTTTAAAAAATGTCTCCATTTTTGTTTTTAAAAATGTCTCCATTTTTGTTTAAAAAATGTTTCCATTTTTGCCTGAAAAATGTCTCCTTTTTTTTTGGTTGGTTGCCTTGAACATGTACCTGGATGGAGGGCTCGTGGTTCTCTATCTCGGCCTCCAGGCGCTTGTGCTTCTTGCGAAGGTTCTGCACTCCCGTCAGGTCCCGCCCGTAGTCATCAGACCCCACCAGCAGCTTCTTCTCTCTGTTCAAACACACACCCCATCGCACGTATACGTATGAACAATTTCATTTTCAGAACAGCGAGTTCTGAGTCTAAAACTTGTCTAAATCCGAGGGTGGTCTTTTTTTTCCAATCCAAACCAAATTTTTGTGTGTAGTTACTTCTCTCATCACTCCTCCAACCTTCGGGGGTTTTTGTGGGTTTTTTTTAACTGTTTGGCACTTCTATTTCAATTTTTAATGTTAAAAATGTCTTTTAAACAATCGGTCCTACGTGAGCTTTAGAAAAGTGCTCCAATATGTTTTCATGATTAACAGTGATAGTAACAAGGAGAATTATTCTGATGTCAATGCAAGTAACCCCGATTTTTGGAGCTATACAGCTTACGGCCACTTTTTCTTTTATGAAAGTGAGGGCCATCAAAGTGGTGATCTCCCTTCGTCCTTAACCCCTTCACTGCCGAGCCCGTTTCCGGTTCCGGGGCAACTATTTGCCAAGCCGTTTTAGGTTGCGGAGTCTATCGCAAAAATTTCTGAATAAAAGTGCATATAACCTATGCTTTTCTGAAAGGGAATTGAATATACTATCATTTGAGAACACTCTCACATGCATTCAAACATACTGCGGAAAGCATATGGATAGAAAAAGGGAAACTCTTAGAATAACCCTATGACGGATATTTCCGTGACGGGGCAGTTTATAGGTTACCGGAAGTTGACGGAAATATCCGTGACGGGGCAGTGAAGAGGTTAAGCCAACCATGGAGACATCATGCAACCAGTCAAGTGTAATCATGACTAAAATAATAATAATAATAATAATAATAATAAGCATTTATAGCGCCTAATCTTAAAAAAGCCCTAAACGCTTACAATAATAAATGAATAAACCAGCAAGCAATATAAATAAATAAACGACAAATACATATTATGCACACCCACATGCATGCACGCACTCACGCACTAAACACAGACACATGCACGCACTAAACACAGACGAACGCACTACACGCGCGCACACACGAAAAGAAAAATAGCAGGCTATACATTGCTTTTTTTCCCCCAAGGAACCTTTACCAGTGATAATTTCATAGACAAAACTACTGCAGACAAAACTATGAAGCGAAACTCACTTGATCCAGGCTTCCTCGTCATCGATGTCTCTCAGGAACTGGTACATGGTGTTGGCCTCGCTCAGAAAGACAGACAACAGTGAAGCAAAACTCACTTGATCCAGGCCTCCTCGTCATCGATGTCTCTCAGGAACTGGTACATGGTGTTGGCCTCGCTCAGAAAGACAGACAACAGTGAAGCGAAACTCACTTGATCCAGGCTTCCTCGTCATCGATGTCTCTCAGGAACTGGTACATGGTGTTGGCCTCGCTCAGAAAGACAGACAACAGTGAAGCGAAACTCACTTGGTCCAGGCCTCCTCGTCATCGATGTCTCTCAGGAACTGGTACATGGTGTTGGCCTCGCTCAGAAAGACAGACAACAGTGAAGCGAAACTCACTTGATCCAGGCCTCCTCGTCATCGATGTCTCTCAGGAACTGGTACATGGTGTTGGCCTCGCTCAGAAAGACAGACAACAGTGAAGCGAAACTCACTTGATCCAGGCCTCCTCGTCATCGATGTCTCTCAGGAACTGGTACATGGTGTTGGCCTCGCTCAGACGGTTGCGCCGATGGATGGCCAGTTCCTTGATCCTGTCAGCACAACGCATCTTAATTACTGTTAACTCATTCAAGTCGTTCCGGACATATATGTTCGGAATTAATAGATAGCTGTCAATTTTGATGCATTTGCTTTAAGGGAAGTAAATCTGTGTGCACGTCATTACCTTGGTCACTTCTAAACTCGCTTCGCTCCCTTAGACCACAATTTTGCCTCTGACTTTGCTTTTGTAGTGGTTTGTTGTGGGGTAACCTCTCTCTCTCTCTCTCTACTTCTCTTTCTCTCTCCATCTGTTCTTCTTATATGCTTTTGCTTCTCTGCCTAGTCTAACTCCAGGATGTGTAATGTTTCCTCTCTTTCTCTCTCTCTAACTCTCTCTCTCTCCCGCCCCCCTCTCTCTCTGTCTCTCTCTACCTCTCCTCTCCATCTGTTCTTCTTATATGCTTTTGCTTCTCTGCCTAGTCTAACCCCAGGATGTGTAATGTTTCCTCTCTCTCTCTCTCTCTCTAACTCTCTCTCTCTCTCTCTACCTCTCTCTCTCCCGCCCCCCTCTCTCTCTGTCTCTCTCTACCTCTCCTCTCCATCTGTTCTTCTTATATGCTTTTGCTTCTCTGCCTAGTCTAACCCCAGGATGTGTAATGTTTCCTCTCTTTCTCTCTCTCTAACTCTCTCTCTCTCTCTACCTCTCTCTCCCGCCCCCCTCTCTCTCTGTCTCTCTCTACCTCTCCTCTCCATCTGTTCTTCTTATATGCTTTTGCTTCTCTGCCTAGTCTAACCCCAGGATGTGTAATGTTTTCCTCTCTCTCTCTCTCTCTAACTCTCTCTCTCTCTCTCCTCTCTCTCCCGCCCCCCTCTCTCTCTGTCTCTCTCTACCTCTCCTCTCCATCTGTTCTTCTTATATGCTTTTGCTTCTCTGCCTAGTCTAACCCCAGGATGTGTAATGTTTCCTCTCTCTCTCTCTCTCTCTCTAACTCTCTCTCTCTCTCTCTCTCTCTCTCCCGCCCCCCTCTCTCTCTGTCTCTCTCTACCTCTCCTCTCCATCTGTTCTTCTTATATGCTTTTGCTTCTCTGCCTAGTCTAACTCCAGGATGTGTAATGTTTCCTCTCTTTCTCTCTCTCTAACTCTCTCTCTCTCTACTCTCTCTCTCTCTCTCCCCCCCCCCTCTCTCTCTCTCTCTCTCTACCTCTCTCTCCCGCCCCCCCCCTCTCTCTCTGTCTCTCTCTACCTCTCTCTGTCTCTCTCTCTCTCCCTCCCTCTCTCTCCCGCCCCCCTCTCTCTCTGTCTCTCTCTACCTCTCCTCTCCATCTGTTCTTCTTATATGCTTTTGCTTCTCTGCCTAGTCTAACCCCAGGATGTGTAATGTTTCCTCTCTTTCTCTCTCTCTCTCTCTCTCTCTCTCTCTCTCTCTCTCTCTCTCCCCCCCCCCCCTCTCTCTCTCTCTACCTCTCCTAGGCCCAGCCTAAATTCTTATCCTTGTAAAAAAAAGTGTCTGAAGTCTGAAGTCTCCTTCTCTCTCCATCTATTCTTCTTATACGCTTTTGCTCCTCTGTCCATCCCCACCCTCTCATAGCCTAACCCCTGGATGTGTAATGTTTCCTCTCTCTCTCTCTCTCTACCCCTGTCTCTCTCTCTGTCTCTCTCCTGCCCCCCCCCCCCCCTCTCTCTACCTCTCTCCTTCTCTCTCCATCTGTTCTTCTTCTTATATGCTTTTTGCTTCTCTGCCCATCCCCACCCTCTCATAGCCTAACCCCTGGATGTGTAATGTTTCCTTTCTTCACTCTCTCTCTCTCTCTCTCTCTCTCTCTCTCTCTCTCTCTCTCTCTCTCTCTCTCTCTCTCTCTCTCTCTCCCCCCACTCTCTCTCTCTCTCTCTCTCCCTCTCTCTCCATCTGTTCTTCTTCTTATACGCTTTTGCTTCTCTGCCCACCCCCACCACCCTCTCATAGCCTAACCCCTGGATGTGTAATGTTTCCTCTCTCTCTCTCTTCTCTCTCTACCTCTCTCTCTCTCTGTCTCTCACTCTCCCCCCCCCCCTCTCTCTCTCTCTCCTCTCCCTCTCACACACACACACACACACACAGATCAAGGGGAAAACCCCAGGCAAAGAACCCAACCCGTACCAGTAGACTTACTTCCCTTTGTTTCTGGACAAACATCTGTGGAGCTCTACTGCTTTGCTTAGATAGAACTAGAAGAAGACTAAAAACAAAAGAGGGACAAAAATGGCATCAATCATCTGTATTATTAAAAATTCAGGATATTCCTGGTGTTGCATTGCCTCCAGGATCGTTACCACCATCTTTATATCTACTAATGTCCCATAT
>CM065707.1:13976339-13978839 GCA_017654935.2 Phymorhynchus buccinoides
ACACAGACACACTCAGACAGACACACTCAAACAGATGGACAGACACACAAACAGACAGACAGATGGACAGACAGCCACCTCACCTGCCCAGCACCTGGTCTCTCCTCCTCATCAATGGCTAGAGAGTCATAGTGAATGACCATCACAGGCACACAGACACACTCAGACAGACACACTCAAACAGATGGACAGACACACAAACAGACAGACAGATGGACAGACAGCCACCTCGCCTGCCCAGCACCTGGTCTCTCCTCCTCATCAATGGCTGGAGAGTCATAGTGAATGACCATCACAGGCACACAGACACACTCAGATAGACACACTCAAACAGATGGACAGACACACAAACAGACAGACAGATGGACAGACAGCCAACTCACCTGCCCAGCACCTGGTCTCTTTGTCATTGATGGCTGGAGAGTCATAGTGACTGGTCATCACAGAGTGAGACAGACACACACAGACATGAGACAGACACATAGAGAGACAGACACACACAGACATGAGACAGACACATAGAGAGACAGACACACACAGACGGACAGCCACCTCACCTGCCCAGCACCTGGTCCCTCTTGTCATTGATGGCCGGAGAGTCGTAGTGGGTGGCCGTTGTCAGCTGGTCGGCAAACTGCTGCAGAGCGTTGATCTTCTCCTCCTGTAGGGGGACAGACGGAAAGATTTTGTAATGTTGTTTTAAGGGGGTGTCTTACAAGTGCGTGTGGTAGGTTAGGTTAGGTTAGGTATTAGGGACAGGCTTTCTCAGCCTAGGCCTTGCGGCCTATAAAAAGTCCCATCATTGGCATATGCATTTTGATTTTGCATTTAAGCGGGGTAGGGTTTCTCATAATTCTGTTTTTGTCTTGAAATTTTAGAAACTGAAACTGGGGGTGAAAATACCCCTTAAAAATGTAAACAGGGGGTGAGCATACCCCTTGAGAGAGACAAAAAAAACAGGAGCCCTACCCTTACCCTTCAAACCATCTCTGTCAACACAACTGTGAGGGCTCTATTGAAAGTCCTCATCATTATCGATGAGGGTCTGACTGCTTCATTCATTTTGTTGACAAACCACAGTGTATTCTCTCATACAAACATTCCACTTTCAAATACACACACACACTACACACAAATAACCCCTCTCTCTCTCTCTCTCTCTTGCTTGCTCTCGTCCTCTCTCTCTCTCTCTCTCTCTCTTGCTTGTTCTCATCAACACATCTGTGAACTGTCAAAGTTCTGTATGTTCCTTGATGAGGGTCTATGCATACATTGTATCTGTCTCTCTGTTAGTCTGTCTGTCTGTCTGTCTTGCTCGCTCTCATGTGAACTGATGGTGAACTGATTTTTAAATCCTCGTGTTTCTTCATGAGGATTTCCACAGACAACGTTGGTTGTTCACTCTCTCAGTCTGTTGATCTGCCTGCTTACCTGTCTCTATGTCTTGGTCTCTCTCTGTCTGTCTCTACCCCTCTCCATCTCCCTCCTCTCTCTCACACACACACACACACACACACACACACCTGTGAGCTGATAGCTCTGTCGAAATCTTCGTGCTTCTTGATGAGAGTCTCCACGTTGTCACCATCCACAGAATCCCTTGCAAAGGAGTATCTCTCTCTCTCTCTCTCTCTCTCTCTCTCTCTCTCTCTCTCTCTCTCTCTCTCACACACACACACACACACACACACACACACACACACACACACACACACACACACACACACACACACACACACACACACACACACACACACTCACACACACCTGAGGGCTGATAGCTCTGTCTAAATCTTCGTGCTTCTTGATGAGGGTCTCCACGTTGTCGCCATCCACAGAATCCCCTGCAAAGGAGGGAGTGTCTCTCTCTCTCTCTCTCTCTCTCTCTCTCTCACGCACGCACGCACGCATGCATGCATGCACGCACGCACGCACACGCACGCACACACACGCACACGCACACACACACACACACACACCTACCTGTGAGCTTATAGCTCTGTCTAAATCTTCGTGTTTCTTGATGGTCTCCATGTTGTTGCCATCCACAGAATCCCCAGCAAAGGAGTTTCTCTCTCTCTCTCTCTCTCACACACACACACACACACACCACACACCTGACAGCTGATAGCTCTGTCGAAGTCTTCGTGTTTCTTGATGAGGGTCTCCACGTTGTCCCCATCCACAGAATCCCCGGCCAGGAAGGCCTCTCTGGAGGCCATCCACGACTCGGCCTGCTCACAGTCCCTGTAGAACAGCTGCAACTCCAGACACTGGTCCAGCTTCATCCTGCGAACTATCCACGCCCTGCAATAGCGTCATTATTGTTGTTAGCATCATCATCATCATTATTGTGGTCATCATCATCATCATCATCATCATCATTGTCATCCGCCTCATTTCCATTAATCATCAAAAAAGAACAAATGTCTCAAATTCTGTGGCCTTGCATGCCCTGCTCTCATGGTGACCTCAGTTTTGATTACCAATCCAGTTTATG
>CM065707.1:13983839-14003213 GCA_017654935.2 Phymorhynchus buccinoides
TATTAAGATGGGATGGAGAATTTCAAACCTGAAATAGCCCAAATAATAACTACATTGGAATCTCCCTTATAAGACCTCCCATTATAAGACTCCCTCCCATATAAGACCTACTTCTCTGAGACATTGCCCTTTTTTGTAAGTATTAAAATTACCTCCCTTATAAGACCCCTCCCTTATAAGACCTCATTTTGGATGATTTTTTAAGGTTTACTTATGTTCGGCACTTCTATCTTAATTTTTAAAGTTAAAAATGTAAATTTTAAAAAATCACCCAGAGACAAGCCTCAGAAAATACTCCAATACGTTTTCATTAACAGCGATAGTAATAAGGAGACGAATTATTCCGATTTTAATGCAGGTAACCACGTTTTCAAAGTGAAAAATAAACTCGGATCAACCAGTAATGTTGTCAAAACTGAATCATTGACAGTGTGAGTTTTGTTGCGCTTCTTATTTGTTATAAAAAAAAATTGTGTAGGCAACCCCAAGCCCAGTAATGGAGTTTACATAAGGCAGTGAAGCCCTGAAGGGGCTAAGTGAGCATGCACATTCCTCCCCACCATCATCGTCATTAGTGGGCCCAACGCATGCTTCGAGGAACCGCTTTGCCTCCGTTTCTCGCATATTTCTACCGCTGAGTTTACCCTTTCGCCGCCAGCCATTTGTCAGCAAAAAATGTCAGTCAAACTTACCTGGGTAAAGAAAAGTTAGTGTCTGCAATAATGTGAGTCCCCCCTATGACATGCATCAAACAAGGCCTTTCCTTATCTCCCAAAGTTAACTACATAAGGTCGATGGATAACGGATCCTAATTTTACGCCTTTTAGTGACACGGGTGTTAAATCAGGCTGGTGCCGAAATGCGATGTCGGCGGCGAAAGGGTTAAAACTATCCAACATGTCAGCAACCATCCATCATTACGGGGATGATTAGTGCATTCTGAGCATCAGGGCAGGGAGGAAGGCAGGCGGGGATCATTCTAGCTTTCGGTTTATCACAGGTTTCTACCGCTGAGTTAAAACTATCCAACATGTCAGCAACCATCCATCATTACGGGGATGATTAGTGCATTCTGAGCATCAGGGCAGGGAGGAAGGCAGGCGGGGATCATTCTAGCTTTCGGTTTCTCACAGGTTTCTACCGCTGAGTTAAAACTATCCAACATGTCAGCAATCATCCATCTTCACGGGGATGATTAGTGCATTCTGAAACATCAGGGCAGGGAGGAATTAAGGCAGGCAGGGATCATTCTGTTACCACCACCGCAGGCATCAGATCACCTCTTCTTCTTCCTCCTCCTCTTCAGCCAGCGGAGAGATTCCATAGTGGCTGACTATTTCTGAGCTGTACATCTGAAAAGTGGCATTGCCAGTCGGGACAAACATGACACATGAGAGTGATTCCTTAGTGGCTGACTATTTCTGAGCTGTACATCTGAAAAGTGGCATTGCCAGTCGGGACAAACATGACACATGAGTGTGATTCTGGTGGGTGCGGGCGTGCGTGCATGCGTGCGAGTGTGCGCGGTGTGTGTGTGTGTGTGTGTGTGCTATAAATCTATTCATAAAGCTGCTCCATCTTACCTCTGTGACAATATTTCCATCTATACGCCAGCTCGCACTTTACATTCAGTTTCTGACCCTCTTTCTCTCCAGATCCCTAGGTATAAGCTTTCAACTGTTGGTCGGCGCTCTTTTGCTGTCTCAGGACCGACCTCCTGGAACAAACTTCCTCTCTCCCTCCGTCAGCGACCGACTCTCTCTGCTTTCAAAGCTAACCTCAAAACCCACCTGTTCCCCCGTCATTAAAGCTCCTCTCTCTTAATCTTCTCTCTCTTGCCATTAGGTCTGTTTCTGCTATATTCCATTTATGTTATCTGTGTGTGTTCGCGTTAAATTGCGTTTGTGTTTGAATGCGCTTTGAATGCTAACGTGTGTGTGCGCTTTGATTTGATTTCTATCAAGATTCAGCGCCGTATAAATACTGTATGTTGTTGTTGTTGTTGTTGTGTGTGTGTGTGTGTGTGTGTGTGTGTGTGTGTGTGTGTGTGTGGTATGTTGTGTTTTAAATTGACGTTTTATGAATTGCACTAGTCTTATTATTTGCTTCTTTTGTATGTGGGTGGGTGCCTTTTATATATATGCATCTTAGTTTGTTCTAATTGCTTTTGTAAAGCGCGATGAGCCTGCCCTTTAGTCGGGGTATCGCGCTATTTAAGTCTACCTTATATTAGGTAATGAACCCAAAAGCCTAGCACTAGAAAAAGCAGAAAGCAAACATTAGGGATTCACAGTGTGTTTTGAGGCATGGTTTTACAGACACAAAAGTAATAACCCACCTGGTGTCTCTCCAGTAGGGCCTCGGCCCCTGTCACATCCTTGGCCAGTTCGTCAGAGGATACCAGGGTTCGCATACTGTCGATCCAGGAGGTCAGGTACCCATAATATCACCGTCATTATCGTCTTCATTATCATCAACACAACAGTAATAACCCACCTGGTGTTCTCTCCAGTAGGGCCTCGGCCCCTGTCACATCCTTGGCCAGTTCGTCAGACACCAGGGGCCCCATGCTGTTGATCCATGAGGTCATGTGCCCATAATATCACTGTCATTATCATCAACACAACAGTAATGAACCCACCTGGAGTCTCTCCAGTAAGGCCTCGGCCCCTGTCACATCCTTGGCCAGTTCGTCAGAGGACACCAGGGTTCGCATACTGTCGATCCAGGAGGTCAGGTACCCATAATATCACCGTCATTATCGCCTTTATTATCATCAACACAACAGTAATGACCCCCCACCTGGTGTCTCTCCAGCAGGGCCTCGGCCCCTGTCACATCCTTGGCCAGTTCGTCCGAGGACACCAAGGTTCGCATACTGTCGATCCAGGAGGTCAGGTACCCATAATATCACCGTCATTATCGCCTTTATTATCATCAACACAACAGTAATGACCCCCCACCTGGTGTCTCTCCAGCAGGGCCTCGGCCCCTGTCACATCCTTGGCCAGTTCATCAGAGGACACCAGGGTGCCCATGCTGTTGATCCAGGAGGTCAGGTCGCGGTAGTCCGACAGGAAGCGCTGGTAGTCGTACGAATCCAGCAGCTTCCCTTTGCGAGCATCCGCCTGGAACCAAGGAGAGAATGAGAGATGGAGAAAGCAGAAATGGAGGACGAAGATGAAGACATAGTAAGAAAAGGAGAGAGAGAAAGAAATAAAGAAAGAGAAATAAAGAACCATGGTTGTGTGGCTGTCTACCCACCAAAGCGCTCTCTCTCTCTCTCTCTCTCTCTCTCTCTCTCTCTCTCTCTCTCTCTCTCTCTCTCTCTCTCTCTCTCTCTCTCTCTCTCTCTCTCTCTCTTGAAATTCACTTTCTATTTATATGTCCTAAATATAATGATTTAAGAAGAGAACTAATTCCAGCAAAATATTATAAACATCCTTCATCTTTCAGACTCGCATTGATTTTATGTAATCAAAACCCTAGCATTATTATTAAGACGTCATTATTTATTCATAGAGCTCTCGCCTTGCGAAAAGAATATATACATGCATGATGAATGTTTGTATCTATGTTTTGTTTGCATATAATACGTGTTTTTGGTGTGTCTTTATTCTTTTTTTCGTTGTTGCTCATATATATATATGCAATACTTTTTTTGTGAACTCCATTGTTATGGGCCAGAGGCCTAACAATTAAAATATTTTTGACTTTGACTTTGACTTTTCTCTCTCCTTTGTTTTTTGTTTTTCTTCTTTTCTTTTGTTTTTCTCTCTCTTCGACCTCTTCGCCCTTTTCAGTTGTAATAATGGTCAGAACTGACCTTGACAACTATATTGGAAGAAGAAGAACCCCGGTTACTTTTTTTGTGTGTGTCTTCTAAAGGAACAGTAAAAGGTTTCTGATATAAAATTAATTAAGATGGGCAAATACACTGTATGTTGTCAAGGAAAAGTGTGTGCCAATGCCAACAAATGCCAATGGCATTGAAACAAGGCCAACGGCTCAGTTTTCATTTTTCTGCATTCAATCTAATTTAACAATTATGCTTGATACAGAATTGAAAAGCAGGGTATATGACATAAATAAAGAATAACATTTCAAGCATAGTTACCCTTCTATCAGCTTTGTAGCCACTTACACATGGCTTTCCCCAGACTTCCATCCAGGTGGGTTTTAATGACTGACTGCAGTGACTTGTAATTCAGTTAACACACTGATGAGAGAACATCATTTTTGGCTCACTCGTGTTAACGAAGTTAACACGAAGTGAGTCTATAGTATGATAGTTGTTTTGGTTGTGTGCATGTGTGTGTGTGTGTGTGTGTGTGTGTGTGTGTGTGCATACGTGCGTGCGTGCATGCATGCGTGCGGGGGGGGGCGTGTGTTGCGTCCGTGGTCCAATCTCCAAACTTTAACGTTGGCATTTTCTCGGGAAATAGAAGGTGTACATTGTTCGAACTTTGCACACACATAGATGGTTATGCAAGCTTTCAAACAATACTGATTTGAATAATTAAATACTTAAAACAACACTGTAAACAAATAACAAACCAATAACATTTTAGATTAGTGGGTTAGAGAGTATTCAATAGGCAACATGAGTTAAGAAAGTCATCCACAAACACTCGATAGCTCATTGGTAGAGCGACTGTCTCTCATGCCAATGGTTCCGGGTTCGATTCTCGTCAAAGGCACATATTTTTTTTTTTTTTAGTTGTAACGGTAATTTCATTTGTATTTTAAACACCCCCCCTCATGTCTACGACCCTTCATCTCAAAGTCATTATGTTTTGCACAACCCCCGCCCCCCCCCCCCCCCCACATACATACATAGTCAGCCAGGAAACAAACAGACAAACTCCACTGAAAAAATTAAGCAGCTTCGCGGCTGCTTAACAAAGAAGAGAAGCGGTCTTCAAAGCGGCTTACCTTGATAGTGAGGGAGTTCCACATCTCGTTGATCTCGGTCTGGTGTTCGTAGATGCTCTCCGCCTGATCAGGGTGGGTCTGCATCAGACGCTTGGCGTTGTTGTCCAGATCACGCACCTGAAAACAACACACAAAACAACAACAGCAACATATTACTACTCCACATCATTGGTGCTTCTACAAAATCTTGGAAAACATGTCCTGTCCTGTACATGTCCTGTAAACGCTTACCGACTGCCATTACTGCTGTCATAAACAAGAGTTGGCTCCCCTTTCAAATAATCGAACTTCCGTTTTTGTGACTTCCGGTTGTTGTGTTTGGACTTCTCTTCGTGAAAACTAACAGAATTATGGAAGTTCTGGAAGTTCTGTGCTTGTAACTTCCTCTAATCTCTCACTCTCTTTGACTCTGCCTTTTCTCTTTGCTTACTAGTCATCTACTATCTTTCTGCCTTACCGGTCCATTCTCCTGCCTTTTTTTCAAGAAACCACTTTCAAAAAGATTTCCTCCTCCAGCCGAAGTCGGACTTGCTGGGCCTAACTATTTCTTAGTTAGGCGCATAACGGCAGCATGACGCATCTGCGCTCATAATTGACAGGAAACTTTCTGAGCGATCGAAGAAGAAGAATGATCTACCTTTTCTCCCAGGGCGGCCAGGTCTCGCTCGAGGCCCTCGTGCTTTCTCTGCAGGGCCTGCACGCTCCCTACCCTACGCTACATTTATTACTACCCTTATCATCATCATCATCATCCTCATCCTCGCTATCGTCATCTACCTTTTCTCCCAGGGCGGCCAGATCTCGCTCCAGGCCTTCATGCTTTCTCTGCAGGGCCTGCACGCTGGCCAGGTCGTGGCCGTAGTTGTCGTTGTTCAGGGCCGTGTCTTTCTCCTTGATCCAGTCCTTGGTTTCGTCCACCTCCCTGCATCACACCCCGACAAAAAAAAAACCCACACATTGAATTAGTTCCTTGACTTCCCCTGATCTAAAATGTTATCTGTTTGCTATCTGTTTACAGCGTTGTTTTAAATATTTAATTATTCAAATCATTATTGTTTGAAAGCTTGCATAGACATCTATGTGTATGAAAAGTTTGAACAATGTACGCTTACTATTTCCCGAGAAAATGCCAACGTTAAAGTTTGGAGATTAGACCACCGACGCAACACACACACACACACACGCACACACATAACCGAACAACTATCATACTATAGACTCACTCCGTGTTAACGAACGAGTGAGCCAAAAATTACAGAGTGAGTGTAGCCAAATTCTGATTTTAAAAAGTTATCTAGGCAAATCTTCTTCTTCTTCTTCGATCGCTCAGACAGTTTCCTGTCAATTATGAGCACAGATGCGTCATGCTGCCGCTATGCGCCTAACTAAGTCCGACTTCGGCTGGAGGAAATCTTTTTGAAAGTGTTTCTTGAAAGAAAAATAAGGCAGGAGAATGGACCGGTCAGGCAGAAAGATAGATGACAGTAAGCAAAGGGAAAAGGCAGAGTCAAAGAGAGTGACAGATTAGAGGAAGTTACAAGCATAGAACTTCCAGAAGGTGGGGGAACTATTTATACAAAAGACCCCCCTGGTATCCCCATGGGGGAATCTAGGCAAATGAGCATGAAGAGAATCTGAAACAGTGGTTGCAAGCAAACAGACATTTGAATAGGAACGTGTTAGTAAATGGAATAAAAATGATGGAACGGTGCAAAAAGACAGAGGGTGAAGATATAAACCAGTGGGCCACGTACCTGTGGAACCTCTGCACCTCAACAGTACTGATGTACTTAAGCCACGCACCTGTGGAACCTCTGCACCTCAACAGTACTGATGTACTTAAGCCACGTACCTGTGGAACCTCTGCACCTCAACAGCACTGATGTACTTAAGCCACGCACCTGTGGAACCTCTGCACCTCAACAGTACTGATGTACTTAAGCCACGCACCTGTGGAACCTCTGCACCTCAACAGAACTGATGTACTTAAGCCACGCACCTGTGGAACCTCTGCACCTCAACAGTACTGATGTACTTAAGCCACGCACCTGTGGTACCTCTGCACCTCAAAAGTACTGATACCTCAGCACCTCAAAAGTACTGAAGAACTTAAGCCAATCACCTGTGGTACCTCCGCACCTCAAAAGTACTGACATACTTAACCCACTCACAGTACCCTATACACCTCAAAAGTACTGATGTACAAAGCCACTCACATGTGGTACCTCTGCACCTCAAAAGAACTGAAGTACTTAAGCCACCTGTTGTACCTCTGCACCTCAAAAGTACTCTTTCATCTCAAAAGTACTCATGTAAACCACTCACCTGTGGTACCTCTGCACCTCAAAAGTACTGATGTGCTTAAGCCACTCACCTGTGGTACCTCTGCACCTCAAAAGTACTGAAGTATTTAAGCTACTCACCCGTGGTACCTCTGCACTCAAAAGTACTGATGTACTTAAGCCACTCACCTGTGGTACCTCTGCACCTCAAAAGTACTGAAGTACTTAAGCCACTCACCTGTGGTACCGCTGCACCTCGAAAGCACTGCCCAGAGTCTGTGCCCGTTCGGCTGTCACTTGTTGCAGAGTCACCCACCGCTGGTTCAGTTGCTGAAACATTGTTGGAAAATTGCGAGTTAACTCACTGCGGAAGAATTCCGAGCGTGCGCGGAACTGGAGAACGCCAGAGAGTGCCTAATTCCGAGTATTCTGGGAACAGCGATTTCTGAGTAAAAAAAACTGTCTGAATCCATGTTTTCTCAATCCGAACCATGTTTTTCAAATCAGTTCTCTTCGTCACTCTCCCAGCCTTCGTTTCACTTATGCTTGGCACTTCTATTTCATTGCTTAATGCTACAAAGTAAAGAAAATAAAAAATGCGGCCCTACACGAGCCTCAGAGAATACTCTAATCAATTTTGATTAACAACAGTACTAAGGGAACCAGTAATTCCGATTTTAACCCTTTCACCGCCAATGTCGCATTTTTGCACCACAATGGTTTAATATCCATGTCACTAAAAAGCATCAAATCGGGGCCTGTTATCTGAAGACCCTATTTTTCTTGATTTTGGGAGGTAAGGATAGGGCCTAATGTTATACATGTCACAGAGGAATTAATAATATTAGATTTTTTTTTCTCTACCCAAGTAAATTTAATGGTGTATGTTTTGGCTAAAAAATGGCTGGCGGCAAAAGGGTTATTGCAAGTAACTGCGACTTCAAAGTGAAAATTAAACTTGGATCAAGCAGTAGTTTTGTCGAAACTGAATCCCAGAGAGTGGTGAGTTTTGTTGCACTTTTTATCTGTTATATTATTTTTTGGTAAAGGTCAAGATGTGCCCCCCCCCCGTTATTGCCCCCACCTATTTTTCTCGGTTAATTCTATCTTTTTCCGTTATTGCCTTTCTTACCATACATAAAGCTGTATTTTAGGAACATTTTTAGCTAATAACCTTTTTGGAATACTAACCCTATCCCTAACCCTAGCCCTAAACCTAACCCTACCCCCCACCCAATAAGACGGAAAAACGCAACGAACCACAACTGTGACAAATCGCGGTGTACTGCAGTACATAGTGGGGGGTAGGGTTAGGTTTAGGGCTAGGGTTAGGGATAGGGTTAGTATTCCCAAAAGGTTATTAGCTAAAAATGTTCCTGGTATGGTAAGAAAGGCAAAAATGGAAAAATAGAATTAACCGAGAAATGCATCTTTACCTTTACCTATTTTTGTTAGGCAACTCCAGGCCAGTGGTGATGTTCGTCTCAGGCAGTGGTGTCTAGAAGGGGCTAAAGCAATGTGATATAAACAAAGTACAAAAATAAACTAAATCCAAAAGACTCCCCCGGTATCCCCATTAATTTCATTTAATAGGGCACTTGCCACGAGTGTTCGTTCTCTATACTACACTCCTAATTTGCCCGCACTTGTTCCGCCCGAGTTACACCGACGTTTTTATGCCCCCCAAAAAAAAAAATGGGAGGCACACCTCTGGCTCTCCAGGTGGGAGCAACCCGAATTTCACAGAGACGCCTCTGTGACTTTAAAGTACCAAATACCAACTTCTGGAAGTTCTGTGCTTGTAGCTTCCTCTAATCTGTCACTCTCTTTGACTCTGCCTTTTCCTTTTGCTTACTGCCATTAACTACCTTTCTGCTTACCGGTCCATTCTCCTGCCTTTTCCCCAAAAAAATTACTACGCAGATTTTTCTCCAGCCGAAAACAGACATGCTGGGCCTAACCATTTCCTAGTTAGGTGCATAACGGCAGCATGACGCATCTGTGCTCATTTGACAGGAAACTGCCTGAGCGTGCGATGAAGAAAAAGATGTGGTGCTTGTAACTTCCTCTAATCTGTCACTCTCTTTGACTCTGCCTTTTCCTTTTGCTTAGCGCAATCAACTACCTTTCGGCCTTACCCATCCATTTTCCTGCCCTTTTCCCAAAAAATTACTACGCAGGTTTTCTCCAGCCGAAAACAGACATGCTGTGACTAAATTCTTGAAGTGATTCTGTGCAGCAGTTCGTCAGATACTGGGTGGGCTGACAAACAGAGAAACAGACAGACAGATGGGGTCAATCGCATAATGCTTTCTTCGTAAAATGCGGGACTCTATTGAGTTCCCTTGTGCCTAGCTATTTCCTAGTTAGGCGCATAGAGGCAGCATGACGCATCTGTGCTCATTTGACAGGAAACTGCCTGAGCGATCGATGAAGAAGAAGAAGACTTACTGTGATTTGTTCACGGATGTTCTCGGCAGCTTCAGTCTGTCCCATGGCTGTCAGTCGGTCGGCAATGCTGTTCAGCTCCTGAAGCCGGGCTTCATTGGCTTTCAGGTCCTGGAAACATTATCACCATCGTTATCATCGTTGTTATCATCATCAACATTATCATCATCGTTGTCATCATTATTATCATCATTAACATTATCATCGTTGTCATTAACATTATCATCATTAAGTCGTCAGTCGATCGGCAATGCTGTTCAACTCCTGAACTATGGCGTCATTGGCTTTCAGGTCCTCGAAACATCATCTTCATTTTCATTGTTATCATCATCATCATCACTATCATTAAGTCGTCAGTCGGTCGGCAATGCTGTTCAGCTCCTGAAGCCTGGCTTCGTTGGCTTTCAGATCCTGGAAACATCATCATCATCGTTGTCATCGTTGTTATCATCATCAACATTATCATCATCGTTGTCATCGTTATTATCATCATTAACATTATCATCGTTGTCATTAACATTATCATCGTTGTCATCGTTGTTATCATCATCAACATTATCATCATCATTGTCATTAACATCATCATTGTTGTCATCGTTATTATCATCATCAAACATTATCATCATCATTGTCATTAAACATCATCATCGTTGTCATCGTTGTTATCATCATCAACATTATCATCATCGTTGTCATCGTTATTATCATCATCAACATTATCATCATCATTGTCATTAACATCATCATCGTTGTCATCGTTGTTATCATCATCAACATTATCATCATCATTGTCATTAACATCATCATTGTTGTCATCATTATTATCATCATCAACATTATCATCGTTGTCATTAACATCATCATCGTTGTCATCGTTATCATGATCATCAACATTATCATCATCGTTGTCATCGTTATTATCATCATCAACATTATCATCGTTGTCATTAACATCATCATCATTGTCATCGTTATTATTATTATCAACATTATCATCGTTGTCATTAACATCATCATCGTTATTATCATCATCAACATTATCATCGTTGTCATCAACATTATCATCGTTGTCATTAACATTATCATCATTAAGTCGTCAGTCGATCGGCAATACTGTTCAATTCATGAAGCCTGACTTCATTGGCTTTCAGGTCCTGGAAACATCATCTTCATTTTCATAATCATCATCATCATCATCATTATCATTAAGTCATCAGGCGACTGGCAATGCTGTTCAACTCCTGAACTCTGAGTCTTTCGGATGAGACGATAAACTGAAGTCCCGTGTGCCCATGCACTTAGCACATGTTAATCCCAGTGGCAATGAAAAAGTTGTCATTTGGTCAAAATTTAACCCGACCCCCCACCCCACCCCTTCCTTCCTCATCAGTCACACACAAAAAATCGCAGGTCATCTCTCTCTCTCTCTCTTCACACACACACATACACACACCTTCTGGAAGTCGTCAAACTTCTTCTGCATCTCCTCAACCAGGTCCTCTCTCTCTCTCTCACACACACACACACAGTACCCTCACCTTCTGGAAGTCGTCAAACTTCTTCTGCATCTCCTCCACCTGCTCCAAGTCTTCTCCGACCTCATCTCCGACCATGGAGTTCTCCTTCTCCGTGATCCAGGCAGCCAGGTCGGCCGCCTCACGGACCAGCTGGTAGGCCTTGCACGACTCATTCACGTTCTCCCGCCGCTGGTTGGCTAGGTCCAGGAGGTTGGCGTACCTAGAGCACAAAGAAATCAGCCACCCTGCCCCTTACACGAGCGCGTGCAAAATGTCCCTTCTCAGTGAACATTTTTTGTACTATGTAAAATGTCAGAATGTCTGACAATCGACTACCAAAACTTGTCTTCTATGGAGAGCTGAAGCCTGGTGTGCTCAGTCTCTCTCTCTCTCTCTCTCTCCTCTCTCTCTCTCTCTCTCTCTCTCTCTCTCTCTCTCTCTCTCTCCCTTCTCTCTCTCTCTCTCTCTCTATATGTACTGTGTCTCAATCTGGTTCTGTCTGACAGAGATGGTGAACTCATCCATCAAGTTGTTTCGACTGGTGGACAGACTGGGATCCTCTCTCTCTCTCTCTCTCTCTCTCTCTCTCTCTCTCTCTCTCTCTCTCTCTCTCTCTCTCTCTCACTCTCTGGTTTTCTCTCTATGTACTGTGTCTCAATCTGGTTCTGTCTGACGGAGATGGTGAACTCATCCATCAAGTTGTTTCGACTGGTGGACAGACTGGGATCCTCAATATGGTTCTCGAAGATGTCTCTCTCTCTCTCTCTCTCTCTCTCTCTCTCTCTCTCTCTCTCTCTCTCTCTCCCTTTCTCACTCTCTCTCTCTCTCTATGTACTGTGTCTCAATCTGGTTCTGTCTGACGGAGATGGTGAATTCATCCATCAAGTGTCTCTCTCTCTCTCTCTCTCTCTGAATTCTCTCTCTCTCTCTCTCTCTCTCTCTCTCCCTCTCTCTCACTCTCTCACTCTCTCTACGTACTGTGTCTCAATCTGGTTCTGTCGCACAGAGATGGTGAACTCATCCATCAAGTTGTTTCGACTGGTGGACAGACTGGGATCTCTCTCTCTCTCTCTCTCTCTCTCTCTCTCTCTCTCTCTCTCTCTCTCTCTCTCCCTTTCTCACTCTCTCACTCTCTCTACGTACTGTGTCTCAATCTGGTTCTGTCGCACAGAGATGGTGAACTCATCCATCAAGTTGTTTCGACTGGCGGACAGACTGGGATCCAGCTTCTTGACGTAGGCTGCCGGCACGAAACCCTGTCGGTCGTTGACTTCTGCTTTCCACCAATCCTGTCATGGACATCATCATCACCACCCTCGTCATCATCGTTGTCATCATAATTATAGCAATCATCATCATAACAGTCATCATCCTTGTCATCGCCATCATCATCATATCATCTTTGCCTTTTCCCTTTGCTTACTGTCGTCTACTATCTTAATTAAATTAACTCATTCAACACTGGCCGATTGCTTCCCTTTACAACAACACGAATGTACGCTATAGCGTACATAGTGTTTAAACATTCACACTTCACAACTCAGCGAAGCCATGCAACCCAAACTGGCATAAAAGTGTTCCTCTACGGTCCCTTAATAGTTTTCAACCAATGAAATCACTTCTAGTCTATTTTTAGGATGGCAATGAATGCAAATGAGTCACTACCCCTCTCTTCGTCTTCTTTGTCATGCTTTTTTTTATAAATCTGCTAATAATAAATTTACTTTGGACTTTGGAACTAGCTTTTATTATTATAAACAATACTGCAAATTTTTAAAACTGTGCGGTTAAGCATTATTTTAAAAATAATTTTTATGTAATGATGCAAACCTGCCTAGTGTTGAACGTTTGCGCGAAACATGTACGCTATAGCGTACATTAGTGTTGGGGTGAGAGGTCGAGAGGACGTAAAACACCAAAATTCATTCATTAGTGTTGAGAGAGTTTAACTTAGTATTTTGATCTGTGTTCTAAAAAAACATAAACAGTGCTAGCCTAGTTTCTCGTCCTTATTAGGGAGGCAATGGCAGAACCCAGCCGAGGACAGCTGTTTCGACTCTAGGGAGTCCTCATCAGCTCGGCACTGGATGGGGTCTTAGCCTACCAAGGTGGAACTACTCTCACCGCAACAAGAAGATTGTTCCACAAATGGAATGTCTCTTCCTGTATATTGGTAAAAGGCTCCTAAAAAAAAAAAAACAGCACTCAAGTAAAATAGAAATGATAAAAAATCTTAAGTAAAAGTGTGAACATAAGAATGTTCCAAAATTAAAAATATGAAAAATATTGAAAAATAGGCCTAAGCGACACGACCAGAGAGGGCCGGCAACTGAAATAGTATCCAAAGGGATGTAAATAGGTATGAAAAAATCTCAGTTTACTGCTGCCACCGTTCCTCCAGCCTACAGGACTCGAAAGTTAGAGCATTTGAAATGCAATAGATAGTAAAATTGTTTAAAACTTTTTTGTCCATAGGGACAAAAAAGTTTAAAACAATTTTACTATAAATATATATCTTTCTGAGATCTGCTTCCGCTCACCTTGTTAGCGCTGTTGAGGAGGGTGAGCACATCTCCCTTCTTCATGGAGATCTCGCGGGGAGACTTCTCCGTGTAGTCGTAAAGCGCCACCACCTTCTCCGTCGTCAGGTCGTCGATCACCGGCGCCTCTTGTTGCTGTCACCATGCACACAACACAACAGTGCCTTTTTTACAGTGAGAAGGCACAAAGTTGCAGGTGCAATGAATGATTGGACACACACAAAAAAGGCACAGAATTTCAGCTGGACTACATTGTCTTATTGTTGCAATTACACCCCCCAAAAATTAAAAAATAAGCCTTTCTAAAAATTTACACAATCATCAAAAGATATTTTTACTTTAAACCCTTTCACTGCCAACGTTGCATTTTTGCACCACAATGATTTAACACCCATGTCATTAAAACACTTGAAATCAGTGTCTGTTATTCATAAATTGTGTTACTAAATTTACGCAGTAAGGATTGACCCCATTCTAAATGTGTCAACAGACAAAATCCCACAATATTGCAGACTGGCCTTTTTTTTCTGTATGTCAAGTAAGCTCAATGGAAATTTTTGGCACCTCAAAGATGGACTTTGGCGGTGAAAGGGTTAAAAATCTGTCTTTTTTTTGTTCTTAGTTGATAAGCGCTAATGTTAACAAAAGTACACTACAATACTGGGATGAACAATTTGTAATGCATGTACTCAACAACTTGGTGTGAAGGCATAGTCACCTGACATTACTACTCCCATATGCACACACACACACACACACACACACACACCACACCACACACACCCACACAAACAAACACATATATATACACAACACACACACAACACACACATACACACACACATTACACACACAACACACACACGCAGACACACACATGCACACATACACAGACACACACACACACACACACACAGACACACACACACACACACACACACACACACACACACACAACACACACACACACACACCACACACACAGACACACACACACACACAACTTTACACACACATTCAGACACCATGCAAGACCTCACACACACACATACACACACATACACACTACACACACACGACCACACACATCACACCCACACACACAAACACACATTGCCAACATACACCACACACACACACACACAAATACACACACACACACACACGACATACACACACACACACACACACACACACAACACAACTGGTACCACACCACACACACACACCTTGCAGCCTTGGGCCAGGTCTCTCAGTCCCCCCCCTTTTTTCTATCACGGCGCGGTAAGCCTCCAGGTCGGCAGTTAGAAGGCTTGTCATGCTTCTTCAGCAAAGCCTGAAACGCAAACACACACAAATAGACAGTGAATTTATCGCACAAATGTCACCAGTTTCTCGAAGAAAAGAGGAACAACGTGGATGACATTTGATGTAATTTATATTTTTACGTCACATTTTGCAAGTTTTATCAGACTCAGTTTGTGGCCACTGGCCACCCCTAATTTTTCTAAAAAAAAAATGTTTGCAAGTCGCTGACTCGCATCCTGCGGTTTCAAGCTTCAATGCCATTGTTGCATTGTTGCTATGGTATTTGACCGAGTAATGGATGTAAGCAATTCTAATTTTCACGAAGTGTTCTCCTCTCGGGTTTTTTTTTTTTTCTCCGAAAATCGTCTATTTATCGCACAAATTTTGCCAGTTTCTCGAAGAAAAGAGGAACACATGGACGACAGAGACAGTGAATTTATCACACAATTTTCAGAGGAAAACAGGAACACATGGACAACAACGGAGACAACCAATTGATCAAACAAGTGCCATAAGTTTGCGTTGCATGAAGGAAGAAAAGCGGATTTTCCTGGACTTTTCCAGGAATTTCCTATGTAAATTTCTTGATCAATACCGGCGCCACTCAACAACTGCTGACCTCTGTATTGATATGACGATGCACATGAAACATTCTAAACAGCTTCTTCTTCTCCTGCTTCTTTGTCGGTCACTACACTGTCAAAGCCCATTCTCAATTCCAGCTTTTAATATTTTGCGTACACACACACACAACCACACACACACAATCTATGTCTACCCCCACCCCTCTCTCTTCCCTCTCTTTCTTCTCTCCCCTCCTCTCTCTCTCTGCTCACTCCCCCCTCCTCCCATATTTTCTCTCTCCTCTCTCTCTTCCACCATGCGCTCTAACTCTCTCACTCCTCTCTATCTTTCTCTCTCAACCCATGACCCTCACCCCCCATCCCACCCCCTTTCTCCCTCATCTCTCTCTTTTGTGTGTCTCTGGGTGTACACACGAACTGTGTCTGTGTCGCCACAATTTATGCATAGCCGTAATACAGTGTTTGGTATTTTTGTTTATTTTCCTTTTTTATTTTTGTTTTTTCTTTGCCGCATTTCATTTCACTTCAATTTATGTAAGTTAGTATAATTGTGAACCCTCTTGCCACAAGGGCTTTGTGAGCTAATGGCAATAAAATTGTTGAATTCAATTGAATTGTTTCTGTCTCTCTGCCTCCTTTACCTCAGCAGAGTCTTCGTCTTTGCCGTAGTCGGTGTTGGCAGCTATAGGCTCTTTCTCCCTCATCCAGGTCTCGGCCTCGTTGGCGTCAGCAAAGTACTGCTGGGCCTGAAGGGAGTCCTCCAAGTCCTGCTTCCTCTGCCCTGCCTTGTCCTGGGAAAACAACAATGATAATATCAACAATAATATTCAGGCATAAAATCTGATGCTCAAAAGAGATTTTCCAGCCAAGAAATCCTTCCACTCGGATTTTCTGGGGGTGAGCGCACCGAAGAACACGCATGCTACAACTTGCCATCCAATTCGTCTCTGCCGAATTTCCGTTGACACGTGTGTTTGTGTGTACTGTTTGTGTGTGTGTGTGTGTGTGGCCGTGTGTGTGTGTGTGCGTGTGCGTGGCAGGTGCTCATTTTACAGCATTCCGCGGTCTGCCTTGCCTCCAAACAATCAAACACACCATTCGCGGGACGCTCCGTCTGCCATTTTTGCTAGCGACCGCAAGCGCGCAATCAACCAATTACGAACCATGCCGTTTGAGAATAACATCGAGCTTGCATTATCGGCGGAGAAAATTATTTTTCGGCCGAGATTCCTTCAATTATGAAAAGGTTTTGGCAGAGAGAGCGGAGCTGTTTTCATGCCTGAATAGTGTTGGCGTCTGCAAAGAACTGCTGAGCCTGAAGGGAGTCCTCCAAGTCGGGCTATCTCTGGCCTGCCTTGTCCTGGGAAAACAATAATGATAATATCAATAACAACATCAATAATAATAATATTGTTGGCGTGGGCAAAGAACTGCTGGGCCGAGTGGTAGTCCTCCAAGTCCTGGCTGCCTCTGCCCTTCCTTTTGTTTTCCCTGGCGAAAAACGACAGCACAAATAAGATCTCAATTATTCAACGCACACAGATGACAAACCATGTTAATGGTGGGCATCAGATGGTTTGAAGTCCAATACTCTGAGACACACACACACACACACACACATACAAACCTGTGAGTTGCTGCCACCTGTCCTGAGATTCCTTTTTCTTGCCCTTGATGGTGTCCTGAGCGAAGTTACCTCCTTCATCATGCCACACACACACGACACACAACACACACACACACACAACATTGAGTTGCCTTGGCCACCGTTCTGGAGATCCTTGATCTCCCCTGTTGATGGCGTCCTGAGCGAAGTGACCCTCCTTCGTCATGCGTGTGCCCCGTGGCGCACAAGTTCTGGATGCGTGTTCCGTGACCCCCCAGCTCCGCCTGTTAAAGCCTGGTGCTTCTTTCTCAATCAGTGAAACGCCGATCAGATCCCGCCTGCAGGAGTCACCACCAACAACAACAAAATATATCGTTGCTGTCCCGACGCCTAAATGTTGTATCTGCAAAATGCAGTGATTTTACAGAAGGCATCAAAAAACATGTTGTCATCTGCCTACAATGTCATTCCCCATAAATTGATATATGCTTGACTCTTCTTCTGCTACCGATGAATAAACATGTGACACAATAAAAGTTGCAATAACACCTAAAGTTTTCGTGATAATTCAGGTTTACACGCTTCGCAGCTGGAGTTGTCAAAGAATGGGAGATGGACAGCTGCAATTCTCTGTACCCGTAGCTACACGGTTAGCGTGTCAAGACTTTAGGATTTCCCGTGAATGCGGTGTAGGACCATGTGACAAATTTGAACATTTCCATTCGGTCCGCAGACACAAGATGATTTATAGAAGACCTTGTGTGAGGTCATTAGAAGGGGTTTCAGTCGGAAATCTATTTTTGTTCAAATTTTGCATATACACGGTTAGCGCCGTAAAAGACAGCAACGATATCAAGCCATGTACTTTTCAGTTTATTTTGAAATCCATAGTTTTTGAGTAAGCGAGGCACCAATGATCCTAGTAAATAAGTCAAACTGGTTTATAATAATCCATAAACCACAGATCTTAATCCTGTATCCAGCCCAACAGACCCACCATAGCAGCTACCGCCTTCTGCAGTCTGCAAATCATCTTCAGATATGGTATTGGTATTTGGTATTATTCTCCCCTCCTCGGAGAGTGGCGTCGCCACAAGCACTCACACACCCACACACACCACATACACCACACGTTTTTTTGTATGAAAAAATTCCAAACACACACACACACACCAGCAATGGGCTCGCTAGCGGATCCAGTCCTCCTACACACACCACAGCACACCACACCACACACACACCACACACACACAAAACCACACACACACACAAAGCAGACGCACACACACACACACACCCTACACACACATTTTTTTGGTATAAAAATTCCAAACATACACCCGACACACACACACCACACACACACACACACACACACACACACACACACACACACCACACCAGCACACGTTCTCCTTGCGGATCCACTAGTCTCCTCCTCACACACACACACACTTTTCTATCTCAAATCCTACGTCACCCTGTGCTGCGCACCTTCCGTCTTGAACACGCATGCAGGTGTGCACATCTGGAAGAAGAAGAAGAAGGGGAGGAGGAAGTAGGAGGAGGAGGAGGAGAGGAAGAGGAAAAGAAGAGGAGGAGGAGGAGAAGAAGAAAGGAAGTGGGAGGAGGAGGAGGAGGAGGAGGACGAGACGGAGGAGGAGGAGGAAGGTGGAGGAAGGAGGAGGAGGAGGAGGAAGAAGGAGGAGGAGGAGGAGAGAAAGAAGAAGTAGAAGGAGGAGGGAGGGGCGGAAGGAGGAGGAGGACGGAGGCAGGAGGAAGGAGGAGGAGAGGAGGAGGAGGAGGAAGAAAAAGAAGAAGAAGAAGAAGCAGAAGCGAAGAAGAAGAAGAGAAGAAGAAGAAGAAGAAGAGGAGGAGGAAGAGAGGAGGGAGAGGAGGAGGAACAATAAGGAGGAGGGAGAGGAGGAGGAAGAGGAGGCGGAGGAAGAAAAAAGAAGAAGAAGAAGAAGAAGAAGACGCTCCTCTCTCCTCATAGGAGAGGAAGAGGAGGAGGAGGAAGAGAAGGAGGAGAAGGAGGAAGAAAAAGAAGAGAAAAAGAAGACGAAGAAGAAGAGGAGGAGGGAGAGGAGAGGAGGAGAGAGGAGGAAGAGGAGGAGGAGGAAGAAGAAGAAGAAGAAGAAGATAAGAAGAAGA
>CM065707.1:14003713-14006213 GCA_017654935.2 Phymorhynchus buccinoides
GGTTTCGCCTCTGTAAATCAACCATCGGTAATTTCTGATCTTACCACTTTGAAAAAACCAGTACTTTTGTCTTACTTGTGTTAATATGAAGCAGTTTAACTTCCAGTACATTTCAAGGAGGTTCGAGACTTTTTGCATTCTTCTGGTGACTTGCGATAACAGTATCGTCAGCATAAAGCTACAGGAATATCTAATCGTAGATAACTTTACGTGACATCAGCGATTTCCAGACTCCATGCAAACGACTCCAACACTCTCAGGCCTTGGACATTTATATGAGAAAAATTCCTTAGATCATTTTAAGAACAAGTCAAAAACATTTACTGGCAAAGGTTTTCTCCCTGACCCAGGCCAGGGGGAATTCAACTAAATGGTTGTGAGCAACCAGTACTTGGTTTAATACACGATTTAAGCTTTAGCATACATACTTTTACAATCGACAGGACATTTCCACAGATTTCGTTATAACGTGCTCAATAGATAGATCTTTGACACTGTCAAAATCCTTTCTGTAATCTACGAATGCGCAATAAAGCCTCTTTCGTTTTTGTAAATATATATCAATCAAACAGTGTAATGAAAAGACTTAACACCTGTCCTCTGGCCTGGGTGGCCGGGGGATTGCCCAGCTAGGGTGTTCTACCCGAACTGGGTCCCCCATTTGGATCACGTGGATCCATATTAATACCAGGTGGGTGGTTCCGAAAAGTGAAACCTTAGGATTTTTAAGATGTGCCAATCAAGCAATGACTAAGAAAAGGCCAAGCCAGCTGGAAAGCCATCAAAACTCGAAATCTATGACCAAAACACAGTCTCTTAGCTCACGAGCCTGACGATAGTAGTACGCTGCACTGAAAAAACGCCTTCCAAAAAAACTGACATCCTTTGCGAGAAGACAGCCCAGTCTTCAAGAAGAACGTCCATAAGGATCTATGATCAATTGGACGATAATCTCACTCTCTTGTGGGCCAGTGCCAGTAGAAACGGAGAACAGCGAGTAGACTACACACGTACAAAACAACACAAAGCGCAATTTTGTGTTAATGAAATGACCCCCCCCCCCCCGTGGGGATACCGGGGTCCTTTCCTTTCGTAAAAAAAAGTTCCCCCACCTTCTGGAAGTTCTGTGCTTGTAACTTCCTCTAATCTGTCAATTGTATGAAGTCTGGGTTTTTTTCCAACGCTCCTCGAAAAGGCAATGTCCTTTATTAATCGATCAATTATGACGCCTCCTGTCCTCGCCGTGGGGATCCTCATGGGGGGTCTTTCGTCAAAATAGTTGCCCATGAACACCTTCTAGAAGTTCTGTGTCTTGTAACATTCCTCTAATCTGCTTCATTCTTCATGAGATACTCTGCCTTTTCTACTTTGCTTTCTATCGCTTTCTACCCCTTCTTTCTGACTTATTGGCCCATTCTCCTGCCTTTTTTCAAAACATATCTTCCAATATTTTCTCCTTTGAGCTCCTCCGAAATCGGAATGTGTCGGCTGTACGCAGCGGGGAGACCAGTGAAAAACTGAAACCGGACACATACGATACCTTACCCAATTTGTCGGAGCAATAATGAAATGCACCCGGGAACGCAGAACAAGAAGAAAGCGTTGAAATGACCGACTGTTAAAGCTTCCCTGAAGATGATCATTATCTCCCTTTTCTGACTCTCCTTTCATTGTATCAGAAGTCTGGGTTTTTTTTCAACGCTCCTCGAAAAAGGCAATGTCCTTTATTAATCGATCAATTATGACGCCTCCTGTCCTCGCGCTTCTTGCCCGTGGGGAGATACCTGGGGGGTCTTTTTCGTAAAAATAGTTCCCCCCACCTTCTGGAAGTTCTGTGCTTGTAACTTTCTCTAATCTGCCACTCTCTTTGACTCTTGCCTTTTTCCCTTTGCTTTCTATCTTCTACCATCTTTCTGACTTATTGGCCCCATTTCCTCCTGCCTTTTTATTTTATTAAAAAAAGAATCTTTCAAATACTTTTTCTCCTTTGAGCCCCCCCGAAATCAGAACGTGTCGGCTGTACGACCGGCAGCGGGGAGACCAGTGAAAACTGAAAACGGACACATACGTACCTTACCCATTGTGGCCATATGGCCTGGGAACGCAGAAGAAGAAGAAAGACGCCTCCTGTCCTTTTCTCCCCTGCATTATCTTCCCCTTTCATGATTTTGCCTGTCTGTCTGTCTCTGTCTCCCTCCGTCGGTATGCGTACGGACGGATTATAACCCCTAAAAAACCTAACAACCCCCCCTCTCTCTCTCTCTCAAAATCGTAAAGACATTTTCTCAAAATACAATCGCCTTGGCTTAAGGCTGTGTCAGAGACCATGGACCCTACATGATCTAACATAGGCATCCATGGTCAGACCTAGGCTCTAGAACACCAAGGCTACATCCAAATGCTGTCATAATCTGCATAGCTATGCGGGGATCGTCTTTAGCACGCGAATAATAAGCTTCCTAGCATAACATCATCATCACTCTCCAAAATCCTCCGAAGT
>CM065707.1:14011213-14013713 GCA_017654935.2 Phymorhynchus buccinoides
TGCTACCACCCTCATTGTGCCCCCGTCTCTACATGTCCCTGTATGGATTTGGCTTTAGTTGGGTTAGGGGTAGGGATAGGGTTTGAGAGTAGGATTTTTAGTTTTAGTTTTTTGGCCTGGTTTTGATTAATGATGAGTGGTTTTAAGTTTTAGTTATGTCCCACACACACACGAATGTCCCCCCGTGGGGATACCGGGGGGTCTTTTTTTGCATAAATAGTTCCCCCACCTTAGTAGAAGAAGTTCTGTGCTTGTAACTTCCTCTAATCTGTCACTCTCTTTGACTCTGCCTTTCCCCTTTGCTTACTGTCATCTACTATCTTTCTGCCTTACTGGTCCATTCTCCTGCCTTTTTTTTTCAAGAAACACTTTCAAAAAGATTTCCTCCAGGCCGAAGTTGGACTTGCTGGGCCTATAACTATTTCTTAGTTAGGCGCATAACGACAGCATGACGCAGCTGCGCTCATAATTTGAAAGGAAACTGTCTGAGCGATCGAAGAAGAAGAAGAAGAAGTTCACATATAGACGGATATATACCTATATAACGGGGACACATAGAGATGAGGAAACATATAGAGACAGAATTGGGGACACATAGGGACAAAATTGGGGACACATAGAGACAGATGAGGGAAACATATAGAGACAGAATTGGGGACACATAGAGACAAAATTGGGGACACATAGAGATGAGGAAACATATAGAGACAGAATTGGGGACACATAGAGACAAAATTGGGGACACATAGGGACAAAATTGGGGACACATAGAGACAGAATTGGGGACACATAGAGACAAGAATTGGGGACACATAGAGACAACATTGGGGACACATAGACACAAAATTGGAAACACATAGAGACAAAATTGGGGACACATAGAGACAAAATTGGGGACACATATAGACGAAATTGGGGACACATAGAGACGAAATTGGGGACACATACAGACGAAATTGGGGACATATAGAAACAAAATTGGGGACAGAGACAAATTGGAAACACATATAGACAAAATTGGGGACACATAGAGACGAAATTGGGGACACATAGAGACAGAATTGGGGACACATAGAGACGAATTGGGGACACATAGAGACGAAATTGGGGACACATAGAGACGAAATTGGGGACACATAGAGACGAAATTGGGGACACATAGAGACGAAAATTGGGGACACATATAGAGACATACATATGAGACAAAATTGGGGACACATAGAGACAGAATTGGGGACACATATGAGACAAGAAATTGGGGACACATAGAGACGAAATTGGGGACACATAGAGACAGAATTGGGGACACATAGAGACAAAATTGGGACACATAGAGACAGAATTGGGGACACATAGAGACGAGGAACATAACATAGGGACAAAATTGGGAGACATAGAGACAGAATTGGGGACACATAGAGACAGAAATTGGGGACACATAGAGACAAAATTGGGGACACATAGAGACAAAATTGGGGACACATAGAGACGAATTGGGGACACATAGAGACGGGGAGAGAAATTGGGGACACATAGAGACAGAATTGGGGACACATAGAGACAGAATTGGGGACACATAGAGACAGAATTGGGGACACATAGAGACAGAATTGGGGACACATAGAGACGAAATTGGGGACACATAGAGACAAAATTGGGGACACATAGAGACAGAATTGGGGACACATAGAGACAGAATTGGGGACACATAGAGACAGAATTGGGGACACATAGAGACAGAATTGGGGACACATAGAGACAAAATTGGGGACACATAGAGACAGAATTGGACACATAGAGACAGAATTGGGGACATACAGAGACAAAATTGGGGACACATAGAGACAGAATTGGACACATAGAGACAGAATTGGGGACACATAGAGACAGAATTGGGGACACATAGAGACAGAATTGGGGACACATAGAGACAAAATTGGGGACACATAGAGACAGAATTGGGGACACATAGAGACAGAATTGGGGACACATAGAGACAAAATTGGGGACACATAAAGACAAAATTGGGGACACATAGAGACAAAATTGGGGACACATAGAGACACATAGGGAAAATTGGGGACACATAGAGACAAAATTGGGGACACATAGAGACAATAATTGGGGACACATAGAGACAAAATTGGGGACACATAGAGACAAAATTGGGGACACATAGAGACAAAATTGGGGACACATAGAGACAAAATTGGGGACACATAGAGACGGGGGCACAACACGTTACGAACTAGCTGCTTGCAGTAGTTTGCTGCTTTCCAGTTTGGAAGCTTACCTCATAAGGGCCAGACACACGTCAGCTAAAACAGCACGACTGTACGATACGATCCCATCACGTGATCTCGAAGCGCGCGGATCACATTTGTTCTTGGAGACCTTGTGATCGAATCGTATCGTACAGTACAGTCGTACGATTTTAGTGGACGTGTGGCTGACCCTCATAGTGCTTATAGTGTGGGGTCGATTTTTTGTTGTTGTTTCC
>CM065707.1:14021213-14033713 GCA_017654935.2 Phymorhynchus buccinoides
TCTCTCTATCTCTCTCACTCTCTATTTTTTCCCCCCTTATTTATTCTTTCAAAGTAGTTTTCTTTGTCAGTTTGTGCTAACTTTTTTTAAAATTTTATCTCAGTGACAGTGTCTATATGCCTGTGCCTGCCAATTTGACTGTGACAGTGTCTGTCTGAGTCTGACTAGACTGTCCTCTTCAAATTTCAAACCTCTTTCATTTTCTTCTTTTCTTAACCTTTGATTCTACAAAAAAACCTGAAACAGACTGCAACGTCACTGGAACATACGACAAACAAACAAACAAACAACTACACGACAAGTGTAAAGTCACGTTATTTTATTCACAAGAGACAAAACAAAACTACTGGATATTTCGGCGAATGCGCCTTTATCAACACAGACAAACAATTAAACAGCAAACAGCAAATATAGCAAAAGGAGCAAAAAGCAGGCAACAAAAGGAGCAAAAAACTCAACAACACAAATTTTTTTTTTTTTTCTTTTTTCTACAGTCAGGTTTTTTTCTCTCTTTCTTTTCTCCTATTATTCTTCCAACGTTCTACGTCGCTGTCTTTTGATGTAGATCAACACCCCCTGTCACACAGTCTTGGTTCATTGCGTTCTCTCCGTCTTGCCTTTTTTTACCTTCCACTATTATTGAATGCATAATAAATATTTGTAATTGTGTAAGAGTGGTACAGTGGTAACGCGCTCGATTCGTGTCAAGTAAACCCGAGTTCAAACCTGGGTAGGTACAGGGGATTTTTTTCCTCTCACTTTGCACTAGGCCTTACGGTCTGAACGCGGAGTCTTTCGGATGAGACGATAAACCGAGGTCCCGTGTGCCCATGCACTTAGCACACGTTAAACCCAGTGGCAACAAAAAAGTTGTCATTTGGTCAAAAGTTACACCCCCCCCCCTTCTCCTTCCTCATCAGTCACACAAAAACTCGCATGCCAAAAAAAAAGAAGAAAAAAAAGTTGGGTGGCGCGCCTCTGGCTGCGACGCGCTCTCCACAGGTGGGAGCAGCCCGAATTTCACAGAGACGCCTCTGTGACTATAAAGTACCAAATAATAATAATAATAATATAACTAATAATAATAATAATAATAATAATAATATTAATAATAATAATTGCGTAAATGTATGAACTTTAATGTTAAATATAGCAAACGATAGAGGATTGAAGTAGTGCTCAATCTGTAGTAAGAAAGTCAACACTGAAAAAAACCACCCAACAAACAACCGGGAAAGAACCGAGTGGGGGAGAAATGGAGGAGGGGTGTGATGTGTGTGGTGGGGTGTTGATCTGCCATCTTTGCCCGTTTGTTTTCTTTCTATAATATAATACGAGTACAGGGGAAACGGGGACGGGGTAAAAAGCCCATGGGCGGGTAAGAAGCCCATGCCAATTATCTCATGACAATAAAAAAAAATTCAGTCAAACTTTCCCATGAGACAAATGCTAAACATTAACACTCGTCTCATGGGCAAAATGTGACTGAAAATTGTTAATGTTTAGCATTCGTCTCATGGGAAAATTTGACTGAAAATTTTCTTTATTTCATGAGATAATTGGCATGGGCTTCTTACCCGCCCATGTCCTCCCGTTTTTTGTTTTTTTTACCCCGTTCTTCACCTACTAAGCCCACAGTGTTGTCATCTTCACAGACTCACGATTTCTTCCGCTTCTGGCGAATGACCACAATAACGATGATGAGCGCGATGGTCGCCAGTAGCAACGAGCACAGCACCAGCGTCACGATGATGATGAGGTATGGCAACCCATCTGCAACAAAAGAAGAAGAAAACAACGCGTATTTATATTACGGTACATTATTCCTCCGAAGTCGGAGTGTGGCTGCCCACGTGGCCCGGGAGGGCGGGTAATCAAAAACATGGCGGTCTTCACACACGTATTGGTTCTCACCCCTAGCTAGGTGCATGTTGTACCGCCATAGTGTTCAAGTGCTTCGGATGTTGGGATGATTCCTGGAGTCTTTTAGCCAACGGTACAACAGCAACAACAACAACAGTCCATTATGATACTTCAAGTATGGTAGATCGGCTGCATAAAATAAAAAGGTGTTGAAATTGAAATGAGATCTTCTTCTTCTTCTTCCCCATTCTCCTCCTCCTCCCCCCCCCTCTCCGCCTTTCTTTCTCTCTCTCTCCCCCCCCCCTCTCTCTCTGCTCTCTCTCTCTCTCTCTCTCTCTCTCTCTCTCTCTCCTCTCTCTCTCTCCCCGCCCTCTCTCCCTGCAGTCTGGTTCTCTCTGTGTCTTCTTCTTTCCACTCTCTCCCGCTGTTGTTTGTACTTGACCCTCTCTAGCGTTTTGAGTCCTTGTTTCCTCCTTTCTGTCTCGGTCTCTCTCTCTCTCTCTCTCTGTCTCTCTCTCTCTCTCTCTCTCTATCTCTCTCTCCCTCCCTCCCTCACTGTCTCTCTCTCTCTCTGTCGTCTTTTTCTCACTCTCTCCCGTGTCTGCTTTGCTAACTTTTGACCCTCTCTCGCCCGTTTTGAAGAGTCTCTCGTCTCCGACCCTCCCGTTGCTGTCTCGCGTCTCTCTCTCTCTCTACTTGCTCTCTCTCTCTTCTCTTCTCAACTCGCCCTCCCTCCCTCCCTCTCTCTCACTCTCTTCTCTCTCTATCTCACTCTCACTCTCTCTCTCTCTCTCTCTCCCCTACGTCTTTTTCTCTATGTCTTCTTTTTTCCACTCTCCCGCTGTTTGTACTTGACCCTCTCTAGCGTTTTGAGTACATGTACTTCACCTTTCTGTCTCGATGTCTCTCCCTCCCTCCCGTCCCGACTGTCCTGCTTTATATCTGTCTGTCTGGGGGCGTGAGTGGTGGATGCCTCGTGCCTCTATGCGGGGAGCTGGACGGCCCCGCCCCATCCACGAGTCCACTCTCCCAGGGGGCAGTATCCGGGGGGTGGGGGTTTTTTTTTTTGTTTTTTTTTTTAATTTTCTCAAATAATAAATAATAATAAAAAAAAGCCCCCCCCCCCCCGAACACATTATGGAAGTTCTGTGCTTACTAACTACCTCTAACTCTGCCACACGCTTTGACTCTGCTGTTCCCTACTCTGCCTTTTCCCTTTGCCTTTCTACCATTACTCTCTTTTAGATTTATTTGGCCACCCCCATTCTCCGCCCTTTGTTTTTGTTCTTTAATAAAAAAGGAATCTTGCCAATATTTTGTTGTATCTCCTTTTGACGCTACATCCTGAAAGTCGGAATGCGTCGGCTGTTACGCAAGCTTGGGGGGGGGGAGGGGGGGGGGGCGGGCCTGAGACCAGCTGGTAAACTGAAAACCGGACACACATACTGTACCTTACACATTATGTCCATATGGCATGTGAACGCAGAAGAAGAAGGAACTAGGTCCGTATGTCTGACTTTTCTCCACCTCCCTGCTATTTATACACCCCCTCACCCCCCCCCACCCCCCCCAACCCGCGCGGGCATCGCTATTTCCCCATCGCCACAGACCTCCCCCCACCCCCACACCCCCCCACACACACACTTGCCTTTAGAGTAGCTAATCGAGTACTGTACAATCATCAGCTAATTAGGGGCAAAGACTGATTAAAAACCCTAACTCCTTTCTATTCCCTTGTGGTAAATTCCTTATACCCCCCCCCTCCATCACCCCTCCCCCACACACCCACAGCACCAATCCCTTCCCCACGCCCATCATTATTATCCATTGCGATGACGCTCAATCATTTGGCCTTTCATGATTAACCTGCCTGATAAACAACCTCGAGGGAGAGGGAGAGAGAGAGATAGAGAGAGAGAGAGAGAGAGCGAAGAGAGAGAGAGAGAGAGAAAGAGAGAGAGAGAGGGATAGAGAGAGAGAGGAGGAGAGAGAGAGGAGAGAGAAGAGAGAGACGAGAGAGAGAGAGAGAGAGAGAGAGAGAGAGAGGAGGAGGAGAGATAAAGAGAGAGATAGAGAGGTGAGAGAGAGAGAGAGAGAGAGAGAAAGAGAAAGAGAGAGAGAGAGAGTATGACTTCTCTCTCTCTCTCCTCTCTCTATATATATATACCTCTCCGAGATAGAGAGAGAGAGAAAGAGAAACAGACATATATAGACAGACAGATGTGGTCTAAAGAGAGTCTTCTTGAAGGAGAGAGGACGTCACCAAAGTGGCCCCTACCAATGGCTCTGTTTACCAGACGTTCATGACGAAGGGAAGCACTGTGTAAAAATAAAGGGAGCAGCCATTTTTGTTTGCTTGTACACCGATTTACCCCTCGTCAAAATCATTTCGATGCCCCCCTCCCTTCCCCCGCCTTTCTTTTCTGCCATTTATATATAACGTAACATTTTTAACTTCTAATAATCAGCCAATAAAAGGAGCAGCCATTTTGGTTTGCTACACTCGAATTTACACTCCTCGTCTCAAAATCATTTCGATGCCCCCCCCCCCCCCCCACCCTCCCAGCCTTATCTCTTCTTTTCTGCCTTTCATGATACGTATGCTAACATAGCCTTACGTTGTGTGTCTTTTTTTCTCAGGCGTGACCTTTGTGTATGTGTGTTGGTGTATGTGGTCTGTCCATACAGCTCAGTTGCTGTGGCTTAACGAATGGGGTATGAACGAGTTGGCTTCAATAAATGTGTGTGTTTATGTCCAAGTAAAAGTCAAAATTTTTTATTTTCAGATGGAACATTGAATAATAAGCAATAATGGTTTTCTTTTTTTGCATCAAGCTATCTATAACACATCAGTTAAAGAAGGAACTAAACATGAGAACACCCCCACCACCGCCACCCACACACACACACACAGACAAAAACCACTTCCCCCCCAAAAAACAAACAACAACAAAGACATTAATAAGTTCATGCACGCCCCCCCCCGAGTACTCGTAGACACACTCTCTTCTCTCTCTCTCTCTCTCTGATCTCTCTATCTCTCTATTCTCTCTCTCTCGTCTCGCTTTTCTCTCTCTTTCTCTCTCTCTCTCTCTCTCTCTCTCTCTCTCTCTCTCTCTTCATAAACAAAATCTATTCGCTCAAAATATATATATATACATATATACATATATACATATATACAAATACATACACATATATATATAGCAAGATAAAGATACACAGGCACATTAATACTTCGAGTAATTTTCAGTGTGATAGAGGATCAAGATGGTGATTCAGATCAATAAACTACATCATAATTATGAAACATTGATATAAATAAAATTGACAAGAATGTGATCAAGAAACCAACATATCAAATAATTAGGTTGCCTTGTTTGTCACACAGTATAAATTTGATTAGAAGACGTGATCAAACTTAATATTATATTAATCATTAAATGGGTCTTCTTAAAAACATCATCATGGAGCATTAACAGGCAACCGTTACCGGACGTAGACCTTGCATCAATGGTAGACATGAAGCCATAAATACACTTAGAATGAATATGCTGTGTTGTAAACATCAACCTTTAATCTATGATTACAAAACGTTAATATTCATGAGGTGAGTTTTTAATTTCTTCTTAAATAGATTCCTGTTTTTTATGCATTTCAAATTTTGGGGTAACTGGTTCCATAAGTTTCCACCTGAATAAAGAAAACTTTATTTGCATATATTGTTTTTTGGTCGAGGGAATGATAATGAATGGCTATGTCTATGTTGGTTGCGTTGTTTTGTGTGGTTGCTTTTTGCCTTTCAAAAGTGCTCGTTATCTTTTTCGGAGCATTTCCGTTCACAAAGTTATGCATAAATAATGCTTTATTGAAGAAAAGTCTGTTGTGAAGTGTTAATATGTTTAGATGTTTATAGTCATCACTTGTTAAGGAACTTGATTTTAACAAAATCAATTTAACAGCTTTTTTTATACATACGATGAACAATTTTCAAATTGGTCTCACTACAGTTATCCCACAATGTTGACGCATAATCAATCAATGATAGAATGTGGGCATTAAAAAATAGCTTACGAGAATGAATATCTAATAAGTTTTTGATTTTATTCAATTGGAACGTTTTTTGGGAAAGACTTTTTCCCAAGGACACAATCTGATCAGTCTAAGAGAGGTCTTTGTCAACAATGATACCTAATGTTTTATGAGAGTCAACTTCTTCAATTTTGTTGTTTTGTATATATAAAGATGGAAATTGTTCTTCATTTTTTGCCGTTTTTGCCTTGTTGTTGCGTACATGCACTTTGTTTTGGTTGTATTTAAGGACATGTGATTTAACTCAGTCCAGGTGACTATATTTTGAATACTGTTTTGAAGTTTACATCCTAGTTGTTCGGCATCAGAATCGCTGGAGTGAACAGACGTATCGTCTGCAAACATTTCACATTTGCTTGAAATAGAACAGGGTAAAACATTCACATAAAGAGAAAAGAAGAGAGGGCCAAGCACAGAGCCTTGAGGTACTCCATATTTGACTGGCAATCGTGCTGAAATTGTATTGTTTATAACCACTGACTGCACTCGATCGCTCAAAAAGGATGACATCAGATTTTTAAATTCTGGAGTTACCTTGTAAAGTTCTAGTTTTTGTAGCAATAGAGAATGGTTAATCACATCAAAAGCTTTTTTTCAAAATCTATGAAGAGAATACAGTTAAGTTTATTGTCGTTTACATTACAAAGAACGACTCAAAAGACTATCAATAAGCTGTATCAGTGGAGGCGCTATGGCAAGAATGAGTTTTTTTTTTACGGAATCCAGACTGGTCGCCATGTAGTAAGTCATTTTTTATCACTGTGGGTAAGAATACAAGGACACTTGAAGGTGTTTTTCGATAGGTTTTGATATGGCTGACAAAATCAGCCACTATGGGTCTGTTAATTTGAGGGATTAGATGTTTCACCAGATTTATAAAGAGGGGTAACTTTAGCTTGTTTGAAATGAATAGGAAAACATTGTTTATCAATACACAAATTATGCAAATACGTTAACGAATCTGAAATAACAGGACATGCCACTTTTAATATATTAGTATCTAAGCCATCTAAACCACGGGTTCCTGATCGTTTTAAAGAAGAAAGGTTTTTACTAACGTCGAAAACAGTCATTTGCTGAAGAACAAAAGGATAATGGACATGCTTTTGAGTCTCAAGGTAGTATTTTAAAGTGCCAAGATCATTTTCAGTGCGACCTGTCATGCTTTATAACTTTTTCTGTTATGTTTGCAAAGGATGTCATTTAACTGGTTCTGCAGGCGATATATTAAACCTTTAATGCTTTGGCTCTGTGTGTGTGTGTGTGTGACAATCTGTGTGTCAGTGCGTGCGTGCGTGTGCGTGTGCTAGTTCTGTGCGCGCGCGGTGTGGTGTGTGTGTGTGTGTGTGTGTGTGGGTGTGTGTGTGTTAGAGAGAGAGAGATGGATTTTTGCTTTTGTATATGCGCTTTTGCAGATTGATGTCACTCTTGAATGTTGTTTTTGTTGTCTATGGTGATGAATAATTGATTGTAAAGCGCCTTTGGGCTCATTTGAGGTAAAGCCCTATATAAATTATACTATTTATTATTATTATTATAATTTTTTTGATTGTTCAATTTTTTTTTTTAAAAATTATTGCTTATTTAGTTATTAATTATTTATTATTATTTTTTAGCTTTCTAATAATAATCTGCTTTTGTTCTAGAGTCCAGGCTGTCTTTAGTGGCCCATGTAGCGATGTCAGTGGAAAGACTAATATTGTTTATAAATCCAAAATATTGTCAATTCTAAACTGGTCAAAGATATTTCTAAAAGGGTAAGATGGATTACTTTAAGAGCTCGGCGAACCGGGCTGATAGAGTTATCGTTAGTGCGGACGTGTACACTATTCACAGTGGAGGCTATCCAAAAAACTCGGACTGGAACTTGAACGGAGAATTCAAAACTGGCCTATCGATGTGTAAAATGTGTACTGTTTAAAAGGGACATAACCAGTGTTTCTGTCCTCACTACTCATATAGGGAAAAGAGACCGGATGCTTATCTTCCCCTGTACAGTCTTTAAACTGGTGTTAGTTGTTCTTATATGCTGACTCGTTGCAGTATCACTCCGAGATTGTTGCTATTTTAAAATAAGTAGGTCATGTTTTGTTATTTAACCCTGTCCTACATATTTTTTGGAGGGGTGGGGTGAGTTTGTTTTTGTCCTTGCGTTACAACATTATTATTATTATTATTATTAGAACAGTTAGCACTCCTAGTCAAATGAATGCCCTATGGCGTTTTACAATATTAAAATATAATATACACCTATAACACCAAATATAATAATATTTAACATATGAGGCATATTTGAAATGGAAAATAACAATTACAACCATCCTCCATATTTGTTGTTATACAAACTTTATCTACAATGTGGCGGTTACCGTAGCCGATGAGGTTTTAACCGAGGGCGTGGTTACCACTACACATATCTAAATTGTTAAAAACTCGAGCGTGTCTAAAATCACGATCTATGTGAAAATACATTAAATTAAAGATTAATTCATTAAAAACTCGGGACTTGACTGGTGTTTGCACTGCCTCCAGGCATTGCAGCCAGTATTGTTCCCACCATCTTTGTATTTACAAGTGCCCCATATGTGTCTATGACCGAGAGGACGACAAAAACAGACACAGAATTACACACATACACGCGTTCGTGAGCGCGCGCACATTCACGTACATACACACGCGGACACACATTCACCCAGATAATTATTTGCGCTCACCAAGCGCAGACGTTCACTTTCAGGCATGCACTCACCAAGTCATGAATGAAGGGATTAGTAGTTATTTAGGAAACAGATAAGTTTTGAGATGGCGTTTGAATGTGGGCAGAGAGGATGAGTATCTGAAAGAGCGAGGCAACTGATTCCAAGTAACAGCCCTGAGCTTGATAGGAGAAAGAGCGTTGACCATAGGTTTTAGTGCGGACAGTGGGGATGCAATAGAGACGGGTGTCAGATGAGGAACGCAGAGCTCGAGACGGTGTGTAGAGATGTAACAGATCAGTGAGGTATTCAGGACAGGAAGACTCGATAGATTTGTAAGCAGAGAGAGGCAATCTTGTAGGATATTCTTTGCTGAACAGGGAGCCAGTGGAGAGAACAGAGCAATGGAGTTATATGGTCATATTTAGAAGAGCGGAAGATGAGACGGGCAGCATGGTTTTGAACTTTTTGAAGTTTGTTGATGAGATGAGAGGGGGAGCCAGACAAGAGAGCATTACAGTAGTCAAGGCGGGATAGTCTGAACAACATGTTAGAAATTGTTCTATATTCGGGGTGGGGTGGGGGTGGGGGGTGGGGGGGGGGGGGGTCCACGTTTACAGGATTGCTGAACGTTGGTTAAGATGCATTGATGTGTGTTTTTGTAATACGTGGTCACTGAAACTTTACGTCGAACTAAGTCCTGAGATGACCATATCTGTCAACGGGAACGCATATAAACGCCTAACTAACTAACTAACGGACTGCATTCAGAGTTACATCTGTATTGTTAAAAAAATCGGGACTTTCCTGGTGTTGCACTGCCTCCTGGCATTGCCTCCACGATCTTTCCCACCATCTTTATATCTACTAATGTCCCATAATTATGTGTCTGTTCCAGACCGGAGGACGTTAAACAGAATTTCATTCACAAACCTGCATTCCAGAGTTACATCTGTAATTTGTTAAAAAATCGGGACTGTCCTGGTGTTGCACTGGCCTCCGGGCATTGCCTCCAGGATCGTTCCCTACCATCTTTATATCTACTAATGTCCCATATGTGTCTGTTCCAAGACCGGAGGACATTAAGCAGAATTTTCATTCATAACATTCTAGCAAATCAGTGGGTTTTTGTTTTTGTTTTTTTGTGTTTTTAAAAACCAGGGCCTGTATTCACATGACCTGATAGTACTATGCATGGAGCTGCATCATCATATCTTCAGAAGTCCTTCTAAAGTCCTATGAAATACTACCACTTTAGAAGGATTTTCTAAGATATCATGGTGATACGTCTCATACTATATCAATGCGAATACCAGGCCCTGGTTCATATCCAATTTTCTGTACTCTCTTCAGCTAACGTCACACTGAATCCATTTTTTAATAAATCTATTAAGATTTATTTTGTTTCTATGCTACATAACGCTGTGCGACATGCACGATATTGCCAAGACGATGGGCGAATGATCGGGGGGAAGGGGTCTCCTGGGTTCCTGGGTCCCCCCCCCCCCCCCCCCCCCCGGCAAACGAGGGAGAATTCTTGAGAATTTAAAAAAGGATTTAGCTGTAAATTTTGAGCTCAGTAAAAGCTCAAGATTGACACCATTTGAGAGTTCTTTTGGGGGGAGAATATTCCCGGAGAAGGGGGGTGGGGATGGGGTAGGGGATTCGGAGAGAGAGGAGGGGGGAGGAGGTGGAGCATGTCCCTAGGCACTCTGCGTCCTGCGACATCTTCCTTAACAACCATTGCTTCCAGAATACCATGCCTGATAACCATTTTGGACAACCCCCCTCCCCTTACAAATGATGTGATCCGTCCCTGCCAAACATTCCTTTAAAGTACTGGTACCTCCGTATGTTAAAATCTTAACAGTGCTTTCAACAACCACAACAACCATTGCTACACTTCTTTGGTCATTATGCACCATGCATGATAATCTTCTGTATATCGTCCTCTTCAGTTGAATATCTTAGCCCTTCAAACTAAACTGAGTTTTTTTGTTTGTGTTCTTCTAACTGTTCTTTGATAATCTTCTTTATATCGTCCTCTTCAGTTGAATATCTTAAGCCCTTCAAACAAAACTGAGTGGTTTTGTTTGTGTTCTTCTAACTGTTCTTTGATAATCTTCTTTATATCGTCCTCTTCAGTTGAATATCTTAGCCCTTCAAACTAAACTGAGTATTTTTTAAAAATGTTTGTTCTTCTAACTTTTCTTCGATTGAATCATTCTTTCGTGGAAAGAAAGTGGTTCATTCTTCGATTGAATAATTCTAGCGTGGTCGTGGAAAGAAAGTGGTTCATTCTTCGATTGAGGTCGTTCTTTCGTGGAAAGAAAGTGGTTCATTCTTCGATTGAATCCATTCTTTCGTGGAAAGAAACGTGGTTCATTCTTCGATTGAATCATTCTTTCGTTGGAAAGAAAGTGGTTCATTGTTCGATTGAATAATTCTTTCGTGGAAAGAAAGTGGTTCAGTTTCTTCGATTGAATCAATTCTTTCGTGGAAAGAAAGTGGTTCATTCAACTGAATTGTAAACGATGCGAAAACACATTATGAATGAAACTCAGGACCATTTTATGTCGACAGAGTCGAATAATGCAATACAACCTTTATTTAGCGTGTGCCCAATAGATAGCATTTGCCACGAGTGGTTCGTTCTCTTATACTAGACTACTAATTTGCCCGCACTCGTTCTGCCCGAGTTACGCTGACCTTTCTAATTCAAACTCTGTGCGAAATTCACAGGTCGCCCTCACGTGGCAAATGCCCTATTCCATCGTGATCCTGTGCAATGCCCCCTTGAGGCTGGGCTGGTTGTTTTTTTATGGCTTCCAGTACTCTGATCTTTTCATACAAAGTTGCCCCCTCCACTATTCCCATGCCCCCCTCCTCCCCCTACACCCACAACCACCCCCGCTCCTTCCCTCCCCCTCCTTAAGGTAGTCAGGTACCCATAGTTTTCTTTTGACGACGTCCGGTCTTTGATCTTGTGGAAGGTTTCTCTCTGTGTACACACAGACACACACAGACACATTAACACACACACACACAACACACACACACCGAACACACACACACACACACACACACCACACACATACACACACACCACACAGACAGACACAGACGCACAGACACACACACAGACACACACACACACACACACGCACACACTACGCGCGCACGCACACACACGCACGCACACTACACATCACACACACACACACACACACACACACACACAACACACACACATACACACATCACACACAGACACAGACACACACACACACGCACACGCGCGCACATGCCCCACATCACTAAATATCACCCGACACAACACAGACACACAGAACATAACGCGCACTACACGCGCACACACAGACACACAAACACACACACACGCACACTCACACGCGCCCAACCGAACACACACAAACAACACACACACACACACGACTCACACACGCGCGCGCGCGCGCGCGCACCACGGGGCACACAGCACACAGCACACACAGAGATGAGAGATAGAGAGATAGATAGAGAGAGATAGAGATAGAGAGAGAGGAGAGAGAGAGAGAGTGTCCCTGTCTCTATAATTATGTCCCCGTCTCTATATATCCCCGTCCCTATGATTGCGTCTTCGTCTCTATATGTCCCCGTCCCTATGTGTCCTCGTCCCTATGTGTCCCCGTCCCTATATGTCCCCGTCTCTATATGTCCCCGTCCCTATGTGTCCCCCGTCTCTATATGTCCCCGTCTCTATGTGTCCCTGTCTCTATGTGTCCCCGTCTCTATATGTCCCCGTCTCTATGTGTCCCCGTCTCTATGTGTCCCCGTCTCTATTATGTC
>CM065707.1:14038713-14048713 GCA_017654935.2 Phymorhynchus buccinoides
CTCTACTATTCACATTTGTTCTGGAAGTCAATATTGAAACTTGCATTTCCTTTTTTGACTATTGATTTTTACATTGGTCTTGCTCTTCTTTCTTCAACGGTTTCAACGAACTTTGGATAATATTCTCTTTGACCCCATTCGCTCAAGAAATAAAATGTGGTTAAAAATGTTTTGGGGATGAAAAGATTTTTTTTTCTTTCTGTGAGAAATGATGAATGGAAAGAGACAGAGACAGATTGAGAGACAGATACGGACACGGAGGAAGAGAGATAGAGATAGATAGATAGATAGATAGATAGAGAGAAGATAGAGAGAGAGATAGAGATAGAGAGAGAGATAGAGAGAGATAGAGAGAGAGATAGAATGATGAACTTGGGTCTGTATTGTTGTGGCAACTACTTTCACTTTGCTAGGCGAATCGGTGCCATAAATAACTTTGGTAACAAAGGAGTTAATTACGAGAAGTTCCTTCCCCTTATTCATTTAGCTATAATTATCCGCTCTCTTAGCCTCGCTATTTCATATTCGCTTACTCCATACTTGATTTAGCATTGTAGTTTTCAATTTTGCATTGATAGTGTAATTTTTTTCAAAGATACTGATAATCGTGGGAGAGTATATATAATATTTAGCAAATAATAGAATGAAATAAAATACTGAATCGATTACAATATTTTTTAAATTTGATCAAAGCCCATTAATACAATCAGAACAAGATTAGTGGCATTGGTACATTTTTCTTTAACCCTTTCACCGCCAGCCATATTTCAGTCCCAAAGTTCCATTAAATTTACCTGGGTAGAGAACAAAATCTGTCTGCAGTATTGGGGGATTCTTCTGTGACATATATAAAATAAGGTCTATCATTACTTCCCAAAACTAAGACAATAGGGTCTTTGGATAATAGACCCCTCAATTTGATGCCTTTTAGTGACATAGGTGTTAAATCACTGTGGTGCTAAAATGCGACTTTGGCGGTGAAAGGGTTAAACAAATAACAGTGGTCAATGTTCCTTCACTATTAGCCGTTTTATCGAAGCCGGTTTGCAAGAGTGAATGCGCTTGTTTATCTCTAGCGCGCGGAGTCGCGAAAAGTGATCTACTCACTTCCGAGCCGATGGGGCTGAATGTTTGCCTGACGACAAGTAATGGGCAAAGAACAACCAAAGATGTGCGTGCAGCTTGCAGATCTCGCATTGAATCTCTGACACACAATTTTGTCACTGATTTTTTTTAATTAATCAGCTCTACTTTTACACAACACTGTGTGTTTCTCATAACAGATCACGATCTTATTTGTTTGGCTCAGTTGTGATTATTTATTCGATCACAAACCCTGCAACTGAGCAAACTCATACTGTCTTGCACGAAAAAGCCACAGAACATAACTTTTTTCATTAGCTTAGGCGGTTCCTTTTCTATTATGTTTCATAATGTTGGGTGTCCGCTGATCGGGACCTGACTGGCTGGGTCACTTAGCTTAGAGTGAAGGTAGCTGTTCCATTCAGCATCACGTTGGGTGCCCGCTGAAAGGATCTTGACTGGCTGGGTCACTTAGCTTAGGGTGATGATGCTCTTTCTCTCAGTGCTTAAACTCAGTGTTTATCCCAGGATAGTTAGTAAATCTTCCCCCCAAAAAGGGGAGGGAAGGGGGCAGTTAGGTAGGCTTCGTTACATTTTTTTTTTCAAAACGGTTTTGGTAAAAGTGAAATACATTTGCCTGCTATTGTGATCATGAAACCACGCCAAAAAAAATTACATACACGTTTGCCTATTCAAAACACGTTTGCCTAGTAGTGAGGAAGGGGGGAGGTTCGTACGAAAAGGTTTTGAGACTTTCGGGGCTGGTATGATTTTATTCAAAATTAATGCGCATGCACAGATGTACTTTGCTTTATAACAGCATTAAATACAAATACACTGACACAACAAAGTAAGACGTATTCACATTATTTTAACCAACACTATCCGGGTATCCCCACAAATCCTCTCAATTTCAGACAAAATTTAAAAATAATTTGTATGATTCAATCTCATTCCCAGTATGTTGCACTACCAATGATGTAAATTATTCACTGATTCTCATGTTCCCTCCCATGTGCCTGTAATCTTTAGGACTGCAGGATGTAAAGGAGAAATTTGCTATTCACGCTTTTTAAAAAAAAGAGGGTTATTTTGGATTTTCAAAGGGTATACAAACAGCAAGTTTGTAACAAGAAAGTGTACTGCATACTGATATTTCTCCTGGGGCGTTGAAATGGTGTGCAAATTATGAAATGTGTAGTAAGAAAATGTACTTTACTTCCACCCCTCTCCCAGTGCTTGAAATAAGAAACTGTGCATAAGCCATCACCCCAACAACCTGGGATAGTGCACCCAGTACTCAGAAGTGAAATAGTACATGCTAAGACATTGTTTGGCCTGCGCTAGATCTATTTATTTAAAAACAAATAATAACAAAATAAATAATAAACAATGTTTTAAAAGAACTTAATCAGCTTTTAAGCCCAAAACAAGTCACTCTTTCCATTACAACACAACTGTTGTAAGTAGGCCTACAACATAAAATTAAATTACATGGTTATGGAATCCACAACAATTTACTTAATATGGATAGAAGACTTTTCATGTAACAGAACTCAGTATTGTAATAGTAAAGATGTGAAATCAGTCTGTAGGCTGCACATGTTAGCAGTAGTGTTCCTCAAGGTAGTATTCTAGGTCCTTTTTTAAAAACTTATTTTATGGATGCCTAGAGAGAGAGAAAAATAGAGATTTTACGCCTTCTGAAACAATGGATGCCTAGGTGTCTGTCACCGTTTTACAGCTTCTATCACCTACCACCACTGAAAACAAATTTCAGTCCAGCCCTGTAGTTCTAAGTAGAATAGCAGTAGCTTTATCTGCTATGTGAAAGTCATAGTCAGCTGACTCAGTCAGTGACACACACACACACACACACACACACACACACACACACACACACACACACACACACACACACACACACTGTGACACACACACACGATACATTGTTTGTCTTTTATAAAAAAATATATATAGATGCCTAGGTGTCGGTCACTGCTTCACAGCTTCTATCACCTACCACCAATGAAAACAAATTTCAGTCCAGCCCTGTAAAAGTAGAATAGCAGTCGCTTTATCTGCTATGAAAAGGTTATAGTCAGACACAACTGACTCAGTCAGTGACACACACACACACACACACATGATAAATTGTTTGTCTTTACAATATACGACTGTATACCCTCTCGACCTTCACGCGCCTCTGTGTGTGCGCGTGCGTGTGTGTGTGAGTTGTGTTGTGTGTGTATGCGAGTTGTGGTGTGTGTGTGTGAGTGAGTTGGTGACCCAGTATTTCTCACCACCACTATCAAGCACATTTTTGTCGCTTATTTTTAAATTTTTATCTGGAAGGACCAACGTCCTAGTCGTGGATTTTAAAAAGGCCTTTGATAAGATTTATCACTATCTCCTTATGAATAATTTCGCCACTATGGGATCAGAAGTTCAGTCAATAGATTAATTGAGAGCTTCCTTGCAGGCAGGCAGGAAAAAATAGTTGTTGATTGAGCTGCATCCGAAGCTATCCCTGTAGAATCAGGAGTCCCCCAAGGATCTGTGCTTGGGCCGACCCTTTTCCTGTTGGCATCAATGGTCTTTCGAGGCAACTATCTTCCAACTTCCTTTCTCTTTGTGGACGACTCTGTCACCGAGCTGTGGACCCTCCCAGAGACCTCAATGATCTCCAACCAGACCTAAATGAATTAGCATCATGGGAAAACAAATGGATGTCCTTCCATCCCGACAAATGCAAGAGCCTCCATGTGATCAGGAAGAAAAATCCCCTGATATCTACCCATTCCCAAATCATAGTGAAAATCCTTCATCCACGACCCACCCACCCTCTAGTAGAATCCCCGTTGCTTGCATGCCCCCTTTCCCCTCAACCATATCAAAATTCAAACTCAGATTATTTTATTTGTTGTAAAACCATCAAAGGAATTATCGAACAAACCAAAGCATACGGCGCTCTCGCCACACCGTAATTATTTACACAGATGTGGTAAACAGTAAACACATTATCGTCATAGGCCTACCATGAAAAGAAACAAAACAAAAAGCGCAGGGTAAAGATGGTGACAAAGTAAATGTTATTGAAGCAAATAAGGAGTAGTAAAACTCGCGTAATCACATATAGGGACAGCAAAGCATTCATGTTCGTATCAACATCGCGATTTATCGTCAGAAGTGGCGTCTGCGACGCAAACAGAAACAGGAAAGTCGATCTACTACTGTATCTACGGTAGCTGCCCAACTCGCCACCGGAAGTAATAGCAAACAAAGGGACTGTATCAGTGAGCCACCAAACCAAGGGAAGTAACAACCCCACCTAAAACGGCTAATAGATTGATTACTCGCACAGACGGAGCGATTGGAATGGCTGTTTTCAAGATTTGTTGCATTCACGCGCGCACACCCATGTTTGCGAATGTGTATTCATATAAAAAAGAGTAAGCGAAAACGAAAACAACAAATTATTATACTAACTTGTGGCGGTGCCATAGCCGATGAGGTTTAACCGAGGCGTGGTCACCGCTACAGCTATCTGTATTAATACAAAATCGGGACTTTACTGGTTTCGTACTGCCTCCGGGCATTGCCTCCAGTATTGTTCCCACCATATTTGTATTTACAAATGTCCCATATGTGTCTGATTCAGACCAAGAGGACGTAAAACTCCATTTTCGTCGTCGAAAACAACAAAAAAGATGATAGATCTAGTAAATGTTATAGGGTAAGACGGGGTAAACGTTCAGTCAAATTTTGCCCATGAGACGAGTGTTAATGATTAGCGTTCGTCTCATGGACAACATTTGACTGAAAGCTGCTTCTATTTCATGAGATAATTGGCATGGGCTTCTTACCCGCCCATGGGCTTTCTACCCCGTCTTCACCTACAACAATGTTGAACATACGTCTATCGATCCATAACACTCCTCCCCCCCCCCCCCCCCCTATACACCCCCCACACGCGCATGCACGCACGAACATACACATATACACACACATACGCACACACATACACACATACATACACACGCACGCACGCACGCACACACGCACGCACGCACGCACGCGCATACACACACACACACACACACACACACACACACACACACACACACACACACACACATGGAGTCTTTCAGCCAGGGTAAGACAACAACAACAGAAACGGAGAGGTGTCAAATGATAAGGGAAAACAAATAAAACCATGAAAACAAACTTCTTTTTTGTAACTGGAACACATGAAGCAGGGAGGAACACGTAAAAAGACACCCCGCCCCACCCCCCCCCCCCCACCCCCACACGAATTATGATGAATGAAATCCCTTTTACAAACAAAAATAATATTTTATGATTATCTTAAAAAAAGTATAATTTATACCATCTAATAATCTTTTCTGCTACAGCCACAACCGTTCTATAACAAGACATACTTACGAGACAATGTCCCATATGTGCCTTCCCCGGCCGAGAGGACGTAAAACCCCAAAATTTCTTCATACTTACGAGACATCCTTAACTCGTCTCCCTCTTACATTGTATTATCAGTTATTGGGATTTGCGAGTGTGATATTGCTTTTGTCCACCTACTGGAATTTGCTGTATACAAAAAATCGCCTTTACAATGACATATTCGTTTTACACTGCAATCACAGGCCATAGTTATTGTCATTTCGCCAATGACGAACTTTCAATGATGACGTAATTTCAGTGATTGCGTAAGTTCACTAAGATGACGTTTTTTGGTGTCCTGCTCAGAAGGCGCTATTTGCAGTGACACTAACTTGAGTTAAGGTTGCTGGCCGCTATTTTTATCATTTGCAATTTCACTAAAAGTTACTATTCACAAAAAAAATTTCAATGTAAAATGTTCATCAGAAACAATCTTTTGCATTTATCGGGTTAAGGCACAGGGTTAGGAGTATGTTTGGGCTTTTTGTTTTACTAAACATCACTTGATGCAAATAAAGAAAATATGGTTTGAGTACTGCAGATAGTCGCGTGCGAGTGTACAAGCCGTGATATATATAACTGTGACGTCAAGTTTCTAATAGCAACGGTGTATTCTTACACCTTTTCTCACGCGCGTTTACACTAAGCCTATGGGTTAATATATGCAAATGATATCTCTGGATATTGTTTTATATCTCACGGCTGGCAGGCCTCTTTGCACTACTTGTACATCGGTATATATATTGTTATTCTTGATGATGGTTTGAAGGATTGCTTTGATGATTATGTTACTTTATAATCTTTTCTGCTACAGCCACAACCATTCTATAACAAGACATACTTACAAGACATCCTTAACTCGTCTCCCTCTTACATTGCTATTTTGTATATATTGTTATTCTTGATGATGGTTTGAAGGATTGCTTTGATGCTTATGTTACTTTATAATGTTTTTTGCATTACTTATTTGTTGGTCTGTTAGTTTTCTTGTTTGGCCACAGGGCTGAGTGTAAAAAAGCAATGCTTATCTCATTACCCTGTATAAATAAAAATTCGTTTCGTTTCATATTTAAAAAAAATCCCATCCATAAGGGTCTCTGACCGATTGGACGCTAATCTCACCTTCTTGTATCTTTTTTATTAGTATTTATTCTTCTCCTACACAAAATCAGATAAGAGAGAACACATTTGGTGACTTTTACATCATTGCTGAAAGAATGTTCTTTAAATCCCGTATCCCAGGCAAAACTAAAAACAAACCCCACCAAAAAACAACAAAAACAAACAAACAACAACAAACCCTAACAAAATTACAGAACTACACATCGGGAAGCAAGCAAACCACCAAACCAAATAAACAAAAACAAAGAAAAACAAAACAAGGAGCACACAAAACAACAACAACAACAACAACAACAACAACAACAACAACAACAACAACAACAACAACAACAACAACAACAACAAGGGCATCGCCGAGCGGCAGCAACGCATTGTGACAATGCAAACCCGGCCAGAGTTATGTCCTCTCCCCCCACCCCCCCACCCCCCAATAAACACACAACTTTCCACCCTTACAGAACGCATAAAATACATAGCCCAAAATTTGAAGCGATTCTGTTCAGTAGTTCACGAGATACAGCTGAACTTTTATACAAACTTCCTTGCACCATGTCCTCTCCCCCACCCTACCCCATCCCCCAATAAACACACCACTTTCCACCCTTACAGAACGCATAAAATACATAGCCCAAAATTTGAAGCGATTCTGTTCAGTAGTTCACGAGATACAGCTGAACTTTTATACAAACTTCCTTGCACCATGGTACACCACCACACAAAATTTGAAGCGATTCTGTTCACTAGTTCACGAGATAAAGCTGGGGGGAAATTACATAGCCCAAAGAAGGAAATTTCGGTTTTCAAGGTCAAGGTCAGCACGGTGTTGATTAACGAAAGGAAGCTTCCTTTTCAAGCTGTCTACCCCTCTGCCAATTTTAATCAAAATCCAAACAGTAGTTTTTAAGATAATCGATACACAGACAGACACACAGACAGACACACACACAGAGACACACAAACCGATCGCAATACCTCGGCCTCTGGCCGGGTAAAAACGTGTGCGCATTAACTCCGGCCTTCGCAAAGATCATAAACAAGATTAAATACAAGTAAAGTTTCTTAGGGTTCCCCCAGCGCATGCGTTCTATAATCTTGAACACATTCACTCCTTCGTAAAGATCATAAACAAGATTTAATACAAGTAAAGTTTCTAAGGCATTCCCCAACTCAGCGCATGCGTTCTAATCTTATTCCCAATCCAACCTTTTTAATTAACCAAGGGAGGGAACTAATTTCCGCTAAATCTGGACAAAGCAGGGGTGGACAATGCAACTAGCTGAAGCATATTTACGACAGCGTTGTCTCTCTTGATGCTATTTTTGCCCCCTTCTTCTTGCTTTACAACTAAACCTTAAAGGAAAACAAGCGCGAAATCGCAATAGTTTGTGGCACGCGGTCTATTTTTACCACTCCAACCATGAGTCACCTCCCCTGGCTTTTCAATAATTTTAATCTGTAAACCAGAATGTTATCTCTGCACCATTTCGTAACTTTTTATATCTTTTGGAAAACATTTAAAACTATGTATCCTACTTATACTCATCGAAAGAAGCACTGCATACTCGTCGTGTCTGTTGTAGTGTCTGTATTACGTATGTTTATTATTTTGTACGCTTTTAAAATACATCATTTTAAAGAGCGGCCTCAATTTGAAGTGTAGCCTCGATTTGAAGTACGACAATTTTGTCAAAATGTGCGACAATTTTGGACCGACCGACCGACAGACAGACAGACAGACAGACCTACCGACAAATTGAGTTATAGGTTTGTGGCTTGAGCCACAAACAAAAACACACCCAAACCGTTGTTTTTGCTTGCTTGATGTTTAATTTTCATGTTTAATTTAAAAGCTTCTCTTTATTTTAGTTTCACACGTCAGCAGCTTGTTTTTAATAAGAAAGCGCTGCCCACAAAAAGTTAGGGAACACTTGCAAAACGCACATGCTTTACTATATTTGCTTGTAGCTTTAAAATACTTTGCAACCAGTCGCATACGTTAGTGGCATGGCCTTACACTGAATGTTTAAAGGTGGACCCTGACGGATGAGTTTTTGCAAGAAACAGGTCGAGATAACCAGAAAGACAGCCTTTTCAAGGTACGGAACACTCACTTTGCTCTGGTTTCTTAGAAATTAAACCGTCAAAACGGTGATTCCTCCTTGGCGGAGATGCCCGAGAGAGAAGCCATTTTTGATGGGGTGGGTGGAGGTCACTCATTGTGGTTGAAGCGTTTTCTTTTTTTGTAGTGCAGTAAAAAAAGAGGAGCTATTTCCTTTGTTGTGAGCGAAACTCCTTTAGATAAACTGTATAAAATTAAAAATAAAGAAATAAAAAGGCTTGCATTGCCAAAAGTTTGTGCAAACGATTTGGTCTAAACGCAGGCGGACATTAGAAAAGAGACGGCACACGCCTTCTCTTTGGGTGAAATAATTTGACTTCCAGCACCTCCGCCAAGGAGGAATCGCCGATTTGATGGTTTGATTTCTGGGAAACCAGAGCAAAGTGAGTGTTGCAATCTCTGTAAAGGGTGTTTTCCTGGTGATCTGGACGTGTTTATTACAATAAAAAGGCGCCCAAATCCCCCCAAAGTGTAATAGATTTAGCGCATCGGCATTTCCTCCCTAACAGTACAGTGAATTGAGCAAACTCGTACCCAGCACATAGTAGTCAGGGACTTTGATAACAAGCACAACTCACAAAAGATCCAGTTTTTAACTAACGACATGGTGCAATTAATCGCTGAATTACGATGGTTGCAAAGTTTAAAAAAATGAGCCTTTCGAATCGAGGGAGAGCCCTGGCATGGCTGGTGGAAGGTGTAGTTGTGAAACAGCAGTTCCAGACCACGTACCAGCCAAGGCCAGGAAAGGCGACGGTCAGGGAGACCCAGAAAGAACACCAGACGGGTGTGAACCAGGGGGCCGTTTCACAAGGGCTAACGTTACGTAGCGTGAGCGCAAATCGGCAAAAACGGTACTAAGAAACACCTCTTTTGCCGACGTTTGTCGAAAACGTTTTCTGGCTGTGATCGAGGTAGTAAGTGGCAAACTATTTGAAGGATCATGGGAAATATCAATACTTCCGGCTTTTTTGTTTTAATATCTCGCGTGACGAGACTTGAACTTTAAAAATGGAAGACCAAAACAACAAGCTTGCCACAGCAAATATTCTTTATAGTAAAACAAATACGGGATGATTTTAGCAAATTAAACAAACGCAAGTGTTTTGGAGTGCTCTTTCTTAATTTTTCATCATGTTAGATGGCATAATATAGTGCAAATTTAATTTTCTACACAAATAGACGTGGGTGAAAACGAAAACTTTGTACAAACTG
>CM065707.1:14053764-14080997 GCA_017654935.2 Phymorhynchus buccinoides
GTTTTCTTTGCACATTTAGATAACATTTCCACTTTGCTTACACACAAATAAGGACTAAGATGGCGACACTTCCGTTGGAATGGTCGAGATGCGCACGCAGGTGGGGGGGAGCCATAGTGGAAATACCGGTGTGGTTTTTAAAAAAAAGAAGGGTACGGTATACCGGTACGTTTGTTCTGTACCGGTACGCACCGAAGTAGATAAGGGAGATAACAGTTGTAAAAAGTATCAAAAGTGTTGGAATGCTTTTAATACATTTCCAACGATGCTGGCATATCTTGCAAATACTAACGCTCGTGTGTGTGTGTGTGTGTGTGTGTGTGTGTGTGTGTGTGTGTGTGTGTGTGTGCTACTTCCCTCATTCTATCTCGTCTTGACTACTGTAATAATAATAATAATAACAGTACATTTATATAGCGCTTTACCTCAGATGAGCCCAAAGCGCTTTACAATCAATTATTCATCAACAGATAACAAAAAAAAAACATTCAAGAGTGACACCAACCACCAACAGTGCATATGCAAAGCAACTCTCTCTCTCTCTCTAACACACACGCACACACACACGCACACGTGCGCACACACACACACACACACGCACACACAAACACACACACACACACACACACACACACACACACACACACATAAACACACAATTATTGACACCAACTCGTTCATACCCCATTCGGTAAGTCACAGCAACTGAGCCGCATGGACTGACCACATACACCAACACGCAGACACAAACACCCTCACACACAACGTACGCACGCAGACAGACACACAGACACGCACACAAACACACACACATGCGTGCACACACAACCCACAAAACCAAAATACACACAAGCACACATTCATGCTCACACACACACACACACAACACACACACACACACACACACACACACACACACGCACACACACGCACCACAAAACACAGCACAAACCTCTTAAATCAATCTTCCCTCACGTGCACACAACGATAGACAACTGATCAAATATTTAGGGCGCAGCAGGAAAAAGATGGGTTTTAAGAGAGGTTTTGAATGAGGAGACTGAGTTGGAGTGTCGGAGAGGAGAAGGCAGAGAATTCCACAGAGATGGTGCTTGACAAGAATGCTCTCCTTTCTGGCCTATGAGTCTCTTCCAGCGTATTCAAAACACAGCTGCTCGTCTTGTCCTTAGGAAGAAAAAGTTTGATCATGTTAGCCCTCTTCTCCGTTTTTTGCACTGGTTTCCTGTCGCAGACAGAAAGTTGAGTATAAATTAAACACCCTTTGCTATCCACTGGTAAAGCTTTTACTATCTGTATCGTTACAAATTCGGGACTTTCCTGGAGTTGCACTGCCTCCGAGCATTGCCTCCAGGATCGTTCCCACCATCTTTATATCTACTAATGTCCCATATGTGTCTGTTTCAGACCGGAGGACGTTAAACGGATTTTCATTCATCCATAAAGCTGCTCCATCTTAAAATACTTCTGCGACAATATTTCCATCTATACGCCAGCTCGCACTTTACGTTCAGTTTCTGACCCTCTTTCTCTCCAGATCCCTAGGCATAAACTTTCAACTGTTGATCGGCGCTCTTTTGCTGTCTCACGACCTCCTCCGTCAGCGACCGACCCTCTCTTTTCAAAGCTAATCTCAAGACCCACCTGTTCCCCCGAAATTAAAACTCCGGCTCTCTTTCATTTCTCTTTCTTGCCATTAGGTCTGTTTCTGCTGTATTCCATTTATGCCATCCGTGTGTGTTCGCTTTGTATTGCGTTTTTGTTTGAATGCGTTATGAATGCTAACGCGTGTGTGCGCTTTGATTTGATTTCCATCAAGATTCAGCGCCGTATAAACACTGTATGTTGTTGTTGTTGTTGTGTGCATGCGGGCATGTATATGTCTACATAATATTAAAACTCAACAGTTGTTAGATCAACAGTTGACTAGGCTTATGCATGGTTCTCTTTTATCTATCCCCTCTTCTGTCATATTATTTCTTCTCAGGCCTTGAGCCTTTCTTCCGGCAAAAGTGGCATAGAAACACCCCCCCCCCCCCCACCCCACCCCCACCCCACCCACCCACCCCCGTTCTCGGCGTGGCAAAATAATCAAAGTGTTGATTGTGGCTGCGCATGCATAGCCAAGAAGAAGAAAAGCTTATATCATGCGCTTTTTTAAGTTTCACAATTAAACAAATAAACAAATAAATCGTCGGGTAAAACCCAAAAAGAACTATACATGGATCAGGTTTTTTTATTTCCTCTGATACTATTACCTTCTGGCTTTCATTCTAAAATATGGTTGTGGGTAAGTGTGTGCGGTGCCACAATCCGCATGTGTGTCTGTATGCATGTAAGCACATGGTCAGGTCAGGTCAGACGACGAGGCCTCGCGGCCTCTCAAGCGTCCTTTCTCTTGATTGGGGTTTTTTTTCAGTTGGCACAGCTGTCACGGTTTTAGTAGACTATCAGTCACACTGGTATTTTCATTTACTAAGGTTTGGGTCTTTGTCCAGGAGGTTTTTTCAAAATTTTAGTATCAGGTGCAAGTTTTGTTTGAGCAGGAAGTGCGTTCCAATAGTTAGTTACTCTGTTACTAAAAGAAAAGTGTCTCCTGATGTTAGAGTCTTTCGAATGAGACAATAAACCGAGGTCCCGTGTGCCCATGCACTTGGCATACGCTAAACCCAGTGGCAACAAAAAAGTTGTCATTTGGTCAAAATTTACCCCACCCCTCTTTCCTTCCTCATCAGTCACACAAAAATAGCATGCAAAATAAAATATATACAAAAATTGGGTGGCGCGCCTGTGGCTGCGACGCGCTCTCCACTGAGGTGGGAGCAGCACGAATTTCGCAGAGACGCCTCTGTGACTATAAAGTACCTAATGCATAATACCTAGTTCCACTGTAATGTGTTAGTATTTTTTTTTAAATTCGTGATTCTAGTCTTTGACAAATTTGAGATCTGGAACAAGGTTTTGTTAGTATTGTCAGGACCGTTAAGAATGTTATAAACATTGAAGAAACAAGGTGGTGACTGCGGTAAACATTAACCTGGGTGGGTGGGAGGAAGAAGGATCCTAGGACTGAGGTAAATTGCTGGGTGACAAGTTTCGAGCATACATATCTGCTCGAAACTTGTCACCCAGCAATTTACCTCCTAGGATCCTTCTTCCTCCCACCCACCAGGTGAGTGTTTATAAACATTGATAAGGTCCCCACGAAGTCTTCTGTATGTCAAGGATGGTAAATCATGTGGGCTAAATGAATACATGCAAATAACTCAGACAGACAGACGCGGGGACAGTAAGAAAAATGTAAATACATTTCGTTTAAGATAGCACTCAAGAAACAAACAACATGTTTATAACCCCAGCAACTGATTTGGGACGTTTGAAGGGGGGGGGGGGGGGGGGGTAATGAGAGAGAGAGAGAGAGAGAGAGAGAGAGAGAGAGAGAGAGAGAGAGAGTCAATCAACAACAATCAATCAATCAACAATATTTTATTGCCATTAGCACTCAAGAAACAAACAACATGTTTATAACCCCAGCAACTGATTTGGGACGTTTGAAGGGGGGGGGGGGGGTAATGAGAGAGAGAGAGAGAGAGAGAGAGAGAGAGAGAGAGAGAGAGAGAGAGAGAGAGAGAGAGAGTCAATCACAACAATCAATCAATCAACAATATTTTATTGCCATTAGCTTACATAGCCCTTGTGGCAAGGGGGGTTGCAATACTAACTTACATAAATTGAAATGAAATGCGGCAAAGAAGAAATGAAATAGAAAATAAACAAAAATACCAAACTGTATTACGGTTATACATAATGTGGCACACAGACACATTTCGCGTGTACACACACACACACACACACACACACACACACACACACACACACACACACACACACACACACACACACACACACACACACACACACACACACACACACACACACACACACACACACACACACACACACACACACACACACACTTGTTACCTGCGTAGATATTCATATGCGAGAGAGAGAGAGAGAGGAGAGAGAGAGAGAGAGAGAGAGAGAGAGAGAGAGAGAGAGAGAGAGAGAGAGAGAGAGAGAGAGAGAGAGAGAGCCCAACAAGAATTAACCTCATGATATGAAAGGAGGCCATCGCTATTCTGTAAACCAGGGCCTGTATTCACGTTGAGATAACATGAGACTTAGCATGATGCTAACTTAGAAGCTCTTCCCAATGTCATATATGATTAAATAGGACTTTTGGAAGAGCTTCTAAGTTAGCATGATGGTAAGTCTCATGCTATCTCAACGTGAATACAGGCCCTGGGCTTGAATTTTCAATGGAGATAGCTTGTCCAGACGTCATCCCCACTGTGGACTTTAGAGGGACACCCTGACGGGTGAGGTTTTGCCGCAAGAAACACATTGAGATCACCAGAAAGACAGCCTTTTCAAGGATAGGAACACTCATTTTGCTGGAGGACACTCAAGAGTGGTTGAAGCTTTTTCTTCTGTTGTAGTGCAGTAAAACAAAACATTGGAGCTATTTCCTTTGTTGTGAGTGAAACTCCTTTTGGAAACTGGAAATAAAAAGGCTTGTATTGTGGAAATTTCGTGATTTTGGTCTAAGCGACTCAGGCGGATATTGTGGATATTTCGTGATTTGGTCTAAGCGACTCAGGCGGCCATTAGAAAAGAGAAGGCACTGAAAAAAAATCTGACTTCCAGCACCTCCGCCAAGGAGGAATCGCCGAATTTGGCGGTTTGATTTCTAGGAAACCAGAGCAAAGTGAGTGTTGCGATCTCTGTAAAGGGTGTCTTCCTGGTGTGATCTCGACGTATTTCTTGCAAAAACTCATCCGTCAGGGTGCCCCTTTAGGTAAGTGCGCGCTAGAAAGGCCACAGCAAGTGCCTCCTAGTGTTGATGTCATTTAGTTTTGCAAAGAATTAAGCTATACAAATGTTTCAATTACTGTAGAAAATCAATTGCAGAATTCATCCGAAGTCGGAGTGTGGCTGTCCACGTGGCGGGGTAATCAAAAACGGTCACACACACGTAAATGTTCTCATCTCTAGCTGGTTTTGTGCTATAGTGTTTCTAGTGCTTCGGCTGTTGTTAACGTCCTTCCACTAAAAGTGATTCAGACAATATTATATTGTAGTGTGATGTTGATGTACATGTGGTGGGTGTGCCTGTAAATGTGTGTAAGCATTAAAGTAAGTGATAGGATAGTGATGCAGACCTAATCATAATCCCACCCCCACCCCCATAAAAAAAAAGTTAAATTTACATTTAAAGAATATAAATGAACAATCTTAAAAATAAATACTAAGTGAACTACTGAATAAACAAATTACAAACTGAATCAAAAACAGAATAATTGTTTAGAATACTGGGTTGAGACAATGGTGTCGATCCATCAGTAAAACCATCAATACCCGAATTCTTGAAAAGTTCTCTTACTACTGAATAAACATTTACAAACTGAATCAAAAACAGAATAATTGTTTAGAATACTGGGTAGAGACAATGGTGTCGATCCATCAGTAAAACCATCAATACCCGAACTCTTGCTATTGGACAATGAATCAGTAAATGACTGACACTCAATGATTCACTACACATACATTTAACATACATTGATACAATATTTTGTGAATTAAAACGAAGTCTATGGATTAGACTTTCAATCTCCCTGGACGATAAAGTAGCCTAACACGTTTGTGTGATATTTTCTCATTGTCTCTATCATTAGATTTAATACAGTTATTATAATATTGAACGTCTGAGTTCATCAATTCCGTTTTGACATTTTCATGAGATGTTTTGCAGTTATTATAACATTGAACGTCTGAGTTCATCAATTCCGTTTTGACATTTTCATGAGATGTTTTGTTTATAATTGAGAAACATTCTGTCAGATTGTTGGCAATCCTGCACCCCTGGCTTCAAAACGTTCCTACGCCACTCTGTGTGTGTGTGTGTGTGTGTGTGTGTGTATGTGTGTGTGTGTGTGCGTGTGCGTGCGTGCGTGTGCGTGTGCGTGTGTGTGTGTGTGTGTGTGGTGCGTGCGTGCGTGTGCGTGTGCGCGTGTGTGTGTGTGCGTGCGCGTGCGTGTGCGTATGTCTCTGTGTGTGTGTGTCTCTGTGTGTGCGTGTGTGTGTGCGTGCGTTGCTCGTATGTATATGTTTGAGGGGAGACACAGAGAGAGAGAGAGAGAGAGAGAGAGAGAGAGAGAGAGAGAGAGAGAGAGAGAGAGAGAGAGAGAGAGAGAGAGAGAGAGAGAGAGAGAGAGAGAGAGAGAGAGAGAGAGAGAACTATCCATTGGACATTCTGTAAAAACTCTTTTGTTTGTTATAAAGCTGTAAATGCATCACCAGCAACCCGGCCGGTATATACCACTGAGCTATATAATATAATAGCTCAGTGGTATATACCGGTACCGTGGCAAAATACCGGTACGCCCAAAAAATACCGGCATAATACCGGTACAGAAATATGTACCGGTACCCAGCTCTAGGGCTTAATTGCCTCCGGGGACCGCTGCAGAAGCCGGATTGGTCTTGCCTGGATACTGCGAAATAAAGGTCTTTGGTCCATAAATACATGTACACACAGAGAGAGAGACACAGACAGAGAGAGAGAGAGAGAGAGGGAGAGAGAGAGAGAGAGAGAGAGAGAGAGAGAGAGAAAGAGAGAGAGAGAGAGAGAGGGAGAGAGAGAGAGAGAGAGAGAGAGATTGATTGATTGAATTTTATTTATAGAGGGTAATAGAGTAAGCAATAACATGCTTTTTTACATCGAGAGAGAGAGAGAGAGAGAGAGAGGAGAGAGAGAGAGAGAGAGAGAGAGAGAGAGAGAGAGAGAGAGAGAGAGAGAGAGAGAGAGAGAGAGAGAGAGAGAGAGAGAGAGAGAGAGAGAGAGAGAGAGAGAGAGAGAGAGAGAGAGCCCACAATTGAACTGTACAGACTGCGAGTGCATGCACGTGGATGCATTACGTGCCTACAAAGGCCATGTACTTTTTATTTTTTATTTATAGTTTGAGATATACGAGAGAATGTGTTGGTGATTAATTTATGTCACTATCTTTTAATACATACTTTTATTGCGATTCACACAATATAATTATGTTGTAATGTTTTTATTTTTCAGACGTTTTACATTATATGTTGTTATTGTTTTTGTTGTCGTTCCCTGGCTAAAAGACTCCAGGGATCATCCGAACAGCTGAAGCACTTGACTCGGCTCTATGGTACAAATGCATCAGCTAGGGATGAGAACATTACGTGTGTGACATTTTTAAATTACCCCTCCACGAGGCAGCCACACTCCGACTACGGGGGATTACATTTATGTGATTATATCTCTTGGAATCTTTTTTTTTTTAATAATTAAAAACTCAAGACCTGTTCAGGAGATATATAATAGTGCATTGTTATGGGCCAACAATGTGTGTGTGAGATTGCAAAAAAATATTTTTGCGTCTCCGCCAATGTGCATGCATGTGCATACTGCCACACTTTTCTTCTCCCTCTCTCTGATGATTTATTTTGGTTTCTACGGCATACAGCTTCTTGCTTGGGAAAATTCCGAATCTTCCCCGGGAAACTTCTGAATTTTCCCAATCTTTCCGAGGTTGGCAAGATTCTGAATTTTACTGGTAAAATCGGAATTCCAAAATTTCCCGGGAAGATTCTGAACTTTTCCCGGATTCCAAATTTTTTCGTTGTGACACACACATACATCAATGGGAAGGCGAACGCTAACCGCACATCTGTTTTGTCTTAACAGACATAAAAACTCTTCTAAGTGTTCGCAACATACTGTCTCAGTTTGACTGGGGTAATAGCCATCATTGAGTAGCCAGCTGCAGCAACTCTCTACTTCTGGTTGAGATCCAAATCGGTCTCATCCCCTGCTTCCAGAGCCACGGTAAAACATCGTCCCTCATTCTCCCACCTTCTTTGCGACGATGAAAACATACAAGAGTATCGTTTTACGTTGTTGATTTAATGGACACGCTTATATCATTTTTACCCCAATATTATTAGAGCCGGCTAACAATCTTCGAGTGCCATAGCTGAGCCACGCCCCCAAGCAAATTAACTTGCATCACTTGAGAGTAACTGCCCTTTGATCACGCTCGCGATGCCAAACGTCACTTGCAAGAGAAACGACTTCACTATCAAGAAGAACTGATTTTTGCATTTGTATGATTCTTTGAACTTACTAATTTCGAAGGGTAATGGTGTTCATTTATTTGACTGGGATGTTGTGTTCAAAATTTTTGTACCGTTTTCAAGAAAGCTCAAGAAACTACATTTGTTTTTTGGTACTTTTTCATGAACCTACCAAAACGGGTTTTCAGTTTCAGTTTGGTCGGTTTCATCTTTCATGTCGTGCAGACGTGAGCTGACTCAGAAATGGATCCAGATTATATCAAGCGTTGAACAGTCATGTGATCTTCGCTGATTAGGTTTAGTCAGCAAATTGTTATCAGCGTTTCGGCAAGGGAATCAGTGCAAAATCAATAGATCTAATTAGAAAATACTGATTTAAACAAAATGCTTAACCCCGCGTGTTCGGCTTTCAAGAAATTGATATCGCAGACACGGATTATACTTACTAGCTGCACATGCTGGCACTTAGTTATCCATGGGATGCTGCAACACAGTGCAAGCTTTTGGTTGATTTTTTAGATCTAGACAAAAGGCATATCAGCATTGTCAGTCAGCAAGAAGTTGAAGTAGAAAACTAACAAGAATTAGTCATGCATAAGACTGAATAAAGTTATTAATTTCAGATGTAAATAAACATGTGCTATGACATGACCAAATGTATTTTTATACTTCAAATATACTTTTTTTTAACAACATACTTTTTTTTTACTGGTGGGCCTACAGAATACACTGATCATCAATGATGTACACTAGATTTACAGATTCACAGAGGCTGTAAGCCTTTTGCCCTCGATTGTGTAATTTCTTTGTACAGAGCATGATTGACTTTAGTGCCCGTGGATTTAGTGTCGACGTTAGTGTATAACTAACACTAAATTTTACAATTTAATGCATGTCCAAATTGGTAGAAAACATTAGTGTTGTTAATTCCTTATCAATGTGATTTTTAAAGGCATTTACAGATGGTGCATTGACGGTATTATGGGACAAACTATTCCATACATTTGTTATTCTGTTTGTAAAAAATGAGTGGCCCCACAAGGCCGAAGAGGGCGTAAAGCATTATTTTCTCTAAAAAATGAGTGGAATTGACGGGTATTGGTTTGTTTTTTGGTTAGTTTAAAATTGTGACCTCTTGTAACATTATGATTAGATAATTCAAAGAGCTGAGTAGTAGTTGAGAAATCATATAATCCATGCATAATCTTAAAAACTTCTATCATGTCACCTCTGACTCTCCTATGATTATTCTAAGCTAGGCAACTTCAACCACTTTAGGCGATCTTCATAATTCAGGTCACAGGTACCAATTATGCATCTTGTAAATCGTCTCTGAACACCTTCAATTAAATCTATGTTTTCGTAGGTAAGTATACCATACAGGATTACCATATTCTAGAATGAATTAAGGATTTATATAATGGAATCATAATGTCTTTAGTTTTGAAGTTAATAGTTCTCATTATTAAACCAGCTAAACGATTTGCCTTCTTAACAATGCCATTTGTATGTTCGTTAAAACTAAGATATGGATCCTCAACAATTCCCAGGTCTTTTTCAGCTGTTGTACTTTCTAGTTTATGGAACTCCTTACCGTCCCTCATATAATAATCATAGTTTGGATTGTGCCTACCTAAATGCAATACTTTACATTTTTCTGCATTAAATTTTAAAAGCCAAGTGTGTCCAATCAACTAATTTGAGAATGGATGAATTAGATGAAACAGAAAAAAATGCCTCACAAAGTCAGATTAGGAAAAAAAGAAGATAATGGTTACTTAACTGTCATTGAATGAAAGTGAAAAGACAGAAACATTAAGATTTTGGCAGATCCAATAATTTATTTAAAATAAGTTCAGAAGTGAAAAATTGAGAGGAGAGGTTCTACACTATTAGAATAGACTGCTAAAATCACAATAGTTAATTGTCTCTAGGTACATGTCATCCTTTGATATGTTTAAAATAAATCTGTTGGGGGGGTTTTCTGTATAAAAGTGTAAGGCTTTGACTTTTAGTTTCCTTTCATTCAGCCTAGTTATTGCTAAATATAAAGTAGCTACTAATTCATATTTTCCCACTACTAATTCATATTTTTCCGATTATTGTAATTAAAAAAAGAAATGTTGCCAGTGTTTCATTCATTATAGTTTGTCATTCGTTTTCTTTAAGTTTAATTATAAATAAGATGCGTTGAATTTTAGTTTCCGTCTCCCCCATTTCTCGGTTGTTTCCACTTTTTTCAGTCTTGCCTTTCTTACTGCAGATTGAGTACTTCATCCTCTATCGTTTGCTATATTTAACACTAATTTTCATCCATTTACATAATTAAACACATGCATTCAATAATAGTAGAAGATAAAAGCAAGACGGAAAAACGCAATGAACCAGGACTGTGACAAATGCTCTGCGGCTGTTGTGTCTACTGCACTACATATGCTTAGACTCTGCCTTTACTCTTTGGCTTACTGTCATGTATCTTTCTGCCCTACCGGTCCATTCTCCTGCCTTTTTCACAAAAATCTTCCAAATATATTTTTCATTTGAGCTTCTCCGAAATCGGAATGTGTCGGCTCTACTCAGCGGGGAGACCAGTGAAAACTGAAAGCCGGACACATACATACCAGGGCTCCCAATCGTCCCGCAAAACAAGGGGTCCCAGGTACTCCTTCACTTACAGTATAGAGGGTCATAGAGGAGGGATAGAGGGTCCCAATGACATTGTGAATGCTAAAAATAATTTTTATAGTGCATCCCTGGGACCCCCTGCACATATTTTTAGAGGGTCCTTTAGAATTATAGTGCTTCATAGACCCATGGGAGCCCTGCATACCTTACCCATTATGGCTTTGTTACCTGAGAACAAAGAAGAAGAATATGTACATGTGATTCTATCCCTGTGTGTCCCTGCAGATAAGCGTGCTGAACACGCCTGAGCAATGTCGGAAACGGAGGGTGGTGCTAGGATAGATCCTAGCGCTAGGAGCGCTCAGCCCGTGGACATGGGCACCAGAAGCCAGGCTGACTCAGACTGCTGCCCCAGCTGCAAGGAGACGTACCTGTGGGTGTACGGGGAGGATCGCATGCCTACCTCCCTCACCTGTGGTCACAACATTTGCTACAGGGTATTGTGACCGCTCGATTAACCCTTTCACCGCCAGTGTTGCATTTTTGCGCCACAACGATTTAACTTCCATGTTATGGGGGGGGGGGGGGGATGTGACGTAAATGTAGTCATAGTGATTTCGTTTCGGGTTGTTCCTTATGATAAGTGCGTTGTTGTTGTTGTTGTTTTTGCTCAGATTTTTAACTTCTTTGTGAAGCGCTTAGAGCCCCGTAAGGAAAATAAGCGCTATATAAATTGTCATTATTATTATTATTATTATTATTATTAATACCCTTGTCCTTGAAATCAGGGTATGTTTTTCCATGATATTGTGTTACTAAATTTGAGCAGTAAGGATTGACCGTTATTCCAAATGTGTCACAGAGAAATCCCACAATATTGCAGATGAAATCTTTTCTGTAGCCAAGTAAGTTTAATGGAAATTTTTGGCTCAAAGATGGCTGGTGGCGAAAGGACTAAAAGGCCTGCTAGACTACATACGATTTGATGTCAATGCGATACAATTTTAACGATGCGAGTCGTGATTCACCTGAAGTTCATGTATTGGGTCTACTTGAGTATAGTGAGCGAAAATAGCAGAATGATTTTTAGACAGATATATTTCATGTGAATCATGACTCACATTGTCACAATGTCGCGTTGAGATTGAATCGTATGGAGTGTAGCAGCCCTCTTACTGTTCAGCTTCTCCACTAACCTTCATAATTATTATACTTGCTGTGAAAGTTGTTTGAACACTTTGCATCATTTAATTAACCCTTTTGCTGCCAGCCATTTTTCAGCAAAAAAATATGTCAAACTCGCCTGGGTAAAGAAAAGTTGGCGTCTGCAATACTGTGAATCGCCCTATGACATATAGTATCAAATAAGGCCTTTCTTTATTTCCCAGAATTAACATGTCATTGGATAATATATCCTGGTTTCATGCCTTCTAATAATAGTAATAAATAAAGCTTCTATAGCGCTCTTCGATGAAAACAAACTCATCCTCAGAGCGCTTTACAAATATTACAAGAGAAAACAATCAAGAAGAAAAACATTACAAAACATGAAGTATATATATATATATATATTTATATATATTTTTTTTTTTTTAAATGCTCACGCTGTTCATCCCCACCCCCACCCACCACCCTTTTTCACATACACATTATAGACACCATGTCAGGAAAAACATTTTAAAAGAAGCATACAAAATAATTATTTAACATAATTTAAAGTAGAAATCAAAATAATCCACCCGGTCTTTCAAATCCCCACCCACCTTCCCTTTTTTTTTTAGGGAAGTGGATGTTAAATTCTTGTGGCGTACAAATGCAACATCAGCTGTGAAAGTGTTTCGATGAATTGAAAGTGAAGAACATTAAAAGTGCTAAACTTTCATATTAAAAAGTTTATTTCACCTTCATGTGCTTGTGTGAGTGTAGCGTTTTGATGTTTTTAGTTCAATTATATTAAAAAGTTTCCCCAGAATTGGAAAAAAAAGTTGTTTCTGAATCTGATAAGTATATTTGGATCCAGTGTGCTTTATACATTTTCTTGGTGTGTGCGTGTGTGCATGCATTCTTGCACATTCACTTTTATTATTTGTTCAGATGAACCCTTTACTTTTCTTTTTGCTCAGGGACAGAGTATCTTCAAACTTGGTATATGAACAAACTAGACATGCACTGACAGTGACAATGACAACCCCATCAGACTTAGGTTTAGTATAGTATATTATGAATGAAATTCTGCTTAACGTCCTCTGGTCTGGAACAGACACATATGGGACACATTAGTAGATATAAAGATGGTGGGAACGATCCTAGAGGCAATGCCCGGAGGCAGTGCAACACCAGGAAAGTCCCGAATTTTTAACAATACCAGATGTATGAAAAGCTTATATAGTATATTAAGCATGTTTGTTCTCTTTTATCTTCTTTTGGGAGTGGGGAGGAGGGGGTTAAAACACATGAACTTTGGCTATGCAAGCGTGTAGTATTAACCCTACTTGGTTGCTAAGTTGGCTTTGATTAACATACTGAACCTGAACCTAGCAGGATGTGCACTGTCAGTATCAGTGCATTTCTAGTTGTTTGTATTTCAGCTGTCATACTTACACAAGGTCAAATGTTATTCCAAAGAAAGTTGCAATACATTTCAACAAAACGCCTTAAAAACAAATTCAATACATACATTTTTTTCAAAATCTCTGAATATCATTTGATAAAATTTTCATACTTTTTGTGTCTAGATCTGAAAATCGCTTCCTAAGTTCCTGAAATTTTTTCCCTCCCAAGTCTCATATTATTTGATTAACAAAATCCTCAAACTTTTTGTTTCTAGATTTAAAAACTGCTTCTCGATTTGCTAAACCAAAAAACTATTGGGATGATGGTATTGGTAATAGCAGGATGGTTTGGGGGTGGGGGTGGAGGAGCGAAAAGGCAGAATTCAAATATTTAAACGGAAGCAGGGAAGGAAGGATGGAAGAGAATGTCTATGGATGAACACAGAGGGCAAAGGGAAGAAGGAGACGGAGGGGAAGGAGGGAGGGAAAAAGAGAATGGGTGGCCAGCAGGTATTGAACATATGTGTTTTCCTTGAAAGCTAAATAGTCGGGTGTTGACCAAGCGACCAGTGATTATGTAATGTTGGGTGATACAGAACTCTTAGCACGCATGCAACACATAGACACATAAAACACACACACACATACACACACACACACACACACACACACACACACACACACATACAACACACACACACACACCAAGGAGAGAGAGATCGTTGTGCTCACCATCAATTCTTCTTTCATTAAACAACCACCGTCATCATTTTGACGGTTCTGTTGTTAAAAACTGATCAGGCTCATTCCAGAATCTTTTCTCAACTCTCAGGGCTCCCAATTGTCCCGCAAAACAAGGGGTCCCAGGGACTCCTTCACTTACAGTATAGAGGGTCCTAGCGGCGGGATAGAGGGTCTCAGTGGCATTGCGAATGCTAAAAATATTTTTTCTAGTGCATCCCTGGGACCCCCCCTGCACATTCTTTTAGAGGGTCCTTTAGAATTTTAGTACTTCATAGACCCCCAAAATGGGGGTCCCTGGGAGCCCTGACTCTTAAATTTAAAACACACACACTCTCTCTCTCTCTCTCTCTCTCTCTCTCTCTCTCTCTCTCTCTCTCTCTCTCTCTCTCTCTCTCTCTCTCTCTCTCTCTCTCTCTGTACATTATGTGTGCACATTTTCAAGCAGTTATTTAACCGTAAGCTTAACCTCTTCGCTGCCGACGACGTATATATACGTCCTCTATAGCGCTTCAGTTACTTGCCACCGACGAATATATACGTCACCGCTAAGTAGCGATATTGCCGCGTTCAAAAATCGCGCGGCAAACTGGCGGCGCATGCGCAAGTAGTAGGCGGCAGCGAAGGGGTTAAAATACAGAAATGCAGGAAAGGTTTGCGTGGCAGGGGGACAGGGGAGAGTGGGTTGGGGGAAAGAGCGGGCCATGGGAAAGGAAAGGAGGGGGAGACAGTGGGCGACACAGTCTTGTCCCGTGCATCGTATCATGGGCAGTGTTAACAACTGACTGGACATTGCATCATTGAGTGGTGAGTCATCACCTTTGAATGGCTCCCTTGGACATAAACTATATCGTTTTGTTTAATTGTGTGCTCATTATTCTGCCTCAATTGCGCCTATTTGAAAAGTAGTCAATTGCGCCTGTCCGGATAATAAGCTGCACCTGGTTTGGGCAATTGATGTATCTAATTCTTAGAAGTTAAACTTTAGATGACAATAAGTTTAAAAAAAGCTATTTAAATTATGTTTTCTGTATTTTTATAAGGAATGTTAAGCTTTAACTTGTGAAACAAAAATCTCAGTGTATGCAAAATTTCCATTATGTCTTTTTTTTTCCATGTACAATGTCATCCATTTCAATGGGCGCAATTGAGTATAGGGGTAATTAAAATAGGTGCAATTGAGACGCACCAAATGCAGGGCTGGCCAAAACTACTAGCCTGGTAGCCAGCCATTGGGTAGTATAAAAATCTGTGGGCGATCAGATTTCAAAAGTCACTAGCCTGATGGGCGACTGTAAATTTCAGTACTGCACAGTCCTGTGTTGTTTTTTTTACCACTGAGTCTCCCCATCACCATCTCTCCCTTCCAACCCAACTATCAAAGCAAGCTCAGCTGTCTGCTAAGATAACAACATGCCAGCACTGGCACTGAAAAGAAAGGCAAGGTAGCCTCCTCAATCTCCTCCTCCCTCTTCTCTCTCTCCCCCCCTATCATTTACTCTTGACTTCTTTTCTTTCTTTCCCACCCGCTTTTTTTCTCTTCCTCTCGATCTCTCCTTCCCTCTCCCCTGTGCGTGTGTGTGATTTTCAGGGATTTTTATTGCTGTTTTCTTCGGGCTAGTGAAAATGTGTTTGGGAGATTAAAATTTTCAGTTACTCACCCGGAGGGCAAGTGAAATTTTTCATGTTTGGCCAGCCCTGATTCAATGTGTTTTTGTTAGGTTATGTAATTTTGGTTTCTTGCGTGCTTAATATGTCTGTCTGTTTCTCCCTTGGTTTCTGTCTGCGCATGTGTTTATCTGTTCACAGCTTTTGGGGGCTGTGGCTCTCTCTCTCTCTCTCCTCTCTCTCTCCTGTCTGTCTCTCCACCTCTCCCCACAAAGACGCTATACGCATGCAGAAATGTATATGCCTTTTTTCATCACCGCCTCAAATTTTATTTCAATCAGTTTACTTTGATTACAATTTTTATTGATATGGCACAACAAAATCACTTTAGAGATTAATATACGGTACTCGACATACTGTATTCAAAACAAGTCATCATCTGACTGACGCATATGACCAGAATATTACAATATATCCCAGCCTTTTTACATGAGAATTCAAGACTTGTGAGAATATAAATGACCTTATGGGTGTGGGTAGTTCTCATTTTCTCTCTCCCTCATGTTTATAGGCCTTCACGTTCACGTGTGTGTGTGTGTTGTTCTTCAGTTTAACGTCCTTCCACTAAAAAGTGATTCAGAACGTGTGTGTGTGTGCATGCACATGCGTGCAAGGTATCTGTAGCTATTGTGTTTTCTAAACCTAAAAAAAAAGTGCATGGAATCGATTTTAAAATGTTTGTTGACCAATTTTGACCAATTTTTGCAAACATATATACCGGTAGCCCTGATGAACAACATGTCTTATTTTACTGTCCAACAAACAAAGAAAAAAAATGGGTGCATGGAATCGATTTTAAAATGTTTGTTGACCAATTTTGACCAATTTTTGCAAACATATATACCGGTAGCCCTGATGAACAACATGTCTTATTTTACTGTCCAACAAACAAAGAAAAAAAATGGGTGCATGGAATCGATTTTAAAATGTTTGTTGACCAATTTTGACCAATTTTTGCAAACATATATACCGGTAGCCCTGATGAACAACATGTCTTATTTTACTGTCCAACAAACAAAGAAAAAAAATGGGTGCATGGAATCGATTTTAAAATGTTTGTTGACCAATTTTGACCAATTTTTGCAAACATATATACCGGTAGCCCTGATGAACATGTCTTATTTTACTGTCCAACAAACAAAGGTCTTTGGGTTTTCAATTCACATGCCGAGCAAAGCAAAGAACTTATCTCGTCCCATGTAGGCTGTGTTCTAACACACTGGAAAAATAACACTGCGTGCGTGTTCACTTCACTATTGAACCATTTTATTGCGTTCCGTCCAGTAGTTTTCAAATAGAGTCTAAGACAGACACACACACACACACACACACACATTGACTGTTATAAGTTAATAATGGTTACTCTGTTTTAAATATGCACATTTCTAAGTTCATGTAATGAATTTTAATAATTATTTGGTTGGTATAATTTTGTTTCACACGTTTGATTAATGTTCTTTCAGTTATGTTGTATCTCTGTCATGTTGTTGCGCCTAACCTGAATTTCTGTTTTGGAGATATTAAAGTATAGTTGAACTTGAACTTGAACACACATGCGCATGCACACGCACACACTCACTCAATCTCTCTCTGTTTCTCTCTCTCTCTCTCTCCTCTCTACTCTCTCTTCGCTCCCGGGTCTCTCTCTCTCTCTCTCTCTCTCTCTCATCTCAGTATTCCTTCCTCATCATCCACCCACCTACGTTCCCTTGCTCACACTCAGCTTTGCCTTATCGGGCTCACCTCCTCTACCACCTCGTCCTCTTTCTGGCTCGCCCTAACCCCAGACTCCTGTCTTCACCCTTCCTCCCGCCCACTAATTATTTCTCGTCACGCTAAATCTCTCGTCATCCAAATTAATTCCTTTCTACTCAATCAGTCTTTCCGGCGCCTTGACCCTCTGGGCTCATTCCCCTCTACCGCCCTTCTTCTTCTCTCGGGTTCTCGCCCTCAAAAATTTTTCCCTCTCTCTCATCTTTCCGCTCTCGTGTCCTCGCACCTTCGATCTCGATCTGTTACTCTCGCATATTCGTACGTGCAAACTTTCTCCGTCCCTAGTCGCCTCAAGCGGCTACCTCTCACTTCCTCAGACTCCATCTAATCCTCTCTGATCTCTTCGTTGGTCTAATCTCGTTTAGTCAATTACCAATTATCTCTCGTAGTTGGCTGCCCTCTCTCTCTTCAGGTACATAGATCGATACACTCTATTCTCTTCCCCCCTCTAATCCGATCTACTCACATCTCACTCCTCCCACGATCGACTCCTCTTCTCTCTCTCTCTCTCTCATAACACGTTCCCCTCCGTTGACAATGTAAAACGTTATGCTAATCATGTCAACAACATCCGCTTCTTTCTCTCAATTGTGCCAAAACCATTGGGGCAAGCAGCTGTGAGGATCTGAAGCGTGTTTCTGCGCACCTGCTCTGAGCGTGTGTCCGTGCCTCTTACTGTCATCAGCCCGCCAGATCCTGAGGAGGTGAGTCAGGGCCCAGGGCCCCCCCAGTTGGGGGTCTATTGAGTCTAAAATCTAGAGGGACGGGCTCCCAATCATCCCGCAAAACAAGGGGTCCCGTGTACTCCTTCACTTACAGTATAGAGGGTCCTAGAGGCAGGATAGAAGGGCCCAGTGGCATAGCGACATGCTAAAAACAGTTTTTTTGTTTTCAAGTGCATTCCCTGGGGCCCCCCTCCCATTCTTTTAGATGGTCCTGTCGGAACTCATCTAAAATAATGTGCAGGGGCCCCAGGGATGCACTTTGAAAACTGTTTTTTAGCATTCGCTATGGCACTGGGGACCCTCTAATCCTGCCTCTAGGACCATCTATACTGTAAGTGAAGGAGTCACGAGACCCCTTGTTTTGCGGGATGATTGGAGCCCTGTCCTTTAGAATTTTAGTACTTCATAGACCCCCAATGGGGGGCCCTGGGCCCCTGACTCACCTCCTCAGGTCGGCGGTGGCTGATGCAGTAAGAGGGCCCGGACCACGCTCAGAGCAGGTGACGCAGACACGCTCATATCCTCCAGCCTGCTTTGCCCCACTGGCTTTTGGCACACTGAGAGAAGAAGCGGCTGTTTGTTGCATGATTAGCATAATCTTTTTTACATTGTCAACTGAAGGACAACGTTTTTATGAGAGAGAGAGAGGAGAGAGAGAGAGAGAGAGAGAGAGAGAGAGAGAGAGAGAAACAAGAGAGATTGAGTGTGTGTGCGTGTGCAGTGCCATGTGTGTTCAAGTTTCAAGTTCCAAACTATACTGTTTAATATCTCCAAACAGAAATACCAGGTTAGGTGGCAACAACATGACATAGATAGCAACATAACTGAGAGAACATTAATCAAACGTGTGGAAACAAAATTATACAAATCAAATAATTATAAAATTCATTACATGAACTTAGAAATGTACATATTTAAAACAGAGTAACCTTATTAACTTATAACCGTCAATGTGTGTGTGTGTTGTGGTGTGTGTGTCTGGTCTAGACCTCTATTTGAAAACTACTGGACGGAACGCAATAAAATGGTTCAATAGTGAAGTGAACACGCACGCAGTGTTATTTTTCCAGTGTGTTAGAACACAGCCTACATGGGACGAGATAAGTTCTTTGCTTTGCTCGGCATGTGAATTGAAAACCCAAAGACCTTTGTTTGTTGGACAGTAAAATAAGACATGTTCATCAGGGCTACCGGTATATATGTTTGCAAAAATTGGTCAAAATTGGTCAACAAACATTTTAAAATCGATTCCATGCACCCATTTTTTTTCTTTGTTTGTTGGACAGTAAAATAAGACATGTTGTTCATCAGGGCTACCGGTATATATGTTTGCAAAAATTGGTCAAAATTGGTCAACAAACATTTTAAAATCGATTCCATGCACCCATTTTTTTTCTTTGTTTGTTGGACAGTAAAATAAGACATGTTCATCAGGGCTACCGGTATATATGTTTGCAAAAATTGGTCAAAATTGGTCAACAAACATTTTAAAATCGATTCCATGCAGCTTCATATTTTTTTTCCTTTGTTTGTTTGGAACAGTAAGAATAAGGCCTGTTGTTTCATCAGGGCTACCGGTATAAAATATTCTATACACGGTAGATATATTAATTGTCATATATTATATAATTTTATATATTATAATAGGTATAATAAAATCTGTTTAATCTTATTATTTATAATTTATGTTTTGTAATATTTATATAATAAAAAATAAATATATTTTTCATAGGTAATAGGATAAAATAATTAGAAGAATAGCCTATTATTAGCATTTGAATTAATTAATTAATATAATATTCGTTGCACGCATGTGTCAAAAATTGGTCAACAAACCATTTTACAATCGATTCCATGGCCTTTTTTTTTAGTTCTGAATCACAATAGCTTTAGATCCTGGCACGATGTGCATGCACACACACACACGTTCTGAATCACTTTTAGTGGAAGAACAAAGAACGACATACCCACAACAAGCTTGAAGACGTGAACGTGAAGGCCTATAAAACATGAGGGGAGAGAGAAAATGAGATAACTACCCCCGACCCCATAAGGGGTCATTTATAATGCTCACAAAGTCTTGAATTCTCATGTAAAAAAGGCTGGGGGATATATTGTAATAATTTCTGGTCTGATGGGCTTCATTCAGATGATGAGCATTGTTTTGAATACAGTATGTCGAGGTACCGTATAATTAATACTCTAAAGTGATTTTGGTTTTGCCATTTCAATAAAAATATGTAATCAAAGTAAACTGCTTGAAATAAAATTTGAGGCGTGTGAAAAAGTCATATGTATATATACATTTCTGCATGCGTATAGCGATCTGTTGTGGTGTAGAGGTGTATAGACAGACAGGTAGAGAGAGAGGATAGGATAAGAGAGAGGGGCAAAACAAAGCCCAGCCCTTCCCCAAAAGCTGTGAACAGATATCACACATGCGCAGACAGAAACCAAGGGAGAAACAGACAGACATATTAAAGCACGCAAGAAACCAAAATTACATAACCTAACAAAAACACATTGAATCAGGGCTGGCCAAACATGAAAAATTTCACTTGCCCTCCGGGCGAGTAACTGACAAATTTTACTCTCCCGAACACATTTTCACTAGCCCGAAGAAAACAGCAAGAAAAAATCCCTGAAAATCACATCACCCAACGCACGAGGGGAGAGGGAAGGAGAGATTCGAGAGGACGAGAAAAAAAGACGGGTGGGAAAGAAAGCAAAGAAGTACAAGAGAAATGATAGGGGGGAGGGGAGGGGGGGGAGAGAGAAGAGAAGGAGGAGGAGGGGATTGAGGATGGCTACCTTGCCTTTCCTTTATCAGTGCGCAGTGCTGCATGGTTGTTATCTTAGCCGGAGCAGCGTGAAGCTTGCTGTTAATAGTGGGTTTTTGGAAGGAGAGTTATGTGTTGGGGAGACTGAGTGAGTGTGAAACTAACAACACAGGACTTGATGGCCTGTGCTACTAAGAAGGATTTAGCATGGTCGCCATCAGGGCTAGTGAACTTTTGAGAATCTGATCGCCGCACAGATTTTTATACTACCCGAGCAATGGCTGGCTACTCAGGCTAGTGGTTTGGGCCAGCCCTGCAGTTTGGTGCCTCTCAACTGCACCTTTTTTTTAATTACCCCTATACTCAATTGCGCCCATTGAAATGGATGACATTGTACATGGAAAAAAAAAGACATAATGGAAATTTTGCATACACTGAGATTTTTGTTTCACAAGTTAAAGCTTAACATTCCTTATAAAAATACAGAAAACATAATTTAAATAGCTTTTCTACTTATGACTTCATTGTCATCTAAAGTTTAACTTCTAAGAATTAGATACATCAATTGCCCAAACCAGGTGCAGCTTATTATCCGGACAGGCGCAATTGACTACTTTTCAAATAAGCGCAATTGAGGCAGAATAATGAGTCACACAATTAAACAAAACGATATAGTTTATGTCCAAGGGAGCCATTCAAAGGTGATGAACTCACCACTCCACTCATGATGCAATGTCCAGTCAGTTGTTAACACTGCCCATGATACGATGCACGGGACAAGACTGTGTCGCCCACTGTCTCCCCCTCCTTTCCTTTCCCATGGCCCGCTCTTTCCCCCAACCCACTCTCCCCTGTCCCCCTGCCACGCAAACCTTTCCCTGCATTTCTGATTGCTTAACCCCTTCAATGCCGCCTACTACTTGCGCATGCGCCGTCAGTTTGCCGCGCGATTTTTGAACGCTGCAATATCGCTACTTAGCGGTGACGTATATATACGTCGGTGGCAAGTAACTGAAGCGCTATAGAGGACGTATATATACGTCGTGGGCAGCGAAGAGGTTAAGCCACGGTTGTCTGCTTGAAAATGTGCACCATAATGACAGAGCAGAGAGAGATGAGAGGAGACGAGAGAGAGAAGAGTAGGAGAGAGAGAGAGAGAGAGAGAGAGAGAGAGAGAGAGAGAGAGAGAGGGTGTGTGTTTAAATTTAAGAGTCAGGGCTCCCAGGAGGACCCCAATTTGGGGGTCTATGAAGTACTAAAATCTAAGGACCACTCTAAAGAATGTGCAGGGGTCCCAGGGATGCACTAGAAAAAATATTTTAGCATTCGCAATGCCACTGAGACCCTCTAGCCCGCCGCTAGGACCTCTAATACTTAGTGAAGGAGTCCCTGGGACCCTTGTTTGCGGGACAATGGGAGCCCTGAGAGTGAGAAAAGACTGAAGAGCTTGATCAGTTTTAACAACAGAACCGCAAAATGATGACGGTGGTTGTTTAATGAAGAAGAATGATGGTGAGACAACGATCTCTCTCTCATTGGTGTGTGTGTGGTTTGTAGGTGTATGTGTGTGGGTGTGTGTGTGTGTGTGTGTGTATGTGTGTGTGTTTCGTGTCTATGTGTGCAATGCGTGATAAGAGTTCGTATCACCCAACCTTACATAACAATGGCGCTTGGGCAACACCGACTATTTAGCTCAGGAAAACACAGATGTCAAACCTCTGCTGGCAACCCATCTCTTTTCCTCCCTCCTTCCTCCGTCTCCTTCTCCCTTTGCCCTCGTGTTCAATCCATAGACAATTCCTCCATCCTTCCTCCTGCTTCCGTATAAATATTGAATTCTGCTTTTCGCTCCTCCAACCCCACCCCCCAAAAACCATCTGCATACCAAACATCATCCCACATAGTTTTTGGTTTTAGCAAATCGAGAAAGCAGTTTTTAAATCTAGAAACAAAAAGTTTGCAGGATTTTGATTAACAAATAAATGAATTGGGAGGAAAAAATTTCAACGGAACTAGGAAGCGATTTCAGATTTCTAGACACAAAAATTATGAAATTATAAAGGATACTCAGAGATTTGAAAAAAATGTATGTATGAAATGTTCGTTAAGGCGTTTTGTTGAAATGTATTTGCAACTTTCTTTGGAATAACATTGACCTTGCGTGTAAGTATGAAGCTGAAATTTTACAAACAACTAGAAAGCACTGATACTGGACCGTGCACATCCGCTAGGGTCAGGTTCAGTAGTATAATCAAAGCCAACTAGCAACCAATTAGGGTAATACTACACGTTGCATAGCCAAAAGTTCAGTGTTTAACCCCTCCTCCCCAATACCAAAGAAGATAAAAGAGAACAAAACATGCTTAATATATATCTAAGCTTCATACATCTGATTGTTAGAAAATTCGGGACTTCTGGTGTGCACTGCCTCCGGGCATTGCCTCTAGGATCGTCCCACCATTTTATTATCTACTAAGCTCCCATATGTCTGTCCAGACCAGAGAACGTTAAGCAGAATTAATCATAATTACTATACTAAACCTAAAGTCTGAGGGTCTGTCATTGTCACTGTAGTGCATGTCTAGTTCTGTACATATACCAGTTTGAAGATACTCTGCTCAGGACGCAAAAAGAAAAGTAAAGGGGTCATCTGAACACATAATAAAAGTGGAAGTGCAGAATGCATGCACCACAAGCACACACCTTAGAAAATGCTATAAAGCAACGGGATCAAATATACTTATCAGATCAGAAACAACTTTTTTTTCCAATTATGGGGCAAACTTTTTAATATAATTGGTAACTAAAAACATCAAAACGCTACACTCACACCAAGCACATGAAGGTGAAAAAACTTTTCAATATGAAAGTTAGCACTTTAATGTTCTCATGTAATATGAAAACCTTTCACGGCTGATGTTGCATTTGTTACGCCCACAAGAATTTAACATCCCTTCCCAAAAAAAAAGGAATTGGTGTGGGATTTGAAAGACCGGGTGGATTATTTCTGAATTCTACTTTAAATTTTATGCTCAAATCATTATTTGTATGTTTCTTTTAAAGGTTTCGGACATGGTGTCGATAATGTGTAGTGAAAAGGGTGGGGGTGGTGGTGGGGATGAACAGGTGGATTTAAAAAAAAAAAAAATATATCTAATAAATTATATATAACTTCATGGTGGTAATGTTTTTCTCTGATTGTTTTCATTTGTAATATTTGTAAAGCGCTTGAGATTGAGTTTGTTTTCATCGAAGAGCGCTATAGAAGCTTTATTATTAATATTATTAGAATGGCAGAAACCAGGAATTATTATCAATGACATGTTAATTTGGGACATAAAAAAGGCCAATATTTGCTACTAAGTAATAGGGCGAAACCCAGTATTTGCAGACGCCAACTTTTCTTTACCCAGGCGAGTTGACAGATTTTTTTTGCGAAAAAATGGTGGCAGCAAAAGGGTTAATAAAATGAGCAACGGTGGTTTCAAGCAACTTTCCAGCAAGATAAAATTAGTGAAGGTAGTGGAGAAGGCGAACAGTAAGCGGGATGCTACACTCCATACGATTCAATACAACGCGACCAATGTGAGCTCATGATCACATGAAAAAATCTGTCTAAAAATCATTCGCTATTTTCGCTGACGATACTCCAAGTAGACCAATACATGAAACGAGGTGAATCACGACTGCATTCGTAAAATGTAGCGCATGAAATCAAATCGTATGTAGTCTAGCAGGCCTTTAGTCCTTCGCACCAGCCATCTTGAGCCAAAAATTTCCTTAAACTACTTGGCTTACAGATAAGATTTCATCTGAAATATTGGGGGATTTCGCAGTGACACATATGGAAAACGGTCAATCCCTTACTGCTCAAATAGTAACACAATATAATGGAAAAAACATACACTGATGTCAAGGACACGGGTATAATAATAAGATAATAATAATAATAATAATGACAATTTATATAGCGCTTATTGTCCTTATGGGGCTCTAAGCGCGTCACCAAAGAAGTAAAAGTATGAGCCAAAAAAAAACACAAAAACAACAACGCGATATCATAAGGAAACAACCCGAAACGAAATCACTATGACTAAATACGTCACATCCCCCCCCCCCCCCCCCCCCCCCCCCCCCCCCCCCCCCCCCCTCCCCCCCCCCCCCCCCCCCCCCAAAAATGGAAGTTAAATCGTGTGTGTGGTCGCAAAATGCAAAACACTGGCGGTGAAAGGGTTAATCGAGCGGCACACAATACCCTTGTAGCAAATGTTGTGCACCACAGCGTGGAGGGGGTAGGCATGCGATCATCCCGTACACCCCAGGTACGTCTCCTTGCAAGTGGGCAGCAGTTCTGCGTCAGCCTGGCTTTGTGCCCATGTCCACGGGCTGAGCGCTCCTAGCGCTAGGATCTATCCTAGCACCACCCTCCGTTCTGACATTGCTCAGGCGTGTTTTCAGCACGATTATCTGCAGGACCACACATGAGGGATAGAATCACATGTACATATCTTCTCTTGGTTTCAGGTAAATAGCCAATGAGTAAGGTTACGCCGGTCTCAGGGTCATATGAAGCACTATAATTCTAAAGGACCCTTAAAATATGTGCAGGGGGTCCCAGGGAGCACTATAAAATATTTTTAGCATTCCACAATGTCATTGGGACCCTCTAACCCTCCTCTAGACCCTCTATACTGTAAGTGAAGGAAGTACCTGGAACCCCTTGTTTTGCGGGACGATATGGAGAGCCTGGATGTATGTGTCCGGCTTCAGTTTCAATGGTTCCCCGCTGAGTAGAGCCGACACATTCGATTCGGAGAAGCTCAATATTGAAAAATATATTTGAAGATTTGTGCAAAAGGCAGCGAGCAATGGAGCGGGTAGCGGCAGAAAGACCATGACAGTAAGCCAAAGAGAAGGCTAGAGTCTAAGCCTATGTAATGCAGTAGACACAACAGCCGAAGAGCATTTGTCACAGCTCCGGTTCATTGCGTTTTTCGTCTATGCTTTTATCTTTCTATTATTGAATGCATGTGTTTAATATGAAAGGATGACAATAGTGAAAATAGCAAGCGATCAGAGGATGACGTACTCAATCGCAGTAAGAAAGGCAAGACTGAAAAAAGTGGAAACAACGGGAAATGGAGAAGACGGAAACTAACAATCAACGCATCTATTTATAATTAAACTAAAGAAAAGCGAATGACAAACTAAAAAATGAATGAAACACTGCAACATTTATTTTTGTAATTTTCAATAATCGGCAAAATACGAATAGTAGTCGGGCAAATATGAATAGTAGCTACTTATATTAGCACTAAAGCTGAATGAAAGGAAAACTAAAAGTTCAAAGCCTTCACTTATAACATGAAAAAACCCAACATATTATTCTAAACATATCAAAGGATGACAGACCTAGAGTGGACAATTAACTATTGTGAGTTTAGCAGTATATTCAAAGTGTAGAACCTCTCTCTCAATTTTCACTCTGAACATTTTAATAAATGTTGGATCGCCAAAATTTAATGTTTCGTTTTTCACTTTTCATTTCATTTACGTAATTAACATTTTCTTTTCTAATCTGACTGTTGAGGATTTTGTTTTCTGTTCATCTAATTCATCCATTCTCAATTATTGATTGGACACACTTGGCTTTTAAAATTTTATAGCAGAAACAATGTTAAAAGTATTGCATTCTTATTTAGTCACATCCAAAATATGATATATATGATTTGACATTAAGGAGTTCCATAAACAAGAAAGGTTACACCATCTTAAAAAGACCTTTTAATTGTGAGGATAAATATCTGTTTGAACGAACTATAAATGGCATTTAAGAATGCAAATCGTTTAGCTGGTTTAATAATGATAAATATTAACTTCAAACCAAAAGACCTTATGATTCCTTATATAAAATCATAATATTTAGAAATGGGAATCTGTATGGTAACTTACCTACGAAAAATAGATTAATTGAAGGTGTCAGAGACGATTCACAAGTGAGTAATTGGGCCCGTTACGCATTATTAATATTCCTACATTTTTTGAAAGTGCCTCGTGTCAGGAATAACATATGATGTCATAGTGACATTATAGAATCTTAAGATATGTGCATGACTTATATCTGATTCTCAATACTAACTCATGCTCTTAATTATCTGTACTCATTTCACCATATTTCACAATTTAAA
>CM065707.1:14086497-14093997 GCA_017654935.2 Phymorhynchus buccinoides
GAATTCTCCGTTCAAATTCCAGTCTGAGTTTTTGGATAGCCGCCACTGTGAATGGTGTATAACTACCCCACTAACGATAACTCTATCAGCCCGGCTCGCCGTAACTCTTAATTTTAAGTAGTCCATCTTACCCTTTTAGAGTCTTTGGTTAAGGTGAGAACAAGTTTTCTGTGCTCTGTCGCGTCTCTCCCTCATCAATGTGCTCATGTGTGTTTGATGGCATGCTTACTTACACCCATGTGTTTTGCATAATGTTACGCACAATTTGTGAAATTGCAACATGTTCATGAAAATGGCCCGGGCAAAAGGGTTTGCTCAGTTCGTGAAATAGCCAATTTAAAACTTGTTACTTGGAAAAGCACTATATGAATGAACAATTGGAACAGTTTGGTGGATGCCTCGTGCCTCCATACGAGAAGCTGGACGACCCTGCCCGCCCCCTCCTCGAGTGGGGGAGGGGGGGGGGGTCTTTCGTAAAAATAGTTCCCCCACCTTCTTGAAGTTCTGGGCTTGTAATTCCTCTAATCTCCCACTCTCTTTGACTCTGCCTTTTCCTTTTTCTCATCTACTATCTTTCTGACTTATTGGCCGGCCATTTTCCTGCCTTTTTTTCCATAAAAACATCTTCTAGATAACTATTTTTTTCTCTTTTGAGCTCCTCCGAAATTGGAATGTATTGGCTGTATGCAGCGAGGAGACCAGTGAAAACTGAAAACCGGACACATACGTACCTTACCCATTATGGCCGCATGGCGTGGGAACGCAGAAGAAGAAGAAGAAGAAGATTGAAAATATCTTTCGTCCGTAAACACACAGAGATCTAGAATTGGTACAACAAACATCCACTGTCATATAAGGAGGCAAAAACCATTCTGCGCGCCAGGTTCCACGAGTCTTGGAGGGGCCGACTACGGATCGAAAATGATAATGATGATCTACAGGGCCTCAGTCGTCAGCGCCAGGTGATATTGTTTAGACTGAGAACAAGCCATTGCCAACTCCTGTCACACCTCCACAGGATAAACCTGCCACACACAAGCGAGTGCCCCTGTGGCACTGGCATCCAGACTCCTGGGCATATCCTCCAGGACTGCCCTACTTACCTAGACATTCGGTGTCATACCTGGCCGGTGAGAGTGGAGCTCCAGGAGAAGCTGTGGGGACCAACAAAGGCGCTACAAAAGACAGCAGACTTCGCCGTCAGGACTGGAGCTCCAGGAGAAGCTGTGGGGACCAACAAAGACGCTACAAAAGACAGCAGACTTCGCCGTCAGGACTGGAGCTCCAGGAGAACCTGTGGGGACCAACAAAGGCGCTACAAACAGACAGCAGACTTCGCCGTCAGGACTGGAGCTCCAGGAGAAGCTGTGGGGACCAACAAAGGCGCTACAAAAGACAGCAGACTTCGCCGTCGGGACTGGAGCTCCAGGAGAAGCTGTGGGGACCAACAAAGGCGCTACAAAAGACAGCAGACTTCGCCGTCAGGACTGGAGCTCCAGGAGAAGCTGTGGGGACCAACAAAGGCGCTACAAAAGACAGCAGACTTCGCCGTCAGGACTGGAGCTCCAGGAGAAGCTGTGGAGACCAACAAAGGCGCTACAAAAGACAGCAGACTTCACCGTCAGGACTGGAGCTCCAGGAGAAGCTGTGGGGACCAACAAAGGCGCTACAACAGACAGCAGACTTCGCCGTCGGGACTGGAGCTCCAGGAGAAGCTGTGGGGACCAACAAAGGCGCTACAAAAGACAGCAGACTTCACCGTCAGGACTGGAGCTCCAGGAGAAGCTGTGGAGACCAACAAAGGCGCTACAAAAGACAGCAGACTTCACCGTCGGGACTGGACTAAAGATTTAAGCATGGCCACTGGGAACGCAGAAGAAGAAGAAGAAGGTTCAACAAACGAGAAATCACATGAGTTTGAAATTGTTTTAGTCAGACTTAATTTGATACCAAATAAAAAGAAGTTTAATCAAGCACGTGGCTCAGGCATGCACCCAGAATAGCAATCAGTAGAGTTGGGGGCTAGGGTGGGTGTGAAGAAAAAAATACATTGTAGAAAAAATGTGCTACTGCTGATTCAGCATTAACCCTTTCACCGCCAGCCATTTTTCAGCCAAAAAATACCATTAAACTGAACTGGGTAGATAATTGTTTTAAAAATCTGCAACATTGGGAATTCCTCTGTGACATGTATAACATTAGGCCTGTCCTTACCTCCCAAAATTAAGAAAATAGGGTCTTCGGCTAACAGACCCTGGTTTGATGCCTTTTAGTGACATGGGTGTTAAACCATTGTGGTGCATAAATGCAACATTGGCGGTGAAAGAGTTAAAGACCCCCCACGTCACGTGTCACATTCCCTCTTATGCTTGGAAGATTTCTTAAGATTTCTTACCAGCTATAAGAGGGAAAACACGTGAAAACCATGATTTGGACACGTGACGTGGTGGGTCTTTAAAGACACACTGACGCACCACGATTAAGTCCCTTGGGTTTTTTCTGGGTAGCTGTGACCCACATACAAATGTCCCCAACTTCAAATTGAGTCTGCTCTTTAAAATGATGTTTCGCTCTCAATTTGGGGACATTATAGTATGGGAGTCAAACCTGGTCAAAAGAAGATTTCTTACCAGCTATAAGAGGGAAAACACGTGAAACCGGTGATTTTGACACGTGATCTGGTGGGTCTTTAATCAATACCTGTGTGTATGGGAATTTGATGTACATTGTCCATTTTATGAATTGGGCAAACCATTTTGCCCATTTCATTCTTCTTATTATTTTTTTTCTTCTTCTTCTGCGTTCCCAGGCCATATGGCCATAATGGGTAAGGCCTGTACGTGTGTGTCCGGTTTTCAGTTTTCACTGGTCTCCCCACTGCGTACAGATGACACATTCCGATTTCGGAGGAGCTCAAAGAAGAACAATTATTTGGAAGATTTTGTATGTTAAAAAGGCAGGAGAATGGGCCAATAAGTCAGAAAGATAGTAGATGATAGAAAGCAAAGGGAAAAGGCAGAGTCAAAGAGAGTGACAGATTAGAGGAAGTTACAAGCACAGAACTTCCAGAAGGTGGGGGGATTATTTTTACGAAAGACCCCACAGGGAGAGACTCGTGGAGGGGGCGGGATCGTCCAGCTCCCCGCATGGAGGCACGAGGCATCCACCCACTGCCCCGTGTCCATTTCATGAAATAGGCAATTTCACGGATTGGGCGTAACATATACACATTGTCTCGATGGCTTGGAGTCAAAACGTTTTATTGAACTTATTACGAAAAGTAATAACTTGTATCTAAAAAAGACTGCAGAAATATTATAAAAAGCATAATCCCCATTTTATATTACTTGCAGACTTTTTTTTAATACAAGTTCTTAGTTTTCGCAATAACATCAATAATAAGTCAATAGACTATCTAAAGATAGTCCGTTTGGACTCTAAGCCATCGCGGAGCGGTAGGTTCACTCGCTTTCTCTGTTTTCTATGGCAGCCCTCTCGTGCTAGGCGATTCGGAGCCGCAGAGAGTGGCTCTGTTGTTCGGGCAAGCGGACAAGAACAGCGATGGAGAGTTAACAAAGGATGACCTGCAGAACATTTTCCTGGATTTTGACGTCGATAGTAAGCCATAGTTATAGACTGCACAGTGCAAGCTTGCAGTGTGTGAGTTTTGTGTGTGCAAGGTATTCAATGTATCTGAGTGAAATTATGTTTCCTGGATTTCAAGGTCGATAGTAAGCCATAGTTATAGACTGCAGGTTGCAGTGTGTGAGTTTTGTGTGTGCAAGGTATTCAATGATAGTGAGCGAAATTATGTTTCCTGGATTTTGATGTCGATAGTAAGCCATAGTTATAGACTGCAGGTTGCAGTGTGTGAGTTTTGTGTGTGCAAGGTATTCAATGATAGTGAGCGAAATTATGTTTCCTGGATTTTGACGTCGATAGTAAGCCATAGTTATAGACTGTACACTGTGCGCACAGGCTTGGAGTGTGTGAGTTTTGTGGATGCAAGGTATTCAATGTATGTGAGTGAAATTATGTTTCCTGGATTTTGACGTCGATAATAAGCCATAGTTTCTTATAGACTGTACACTGCAGGCTTGCAGCTTGTGAGCTTTGTGGATTTTGACGTCGATAGTAAGCCATAGTTATAGGCTGCAGCTTACAGTGTGTGAGTTTTGTGTGCGCAAGGTATTCAATGTATGTGAGTTAAATTATGTTTCCTGGATTTTGACGTCGATAGTAAGCCATAGTTATAGGCTGCAGGTTGCAGTGTGTGAGTTTTGTGTGTGCAAGGTATTCAATGTATCCTAGTGAAATTATGTTTCCTGGATTTTGACGTCGATAGTAAGCCATAGTTATAGGCTGCAGGTTGCAGTGTGTGAGTTTTGTGTGTGCAAGGTATTCAATGTATGTGAGTTAAATTATGTTTCCTGGATTTTGACGTCGATAGTAAGCCATAGTTATAGACTGCAGGTTGCAGTGTGTGAGTTTTGTGTGTGCAAGGTATTCAATGTATGTGAGTTAAATTATGTTTCCTGGATTTTGACGTCGATAGTAAGCCATAGTTATAGGCTGCAGGTTGCAGTGTGTGAGTTTTGTGTGTGCAAGGTATTCAATGTATCCTAGTGAAATTATGTTTCCTGGATTTTGACGTCGATAGTAAGCCATAGTTATAGACTGCAGGTTGCAGTGTGTGAGTTTTGTGTGTGCAAGGTATTCAATGTATGTGAGTGAAATTATGTTTCCTGGATTTTGACGTCGATAGTAAGCCATAGTTATAGGCTGCAGGTTGCAGTGTGTGAGTTTTGTGTGTGCAAGGTATTCAATGTATGTGAGTGAAATTATGTTTCCTGGATTTTGACGTCGACAGTAAGCCATAGTTATAGACTGCAGGTTGCAGTGTGTGAGTTTTGTGTGTGCAAGGTATTCAATGTATGTGAGTTAAATTATGTTTCCTGGATTTTGACGTCGACAGTAAGCCATAGTTATAGACTGCAGGTTGCAGTGTGTGAGTTTTGTGTGTGCAAGGTATTCAATGTATGTGAGTTAAATTATGTTTCCTGGATTTTGACGTCGACAGTAAGCCATAGTTATAGACTGCAGGTTGCAGTGTGTGAGTTTTGTGTGTGCAAGGTATTCAATGTATGCGAGTGAAATTATGTTTCCTGGATTTTGACGTCGATAGTAAGCCATAGCTATAGACTGCAGGTTGCAGTGTGTGGGTTTTGTGTGTGCAAGGTATTCAATGTATGTGAGTGAAATTATGTTTCCTGGATTTTGACGTCGACAGTAAGCCATAGTTATAGACTGCAGGTTGCAGTGTGTGAGTTTTGTGTGTGCAAGGTATTCAATGTATGTGAGTTAAATTATGTTTCCTGGATTTTGACGTCGACAGTAAGCCATAGCTATAGACTGCAGGTTGCAGTGTGTGGGTTTTGTGTGTGCAAGGTATTCAATGTATGCGAGTGAAATTATGTTTCCTGGATTTTGACGTCGATAGTAAGCCATAGTTATAGACTGTACAGTGCAAGCTTGCAGCGTGTGAGTTTTGTGTGTGCAAGGTATTCAATGTATGCGAGTGAAATTATGTTTCCTGGATTTTGACGTCGATAGTAAGCCATAGCTATAGACTGCAGGTTGCAGTGTGTGGGTTTTGTGTGTGCAAGGTATTCAATGTATGCGAGTGAAATTATGTAACTTTTTTTGTCATTCGCATTTTTTTAGTTATTCGCCTAAGTTTTCACTTTTGTAGTCGTTTTCAAGTTTCTCTTATTTTGTTTTCTGAACTGATCATATTTCATTTTCTTAAAGGTGGACCCTGACAGATGAGCTTTTGCAAGAAACACACCGAGATCACCATGAAAACACAATTTACAGAGATGGCAACACTCACTTTGCTCTGGTTTCCAAGAAACCAAACCGTCAAATCGGCGATTTATCCTTTGGCGGAGGTGCTGGAAGTCAAATTCTTTGACAGAAAGAGAAGGCGGGTGCTGTCTCTTTTGTAATGGCGACCAAACTGTTTGCACGATTTTGTTTTCGCAATACAAGCCTTTTTATTTATCTTTGCCAAAAATGTTTATGCAGTTTATCTAAAAGAGTTTCGCTCACAACAAAGGAAATAGCTTCAAGTTTGTGTTTTACTGCACTATAAAAAGGAAAAAGCTTCAGCCACAAAGGGTTTGGCCCCCACCCACCCCATCCAAAATCGCTTCTCTCCGGCACCTCCGCCAAGGAGGAATCGCCGTTTTGACGGTTTGATTTCTAGGAAACCAGAGCAAAGCGAGTGTTCCGATCCTTCAAAAGGCTGTCTTTCTGGTGATCTCAACGTGTTCCTTGCAAAACCTCATCCGTCAGGGTCCACCTTTAATGCATGTTTCTTCTCTGTCCCACCTTCAAGGGCCGTACAGTGACGTTGCTCCCACGCCGCTCATTCCGAATCCCAACTCGCAGCCACATCCTGACTTGTCAGGTCGTCGTAGAATCCGAAACCAACAGTCCAAGGGGAGCGAATCTATGTTAGGCCGTCGGGAGGCAACCAACCGAGGAGACACTGCGCTGCTGCTGAGTCACAACCGGCCCATTATCCTTACCTCCCAAAATGAAGAACATATGATAATTGGTTAACAGACCCTCATTTGATGCCTTTCAGTGACATGGGTGTTAAATCATTGTGGTGCCAAGAGGCGACAGTGGTGATAGTAGTAGTAGTAATTAGGGCTAGAAGTGGGCCTCGCGGCCCTTTTACGCCCTTTCTCGTTTATGACTTTGATTTGTTTCAAGGCGGCTTGCTTTCCACAGCTAAACTATAAAGTTTAACAAAAATATGGAATGGACTTTTTTTTCTCTTTTTTTTTAATTCATCGAAAGTATTATAAAAAATTGACATCATTGTGTCTTTGTCCAGAAGATTTTTGAATATATTTATGTTAGGTGCAGCCTTAATATTAGTTGACAAATTATTCCAGTATTGAACAACTCGGTTAGAAAAGTAAAACATGCGAATGTTAGTAACTGATCGTCTTAAAAATAACTTCTCTGTACTATTTCGTGTCATGTTTGTGATACTTTTAACAAAAAGGTTGTAAAAGTCTATGTCATCAATATTATTCATTATTTTATATACTTGTATAAGGTCTCCCCTGACTCTGCTTCCCTTCAGAGAAGGTAATCCCAGGAATTTTAATCTTTCACTGATGAAAGGGTTGAATGAGAGACTTAGTGCGATTTTTCTCACGCCCAAGCAAGAAAATCGCGTGATAAGCCCCTAGTGCATTGACTGCCCTCTGGCGTGAAAAATATCGCCATAGGTTGACCATTGTCTATGTTTCCTCAGAGGATCAGAGCATCTCCAAGGCAGAGTTCGAGGCGGACTGGCGGGACGTGTTCCATCTGGGCAACACCCAGGAGGCCGAGACCCTGTTCTCCAGGGCGGACACCGACGAGGACGGCCTCATCACCTCCGCTGACCTGCCCGCCATCTTCGCCTACTTCGACATG
>CM065707.1:14098997-14101497 GCA_017654935.2 Phymorhynchus buccinoides
CACACACACACACACACACACACACACACACACACACACAACAGAGACAGAGACAAACGGGCAGAGACAGAGAAGCAAAGAGAGAGAGAGAGACATGGAATAGACACACACTCAAATTCATACAAACGCACTAAACAATGCTTTGATGTTCTTCTCAACGCAACTGTGTTGGGGTTTTTTTACAGTATAGTCATGGCAACTATTTCCATTAACAAAAATCAATGAAAACATTATATGGAAAGATGTGCCCCAAAAAAAAAAAAAAAGAATGAAAGAAATGTAGAAAAAAGCAATACAAACATGTTTAAAAATAGAAAATCCCAACTGGCTATTGAAAGGGAAGCAACTGCACAAAAAGGCAACAGAGACTTACTCGTACTCTACAAATAATCTCCCTTAGTCTTGTGCGTCGCGAGTGCATATCGGTGGCAAAATTAATATTTGCATAGCTATGCGTTAAGGCCGCTTGGTTTGAGCAAGTATATTATTTGCACGATGTATACAATTGCCGAATAAAAAGAGAAGTTTTTGAGCAAATTAACAAATGTAATAACATTGGGAATTAATAAACACAAGAAACAAAACAAAACTAAAAAATGGAGAAAAAAAATGGAAGACAGAATGAAGTAAAAAGAAAATTGCGATAACCCCTTGACTGCCAGAGAAAATTAAAGAAAAAATCATTGGGCAAATCATGCCATAAAAAAGACAACTGATAGAGCCAATCTGGCAAAATGGTCTGGGGATATAACTCTCTTGACTGTGTTAGAGCAAAAGCCAGCAGATCAGGGTTATTCCTCTTCATCTGATGACATCTTTTCCCTTTCTTACTATCATCTATTTTTTTTAATAACTTATTGGCCCATTTTCCTGGCTTAAAAAAAAAAAATCTTTCTGCTTTGAGCTTTTCCAAAATCGGAATGTGTCGGTTGAATGCAGCGGGGAGACCAGTGAAATCTCAGTGAAAACCGGACAACTCGTACCTCATCCATTATGGCCATATGGCCAGGAAACGCAGAAGAATAAGAAACAAAATCCATTAAACATACTGTCAATCGAATTGGTTTTAATGCGTGAAAGAATCAAATATTCTTTATAATTATGGAAGCATTGAGCCAACAGAAAGTTTAAAAAAAAACCCAAAAAAACACCACCCCAAAAACCGAGGAAACATAAAAAATTCTTTAGAAGTTTGAATGAATCATGATCAAAATTACACTGCAAATATTTTTTTAGCATTTTCATACAGCAAACCATCATGCATCTATATTTGGACATGATTGGACATGACCGAAACACACGGTTATACTAAGTCAAGCAAACAATCAAACGAATTATATCAGTATATGATACATATATGATTCTATTCGGCTTCAGTGAAATTTGTCATCTTTGTCGTTAGGTAAGGGTCACATATTTTTAGACCTAGTACTGATTAAACGTCTGTTGACTTCGAACAAATTATATATTGAAGGTGGACTCGGACGGGTGAGTTTTTTGCAAGAAACACGTCGAGATCACCAGAAAGACAGCCTTTTCAAGGATCGGAACACTCACTTTGCTCTGGTTTCTTAGAAATTAAACCGTCAAAACGGCGATTTTTCCTTGGCGGAGATGCCGGAGAGAGTAGCCATTTTGGATGGGGTGGGTGGAGGTCACTCATTGTGGTTGAAGTGTTTTCTTTTTTTTGTAGTGCATTAAAAAAATAAATAAGAGGAGCTATTTCCTTTGTTGTGAGCGAAACTCCTTTAGATAAACTGTATAAAATTAAAACTAAATAAATAAAAAGACTTGTATTGCGAAAAGTTCGTGCAAACGATATGGTCTAAGCACAGGCGGCCATTCAAAAAGAGACGGCAAACGCCTTCTCTTTGGGTGAAAGAATTTGACTTCCAGCACCTCCGCCAAGGAGGAATCGCCTTTTTGACGGCTTGATTTCTGGGAAACCAGAGCAAAGTGAGTGTTGCGATCTCTGTAAAGGGTGTTTTCCTGCTGATCTGGACGTGTTTCTTGAAAAAAACTCATCCGTCAGGGTGCCCCTTTAAGCTACTAGGTGGTTGATTACACAACTATAATTATACTATGCTAGTAGGCTACTCAGCACATGGCATTACAAACACCAGCCAGCGAAGCAGTGGAATCACTCGAAGATAGAGCCATTGAGTCACGGGAAGGTAGAGCCGGCCATAGAGTCGCTCGCGGATAGAGCTATAGAGTCACACAGAAAGAACCAGTCACAAGGACATAGAGACATAGAGTCACATGGACATAGAGACATAGAGTCACACGGAGATAGAACCATAGAGTCGCACGCGGATAGAGCTATAGAGTCACGCAGAAAGAATCAGAGTCACAAGGACATAGAGACATAGAGTCATACGGAGATAGAGTCACTCGAAGATAGAGCTATAGAGTCACACAGAAAGAACCAGAGTCACAAGGACATAGAGACATAGAGTCACACGGAGATACAGAGCCATAGAGTCACACGGAGATAGAG
>CM065707.1:14111497-14113997 GCA_017654935.2 Phymorhynchus buccinoides
GGTGCGCCTTATAATCGGGTGCGCCTTGTAGTCCCGTAAAACACGGGTACGTGAGAGGAGAAGCACTGACCGTAGATCCATCCCACCACCAGGCACTCGATGAAGCCGGTGATGATGATGCTGAGGGCTGCCACGAACCAGTCCACCAGTTGAAATAGGTACATGCCTCCCTTTGTGGGGGAAAAAAAAGAGAGGGACACAAACAGGCTTATGATGTACATGATCATATTGCACATAACGATGAAAGAAAAGAAAGTAGACGAACACATACATCCAACCGCCACTCTCTCTCTCTCTCTCTCTCTCTCTCTCTCTCTCTCTCTCTCTCTCTCTCTCTCTCTCTCTCTCTCTCTCTCTCTCTCTCTCACTGGACACTGGAAAACTTTAATCTTTATCCTTGTCAAATAAAGTTTTCCAGTGTCCAGTGTCCAGTGTCCAGTGTCTCTCTCTCTCTCTCTCTCTCTCTCTCTCTCTCTCTCTCTCTCACACACACACACACACACACACACACACACACACACACACACACACACACACACACACACACACACAAACTACACACTGACACAAATCCGCTAAGATGACGTCATGAGGGTTATGACGTCATTTAAAAAATGCTTCACCTTGCGTGACGAACACCAGGCCAAAGAGCATGACGACTGCACAAAAATACAGCATTGATCAAAACCAGGTGCTGTGACGCAAGAAAAAACCCAACAACCCACAAATCCGCTAAGATGACGTCATGAGGGTTATGATGACGTCATTTTACTAAAAAAATATGCTTCACCTGCGTGACGAACACGAGGCCAAAGAGCATGATGACGGTGCAGAAGACGGCAGTGACCAACGGCCGGCGATGACGTAACAGTCCAGGAAACCGGTCAATGAGAATGGTCAGCCCTACCTCCGCGTTCGTTATCTGTTTAATGAAATGAAACTATATAAAGTAAAATAAAATAGATAAAATAAAACAATATAAAAAAATAAAATAAAATAAAACTTAAAAAAAATTAAATATACAGTGGAACCTCCCTTATAAGACCTTCAAACATCATCCCAAATGAGGTCTTACAATGGAGGGGTCTTATAAGGGAGGTAATTTTAATACTTACAAAGAAGGGCAATGTCTCAGAGAGGTAGGTCTTATGTGGGACGGAGTCTTACAATGGGAGGTCTTGTACGGGAGGTTACACTGTACAAATAGAACGATATGAAATAAAACGATATAAAATAAAATGATATAAAATAGAACAATATAAAATAAAGCAATATAAAATAAGAATAAAATAAAACTAAAAAAACCCAAATAAAACTATAATTTAAAAAAAAAAACCATAAAAAAAACATTAAAAAAAAACAAAAAAAAACGCGACAAATTTAGACTCCTTTGCGATCGTATATTATGGGCAAAAGGACAACACAAACTTACAATCCCTAAAGTCAGTGCGAATAAAACCTACAATTATAAGAGGCAACCCATAACGGGACCACTGCGATGCTTGTCCCTGTATCTATGTACCATCCTCATTGTGTCCCTTCCCTCCCCCACCCCACCTGTGAGGATACCGGTTGGGGGGGGGGGGGGGGGGGGGTCTTTCCTAAAATTAGTGTCCCAACCTTTTGGACATTCTGTGCTTCTTGTAACTTCCTCTGATAACTGTAATATGCCACTCTCTTTGACTCTGCCTTTTCCCTTTGCTTTCGATCATCTACTATCTTTCTGACTTATTTTGCGCCCATTCTCCTGCTTTAAAAAAACCCAAACAAACCCCCCCCCCCCCCCCCCCCCCCCGAAAAGAAAAAAAAATCGTCCAAATAAATGTTTTCCTTTGAGAGAGAGAGAGAGAGAGAATTTTGTTCAGTCACAGATGACGTCATAACAATACGCCGCTGTGACAATGATATACGTCACGCAGAGAGATTACGTCACCGAGCTGTCGATGCCCAGCGTGATGATCATGAGGAAGAAGAGCACGGCCCACAGCTGAGGCAGAGGCATCAGTGCCACCGCCTCTGGGTACAGAATGAACGCCAGTCCTGGACCTGCCAGGACAGACAGAAACAGTAAAGGCCCAATAGGCCTCTGCACAACTAGGGTTATTAACGCCCTTGACAGTGAGAGTAATTGCTCTTGCTGGTCAGTACTGACAAGGGCATTCACTGTTGCGAAAGGCAGCCATTTAGTGGCATCAAATAGGGGTTATTGGCGAGAGCTATCCCCCTGTCTGGTCAGTACTGAACCATCTTCCCCCACCCACCAAGGGCATTCACTCTTGCAAAAGGTGTTCGTTGCAGACCCCAATAGCCACCACACTACCACATACCATTCGATTCACGACACTGGACACTGGACACTGGAAAACGTTATTTGACGATCCGAGTTTGACATTTTGTGAGGCATAATAAGCCGAATGGGGCATTTTTTTTACTAACTTCTTGACGACACGAAAGGGCGATAATTTCAGGACTGACTTGACCATGTTTAGTTTATTCCTTT
>CM065707.1:14118997-14123997 GCA_017654935.2 Phymorhynchus buccinoides
ATTGGCAATCTTGTACTTTAGATACCCCCCTCAATCTTTGTTTGTTGTCGTCCCACATGTTCGTGTTCGAGTGAGCCTTGAAGGCTTTGCCTCTTGCTTACAGTTAAACTAATATTAGCCCATTCATCCAGAACAGCTGTTGCCTACTCTATTATTAAAAGTCATAGTCTCACTGGAACGCATATATTTTGCATATATTATCAATCAATCAATCGATCAATCAATCAATCAATGGGTAACTTGATTGATAAGAGAGAGAGAGAGAGAGAGAGAGAGAGAGAGAGAGAGAGAGAGAGAGAGAGAGAGAGAGAGAGAGAGAGAGAGAGAGAGGGTGGCTCATCACCCCCCCCCCTCTCTCTCTCTCTCTCTCTCTCTCTCTCTCTCTCTCTCTCTCTCTCTCTCTCACTACGCCCAACTAAGAATATCACGCGCTAAGCCCCTACCGGTTTGACTGCCCCCTGGCGGTCAAATTATCGTCCTAAGTTGCCCATTAAGTTATTATCCTTTACAAAAAGGAAATGTTGCTTGCTGTCACCGCTACGAGACTTAACAAACAAACAGCAAGTTTTAGTAAAAACAAATTGACACATTAAAACAAAGCGTTGTAACTAACATTCGAACAAGAATAGGAACACACCCACATGCGCGCGCGCGCGCGCCCACACACACCTACACACACTCACGCACGCACACACACGCACACACACACACACACACGTGCGCGTGCGCGCGCGCACACGCACACACACACACACACACGCACACACGCGCGCGCACACGCACACACACACACACACGAACGCGCGTACACTTGCACATATATTTACACACAATTGAACATACATACCTATACATGCAACTTATACATACATATATATATATCAGAAAAATCCAATCATAGCTCTGTTGGCTGTCACCCAATCTTCTTGATACTATTTAAAATGAAACCTAGAGACTAAATTTACGATGGCTTGGAGTCAAAACGGACTATCTTTAGACAGTCCATTGACTTACTATTGAAATGATTGCAAAAACTAATAACTTGTATATAAAAAAAGACTGCAGGAATATAAAAAGCATAGTCCCCATTTTATATTACTTGTAGTCTTTTTTTAATACAAGTTAAGTTCTTAGGGTTTTCAATAACATCAATAATAAGTCAATGGCCTATCTAAAGACAGTCCGTTTTGACTCTATAAGCCATCGTTTTATTCTCTAGGTTTCATTTTGTATATAGTGTAAGATGTTGGGCCAAAGAATCCATAGTTGTGCATATATATATATATTCGAACAAGAATATATACACACTATATTTTATGTAAAATAAAATAAAACATTTAATTCCAAGACAACAAGCAATTTTGGTTCTTTTAGTTTATTTAATGTCCTAACGTTTCGGCGTCTGCCTTATTCCTAGGAACACATGACCAAAGGTGAATCGTCATATTCTAAATTACGTACACAAATTACGTCAGCAATCTTTAGGTAATGATTATGTAGTATTTAGGGTAACACATGACTTAATCGATTTGGGCAATCAATCCCCCCCCCCCCCCCCTCTCTCTCTCTCTCTCGATTGATCTGCTCCTTTAAACAGAATTGGCATGCCGACCTAGAACATAATGATAAGTATAGATGGTTTTACTCATTTAAATATGTCTTCCAAAGCGAAATTTATTTGAAAGTGTTAACAGATAAATGGCAGCGAGCTAATTATGCAAAATTCAGATTAAGCACTCTTGGTTTCAACGCAAATAAGCGATGGTTTCAGTCTGAGATATCCACAGAATTTCCATGTCCTTTGTGTGGTGCTGTTTTGGACGATGAAATACATTTTCTGTTTCAGTGTAGCTCATTTAATGAACTTCGTAAAAAATATACGTTTTTCAATTCGGAAACAGCAGGGAAAAACGAGCTTTCCGCTTTGCTACTATCTGAAAATGAAAATACAATAAAAGCAATTTCAAAATTCATTTCAGAAGCACTAAAATTAAGACATTTTGTAACGAGTAGACAAACTTAAATTTCATTTCCTTACATAACTATTTGTATTAAGAAAAGCATGTAGTATTGTTTGGTAATTAGTCGATGGTCGAGAGAGACTTAATTTGTATTTTATTTTTCACCTTTTTGTTTTCTCGTTATGAAATTTCATTCGCTTTTGTACATTGTTTTTGAAGCCCGTGGTACAAGGAGTAGACGGGCGTTTTGTTATTTTCTTGATGTTCAATGTTGTTATATTTGATTTGTCATTGATTTGAACGAACACAAATGATATAATATGCTATTACCCCTCCCCCCCTTGTCAAAAGACCCCAGGGTAATGACAATAAACCAGTGTCAGTGTCAGTGTCAGTGTCTCTCTCTCTCTCCCCCTCTGTAATTTTAAGACTATCTTCAGTGCCAACATTACCTATATATATATAGGTATGAAAACATCTCAGTTTACTGCTGGCTCCGTTCCTCCAGCCTACAGGACTCAAAAGTTAGAGCATATGAAATGCAATACTAGTAAGCCATCGATTAAAACCCTTTCATCGCCACTGTCGCCTCTTGGCACCACACTGATTTGACACACATGTCACTAAAGGGCATCAAATGAGGGTCTGGTATCCAGTGACCTTATGTTCTTAATTTTAGGAGGTAATGATAGGCCCTATTTTAGGCATGTCACAGAGGAATCCCCAGTATTCCAGACGAAATCTTTTCTCTACCCAGGTAAGTTTAATGGTAAATTTTGGCCGAGGAATGGCTAGCGTTGAAAGGGTTTTGAAAGCGATAATATCGTTCTTAGATTACCTGTATCTCCAGGAGTTTGGCGAAGTCCGGCTTGATGTAGAACAGGATGCCATCTATGGCTCCAGGCAACATGGCTCCCCGGATCAACAGGATGGTCAGCAGGATGTAAGGGGCTGTCGCCGTCACGTAAACCACCTATCATCAATCAACCAATCAACCAATCAATGAGTCAATCAATCAGTGTACCAATCAATTAGTGAATCAATCAATCAATCAATCAATCAGTGAGTCAGTCAATCAGTGTACCAATCAATTAGTGAATCAATCAATTAGTGAATCAATCAATCAATCAATCAACCAATCAGTGTACCAATCAATCAATCAATCAGTGTACCAATCAATCAATCAAACAATCAATCAATCAATCAATCCGTGAGTCGATCAATCAGTGCACCAATCAAGTAGTGAATCAATCAACCAATCAGTGAGTCAATCAATCAGTGAGTCAATCAATCAGTGTACTAATCAATCAGTGTACCAATCAATTAATGAATGAATAAATCAATCAATCAATCACTCAATCAATCAGTGATGTAAAAATAGGATTCCATCTATTGGCCACTGCAAGTAGGGTTATTAACACCCTTGACTTCAAGAATTAATCCCTTGTTGATCAGTACCCAAAAGGGCACCCACTCTTGCAAAAGGCAGCCATGAAGTGGCCTCAAATAGGGCTACTGTCGAGAGTAATGCTCTTGATTTGGTCAGTACTCAACCATCTTCCCCCACCCACCAACGGCATTCACTCTTGCGAAAGGTGTTCTTTGCAGTGGCCAATAGCTCTAGGTACACATAGCAGAACTCCCCGGATCTGTAGAATCGTCAGTAGGATATAGAGGAGCACGTAGCAGTCCGGTAAGCTATCTATCAATCAACCAGTGGGAACAAAAAGAAGAGATTTTTTTTTAATGACTGAAGGCGACAGGGACATATATACTGCTAAAAAAACAAGCGCGAAATCGCAATAGTTTGTGGCACGCGGTCTATTTTTACCACTCCAATCATGAGTTACCTCCCCTGGATTTTCAATAATTTAAATCTGTAAACCAGGGTCTGTATTCACGTTGAGATAGCATGAGAATTAGCATCATGCTAACTTAGAAGCTCTTCCAAAAGTCCTATTAAATCCTATAGGACATTGGAAGAGCTTCTAAGTTAGCATCATGCTAAGTCTCATGCTATCTCAACGTGAATACAGGCCCAGAATGTTATCTCTGCACCATTTCGTAACTTGTTATATCTTTTGGAAAACATTTAAAACTATATATCCTACTTATACTCATCAAAAGAAGCACCGCATATTCGTCGTGTCTGTATTACGTATGTTTATTATTTTGTACGCTTTTAAAATACATCATTTTAAAGAGCGGCCTCAATTAATTTGAAGTGTAGCCTCGATTTGAAGTGCGACAATTTTGGAACGACAGACCGACCCACCGATCGACAAAGTGAGTTATAGGTTTGTGGCTTGAGCCACAAACAAAAAGTTGGGGATATTGACTTTGTATTATAGCGAAATTGAACAAAGGGGGAATACTCTCTAATTAACTCCCCTCCACCAAAGTTGATTACGATACCAGCCCCCACCCTTTTTCCATTAAAAAGAAAAGAAAGAAGCATGTCTCCGAGCGGTAGCTAAATTTCCTCGCCTAGCACTCATCAGCACCACCAGTTGATAGGTACTTAATGGTTCAAAACATGTTTCAATAGGGGTATGAACAGTAATGGCATTAGTCCTTTATTTCATGCCCAGATTGCACTATTTTGCCTCTCGGATTTAAAAATGTTCCGGGGGAGCATGCCCCCGGACCCCCAAGAACAAGAAGAAGAAGAACAAGAACAAGAAGAACAACAAGAAGAAGAACAAGAAGAAGAAGAAGAAGAAGAAGAAGAAGGTGGTCAGGGGACCTTGTAGGCCATGGGAGGGTCTGGGTTCCATGGAAGTGAAGGTGACCTTGCTCACAATCAGCCCGATGGAGACGAAAACTGTCATCTTTGAGGTTAAAATCTGCCCAATGTTTTCGTTTTTCAATTTCAACTCGCACCATTGTAATGGTCGTAAGAGGATCAAGGGACGCCGGGAAAAAATATTAATCCTCCAGAAAATCTTCAGGAGACTGTTCCAGAACATGAGAATACATTGCCTTGAATGCTTGGTAGCAAACAGTAGCCCTACAATCTGTCAGTTGCTTAAAAACGTG
>CM065707.1:14136497-14138997 GCA_017654935.2 Phymorhynchus buccinoides
GAACAAAATCCATCTGCAGTATTGGGGATTCTTCTGTGAAATATATAAAATAAGGTCTATCCGTACTTCCAAAAACTAAATCTTTGGATAATAGACCACAATTTGATGCCTTTTAGTTTTAGTGACATAGGTGTTAAATCACTGTGGTGCTAAAATGCGACTTTGGCGGTGAAAGGGTTAAGGAGCGCTAGATTTGTAAAGCGCTTCGACTAATATGTCATTACTTCATCAGCAACACTGTGCTCTTGATTATGGTTTTATCTAGCTAAGGCATAAGTCATAGGTTCCTTTATTGTCCATTGGCATTGTACAACGCACAATGGAAACTTGTCTTCCACCGTGTAAAATAAGATGAGGTCATAATTATATCAAAATAAAAATATTAAATAAAAAATATGAAACATAAATTTACATTCAAACAAATAATGTAACTCTCACACCACACCCCAATCATCCATCCGCTGTCCGCTATCTTGCTCACTCATCATGCAACCCTCCACCACTTCCGCCTTCATTTTTAACCTTTTCTGTTATTTTTTTTCCTTCCTTTCGTCCTGTTTTTTTCCCAGTTCCTTTTCTCTCTTTTTTTTTTTTTTTTTTTTTTCCCCCCCCCCCCCCCCCCCCCCCCCCCCCCCGCCTTTTTTTAGGTTGGCTTTTTTTCCCCGCTCTCTTTCATCCTATTGTCTGTGTGGCTGACTAAGATGGACATTTCCAAGAGCATTTTTATAGAATTAATCTTAGCATTAGTGGCAGTCCGCTCTTGCCTGGTTTAAAGACTTCACCATACTTAACCTTATTATATCAATGAGCGACTTAGCTGGCTCTTTTGTCCGCCAGGTGGCATAGTGCTCGAGTGGGGCTAATCCTCTCTCTATTCTTAGTTGGGGGTAAAGAGAGAGAGAGAGAGAGAGAGAGAGAGAGAGAGAGAGAGAGAGAGAGAGAGAGAGAGAGAGAGAGAGAGAGAGAGAGGGGAGGACTCTCTCTCCCCTCTCCTCTCTCTCTCTCTCTCTCTCTCTCTCTCTCTCTCTCTCTCTCTCTCTCTCTCTCTCTCTCTCTCTCTTCTCTCTCTCTCTCTCTCTTTCTGTCTCTCTCTCTCTGTCTATCTCGTTGTCTCTCTTTCTCTCTCTCTGTCTCTCTCTCTCTGTCTGTCTGTCAGTCTCTGCCCCCCCCCCCCCACTCTCACTCTCACTCCCCGTTTCTGTGTGTAATGTGTCTCTCTCAATCTCTCTCTCTCTCACTCTCTCTGTGCTTCTGTGTCTGTCTCTGTCCGCCTGTGTGTCCGTCTCTCTCTCTCTCTCTCTCTCTCTCTCTCTCTCTCTCTCTCTCTCTCTCTCTCTCTCTCTCTCTCTCTCTCTCTCTCTCTCTCTCTCTCTCTCTCTCTCTCTCTCTCTCTCTCTCTCTCTCTCTCTCTCTCTCTCTCTCTCTCTCTCTCTCTCTCTCTCTCTCTCTCTCTCTCTCTCTCTCTCTCTCTCTCTCTCTCTCTCTCTCTCTCTCTCTCTCTCTCTCTCTCTCTCTCTCTCTCTCCCCTCTCTCTCTCTCTCTCTCTCTCTCTCTCTCTCTCTCTCACCACGCCCAACTAAGAATAGCGCGTGATAAGCCCCTAACGGTTGGACTGCCCTCTGGCGGTCAATTTATCGTCCTAGGTTGCCCATTCCTGCTGCCTATTCCTCTCTTACTCTTAGTATAGGGGAACAAACTCTTGGATCTCAGTAGCCTCCTTTTTTTAATAATTGAGTAGTTTCCCTTTCAGGAACATGCGTGAACAAGCACATTAATTATTTTGTGTGTGTGTGTTTGTGGTTTGATTCAAATTTAGATTTTCTTGTAGTCACTTTAAATGTAATAAGGGAATCTGCGTTGTTGTACTGTGCAGAATATTCCAGATTTAAAATAAATAAATAAATAAATAATAATAATAATAGTAATAATAATGACAATTTATATAGCGCTTAATATTCTCCATACGGGCCTCTAAGCGCTTCACAAAGAAGGTAAAAATCTGAGCAAAAACAACAACAAAACGTGCAACGCACTTATCATAAGGAACAACCCGAAACGAAATCACAATAACTACATTTACGTCCCCCCCCCCCCCCCCCCCCCCCCCTTCACACTCCCCTAGAATCCAAACCATTACAAATAGCGTTTTCCACGCAAAAGGCATTTTCTCACACTAACCCCCCCCCCCACCCCCCACCCCACCCCACCTCCGCCCGCTCTTCGATGATAAAAAAAATCATCCTCAGAGCGCTTTACAAATATTACGAGAGAAAACAATCAAGAAGAAAAACATTATTACAAAACAATATGAAGAAGTATATAAAATAAAAATAATTTTAAAAAAAAAAAAAAATGCTCACGCCGTTCATTCCCACCCACCACCCTTTTTCACATACACATCATAGACACCGTTTCAAAACAGATTTCAAAAAAGAAGCATAAAACATAGTTACTTAACATAATTTAAAGTAGAAAACAAAATAATCCAGCCGATCTCTCA
>CM065707.1:14143997-14158997 GCA_017654935.2 Phymorhynchus buccinoides
AACACGTCTGCTGATCGCTGGTGATACCTTACCCTCCCCCCCCCCCCCCCCCCCCCCCCCGAGGCGTAATGTATGCGCCCAATGTATTCCACCATCTCGAACTCTTCGATCTTCTTCAGACAACAGGATTCTTCGAGTTCCCCAAGTGAAGACACCGATCTTTTTCTTTCTGTGCTCCAACCATCTGGAATTCTCTACCCTTTCAAATACGGCATTCTAATTCTTCTGAATCTTTCAAACGAGCCTTTAAAACCCACCTTTTCAAACTGTACAATTGATGAGCCCCTATCCCTTTTCCCTAACCCCTAAGCCTATCCTTGACCCTCACCGTTATCCTAATCTAAGGGAACACATAGGGACGGGGACACACAGACACGGGGACATATAGAGACGAGGGCACACCCCACTGATCCCTTGGACAATAGATAAAACAATCGGTTGCAACATGCAATTTATTGTTCTATCTTGTCTTCTCTCTGGGGTTTTTTTAAACCTTCTGTTTTAACCACCATGGCGATGATGGTCATGATGATGATGATGATGAATGGTGATGATGAATGATGACGATGATGATGACAACGACAACGACCACGACGACGACGACGAAGAAGAAGAGGAAGATTATGATGATGATGATGATAATGATGAACAATAGTAGTAGTAGTAGTAGTAGTAGTAGTAGTAGTAGTAGTAGTAGTAGTAGTAGTAGTAGTAGTAGTAGTAGTAGTAGTAGTAGTAGTAGTAGTAGTAGTAGTAGTAGTAGTAGTAGTAGTAGTAGCAGCAGCAGCAGCAGCAGCAGCAGCAGCAGCAGCAGCAGCAGCAGTAGTAGTAGTAGTAGTAGTAGTAGTAGTAGTAGTAGTGGAACCTCCCTTATAAGACCTCCCATTATGATGAGACTCCTTCCCACATAAGACCTACTTCTCTGAGACATTGCCCTTCTTTGTAAGCATTACCATTACTTCCCTTATAAGACCCCTCCCTTATAAGACCTCATTGGATGAAGGTATTATATGGGAGGTTCCACTCTATTAGTAGTAGTAGTAGTAGTAGTAGTAGTATGTCTAATACTGGTAATAGTAGCAGTAGTAGTAGTAGTAGTAGTAGTAGTAGCAGTAGCAGCAGCAGCAGTAGTAGTAGTAGTAGTAGTAGTAGTAGTAGTAGTAGTAGTAGTAGTAGTAGTAGTAGTAGTAGTAGTAGTAGTAGTAGTAGTAGTAGTAGTAGTAGTAGTAGTAGTAGTAGTAGTAGTAGTAGTAGTAGTAGTAGTAGTAGTAGTAGTAGTAGTAGTAGTAGTAGTAGTAGTAGTAGTAGTAGTAGTAGTAGTAGTAGTAGTATGTGTAGTAGTAGTAGTAGTAGTAGTAGTAGTAGTAGTAGTAGTAGTAGTAGCAGCAGCAGCAGCAGCAGCAGTAGCAGCAGCAGCAGCAGCAGCAGTAGTAGTAGTAGTAGTAGTAGTAGTAGTAGTGGTAGTAGTAGTAGTGGAACCTCCCTTATAAGACCTCCCATTATGATGAGACTCCTTCCCACATAAGACCTACTTCTCTGAGACATTGCCCTTCTTTGTAAGCATTACCATTACTTCCCTTATAAGACCCCTCCCTTATAAGACCTCATTGGATGAAGGTATTATATGGGAGGTTCCACTCTATTAGTAGTAGTAGTAGTAGTAGTAGTAGTAGTAGTAGTATGTCTAATACTGGTAATAGTAGCAGCAGTAGTAGTAGTAGTAGTAGTAGTAGTAGCAGCAGCAGCAGCAGCAGCAGCAGCAGCAGTAGTAGTAGTAGTAGTAGTAGTAGTAGTAGTAGTAGTAGTAGTAGTAGTAGTAGTAGTAGTAGTAGTAGAAGTAGTAGTAGTAGTAGTAGTAGTAGTAGTAGTAGTAGTAGTAGTAGTAGTAGTAGTAGTAGTAGTAGTAGTAGTAGTAGTAGTAGTAGTAGTAGTAGTAGTAGTAGTAGTAGTAGTAGTAGTAGTAGTAGTAGTAGTAGTAGTAGTAGTAGTAGTAGTAGTAGTAGTAGTAGTAGTAGTAGTAGTAGTAGTAGCAGCAGCAGCAGCAGCAGCAGCAGCAGCAGTAGTAGTAGTAGTAGTAGTAGTAGTAGTAGTAGTAGTAGTAGTAGTAGTAGTAGTAGTAGTAGTAGTAGTCAAACAAATAAATAAAAGGGAAACAATCCAACTTACCACCTCCATTTCTGTTACACAGATAGGGAAACCGAAACAGGTTTCCGAGCCCCACACAATAGCCAATGGTTGACAGGATGTACTCCCTTTTCTTGCTCCATGTCATTCGCTTATTTTTCAACTTCTCTTCTTCTTCTTCTTCTTCTTCTTCTTCTTCGTCATCGTCTTCCTCTTTTTCACTTTTCATTTCGTATCTTGCCTCCGAAGGAAGAAATTCACGGCGTTCGATGTCATCCGAGTGCGGTTCTTCGGGTTGGTGTTCGTTTTCCAGTTTTTGAGGAGCATGGTTTTCCATAGGGATGGTTGTTCCGCTGGTAGAGTCCATTGTAGACTGATGGTAGGGGTGGAAGGATGGATTTTCGCGTTGATTTCGGAGTTGTTTTTTTTTTTAAAGGATCTGCAAACACAGAATTGCATTTTATGAAGATAACGACAAAATTACATGCAGATAATTAAAGCAATATCACGTTAACACGATACCACACTGTAATGCAATTCTTGCTGTTTAAGCACACACTGACGCACCACGATTAAGTCCCTTGGTTTTTTTCTCTGGGTAGCTGTGAACCACATACAAATGTCCCCAACTTCAAATTGAGGCTGCTCTTTAAAACGATGTTTCGTTTTCAATTTGGGGACATTTGTATGGGAGTCAAACCTGGTCAAAGCAAGATTTCATACCAGGGTAAAGGTCAAGATGTGCCACCCCCCCCTACCTATCTCGGTTAATTCTATTTTTCCGTTATTGCCTTTCTTACCAGAAAATGTTCCTAAAATACAGCTTTATGTATGGTAAGAAAGGCAAAAACGGAAAAATAGAATTAACCGAGAAATGCATGGGGGGTGGCACATCTTGACCTTTACCGATTTAACTTTTTTATTTCGGGTATGCATTCCAAGTGGACCCCCCCCCCTCTCTCTCTCTCTCTCTCTCTCTCTCTCTCTCTCTCTCTCCCCTCTACCTCCCCCCCCCCGCCCCCCCCGCCCCATTTTCCTTCCCTACTAGGCCTACTCTGAGAACTCATTCATGTGGGCGTAGATTTAGGCCTATGTTGAGTGTGTGAGTCGGCTCAAAACGAGGCCAGTGGAAAATTACCGAAACAAACAACACACGCACGATGCGTGTGTACGTGTATGGATACGACTATGCATACAGACACGTAATAACACACGCAAAAAGAGGAGAACATATTTCTACCAACGACAACGCATTCATACTTCAGAAACTTTATTTTTACATGGGTGAGAAAACGGGGTGGGGGGGGTGGGGGGGGGGGGAGAGAGAGAGAGAGAGAGAGAGAGAGAGAGAGAGTCACAGAGAGAGAGAGAGAGAGAGAGAGAGAGAGAGAGAGAGAGAGAGAGCGCACTTGCTTATGTAAAGGCTTACTTGATCTTACAGTACTTTTTTCTCTCTCAGAAATGATAGTAGTAAAGTTGAAACTAGCTTCTTCTTCTTCTTCTTCTGCGTTCCCAGGCCATATGACCATAATGAGTAAGTACGTAATGTGTCTGGTTTTCAGTTCTCACTGGTCTCCCCTCTGCGTACAGCCGACAAATTCCGATTTCGGAGGAGCTCAAAGGAGAAAACTTATTTGGAAGATTGTATTTGAAAGAAAGGCAGGAGAATGGGCCAATAAGTCAGAAAGATAGTAGATGATAGAAAGCAAAAGGAAAAGGCAGGAGTCAAAGGGAGTGGCAGATTAGAGGGAGTTACAAGCACAGAACTTCAAGAAAGCGGGGTTACTATTTTTACGAAAATCCCTCCTGGATTTCCCCACGAGGAGAGAGACTCGTGGAGGGGGCGGGATCGTCCAGCTCCCCGTATGGAGGCACGAGGCATCCACAAACCGCCCCGGAAACTGGCTGAGGAGAGGCTATACCCTCCTAGATAGGAGGAGGGTAGATAGGAACGCTTTTCATCAGAACGTCTGAAAAAAACACTAGAGTCTTAAAGACCCACCAGATCACGTGTCAAAATCACGGATTTCACGCGTTTTCCCTCTTATAGCTGGGAGGAAATCTTGTTTTGACCAGGTCTCACTCCCATACAAATGCCCCCAAATTCAAACCGAAACATTATTTTTAAAGAGCAGCCTCAATTCGAAGTTGTGGGTCACTGCTACCCAGGAAAAAAACAAAGGGACTTAATCGTGGCGGCGTCAGTGTATCTTTAAGACGCTATATCACCAAGCCGTGTGACACATTTTCTGCACCAGTGACCTCGACCTTTGACCAATGACCTTCATGTTCGAACTTGGCCTAGATATCCAAGCTACCTAGGAGCATGAAAACGTTGAGCCTCCTAAGTCCCTCCGTTCAAACGTTATTGTGTTAACATACATACATACATACATACATACATACATACATACATACATACATACATACATACATACATACATACATACATACATACATACATACATACATACATACATACATACATACATACACATACATACATACATACATACATACATACATACATACATACATACATACATACATACATAGTTGGGTAGGCACAGCTTTCGCATTACTCTTAGTCCATGATTGAGTGTTTTTATAAAAGGATCAATAAAATCCGAAGTATACAAAAACCAGCTAAACTTGGGAGTTTTGGGTTTGTTTTCATCAAATACGTACATACATACATACATACATACATACATACATACATACATACATACATACATACATACATACATACATACATACATACATGCATACATACATACATACATACATACATACATACATACATACATACATACATACATACATGCATACATACAAACATACATACATACATGCATACATAACTCATCCAGTCAGCAGAGTCACAGAACAAACAGACACACGTCACTGGAACAAAGGGCGTTAAGACGCTACATCACCAAGCCGCGCGGTACATTTTCTGCTCCTGTGACCATGACCCTTGATCAATGATGACCTTTATTTTCTAACTTGGCCTAATTATGCTAAGCACCCATGCACGTGCAACAATTTGGACAACCACCCTAGGTCAGTCACTCCGTTCAAACTTGATCGTGTTAACACTAACTCTTCTAGAGTCATGTATTTTGTTAATTTATTTTTTTTGGGCATCTCAACCGACAAGAGAGGGATAACTTTTTATTTTTGGAGTGTGCATGCGTTGCTTTATCGGAAAAAAAATCACTGACATATAAGCTCTAAAAAAAAAGAAGACAAACACAAGACAGGGTACTTGGCAGTGCATGTCTTTGCATTCCGTGGGAGTGAAGTGTGATATTCTGGGCGATGGTCCTAGAAGAGTTTTAATACAATACATAGGCCTACTCAGCCAGGAACAAAAAGACGGACGTCGCTGAAAACATTGCTAGCATCGCTCCGCCGCTGGTATCTAGCCTATCTAAGACTTCCGTTTACTTAGAGATTCAATTAGTAGCACACGGCATGGGCTTAATTTAACCCTTTCATCGCCGCTGTCGCCTCTTGGCACCACAATGATTTGACACCCATGTCACTGAAAGGCATCAAATGAGGGTCTGGTATCCAGTGACCTTATGTTCTTCATTTTGGGAGGTAAGGATAGGCCCTATTTTATGTATGTCACAGAAGAATCCCCCAATACTGTAGATGGATTTTGTTCTCTACCCAGGTAAATTTCATGGACATTTTTGGCTGCTGAAATGTGGCTGGCGGTGAAAGGGTTTTTAAGTTGATGTTGGGCCTCCTTTCAAAAGAAACTGCCATAGCATCTTTGCTTAAATTAATAAAATCAAGTCGAATGGCTTGCTTCTTTGTTCTCTTTTTGTGTTTTTTATCTTTCGCTGTCTTTTCCTCTGTCTGTCTGTCTGCCTCTGTCTGACTCTGTAAGTCTCTCTCTCTCTCTCTCTCTCTCTCTCTCTCTCTCTCTCTCTCTCTCTCTCTCTCTCTCTCTCTCTCTCTCTCTCTCTCTGTGTCAAATACAGTTTTCCCGTGTCCAGTCTCTCTCTCTCTCTCTCTCTCTCTCTCTCTCTCTCTCTCTCTCTCTCTCTCTCTCTCTCTCTCTCTCTCTCTCTTGACTAGGCCCAGCCTAGATTCTTATCCTTGTAAAATAAAGTATTTGTAGTTTTAAGTTTTAAGTTTGAACTCTCTCTCTCTCTCTCTCTCTCTCTCTCTCTCTCTCTCTCTCTCTCTCTCTCTCTCTCTCTCTCCAGTCTTCAAACTCTTGTGGTCAAGCCGTCCCATACGGACTTTCAATGACTTTGGGTTGCGCAATGTGAAAATAAAAGAAGCGGACTACCTATTGTATGGGGCTCAAAGTTGATAATACACCAGCTAACTTTATTATTAAATCCCATGCAGACTTTCAGTGACTTTGGATTACGCAATGTGAAAATAAAAGAAGCCAACTACCTATTGTATGGGGCTTAAATTTGATAATATACCAGTTAACTCGTATATTAAGTCCCATACAGACTTTCAGTGACTTTGGATTACGCAATGTGAAGATAAAAGAAGAAGCTGACTACCTATTGTATGGGGCTCAAATTTGATAATATACCAGTTAACTATTGTATTAAGCAATTTCCGCTTCGGGCAAAAGAAAAGTCAGTTAAGTGTTAATTGGAATAAGAAATGTCACTTAACAGTGGAATTTTATGAAGAAAACCAACACATTAACTGTTTTTCTTGTAACATGAGATCCCATTGGATACTGCAGATCAGCAATCTTTTCCCAGAAATTGCTCCAAATACGTTTTTAATAACAACTGAAATGAACAAATGGGGTATGCTAAAAAAACCCAAATAGCCTCAATAAGTAAATGTGTATCATCGCCCATTTCTTCTGAGTTAGCGAATAGATTAAATCCCATTGGGCGCGAATCATTAATGAAAACTCAAACCAATTACATTGCTTGTTACAAAACCTTCAGAAAATAATCCCTCTCAGACAGAAAAAGCCACTTAACAGCTAAGTAATATTTCGAAATGTCAGTTAACTAGATATAAGCAATTTCCGCTTCCGGTAAAATAAAGTAAGTTAACTGTGAACTGGAATTAGAAAAGCCAGTTAACTAGTCGACGAGGCATATTACACAAATTTGATCCCCATACTATTGTTACCACGGTTAACTACTTAACTGGCATAATATCAATATTGGAGCCCCATACTATTGATACCACAGTTACACAAAAGAAAAAAACGCTGAACAGGTTGTTTCGTCCTTTTTTTAATGAGAAACCTGTTCAGCGTTTTGTTCTTTTGTGTACCTTGTCCTTCAGTGGTCATTTCTTAATTTTTTCGAATATTTACCACAGTTAACTTAGCTACTTGTATATTATCAAATTTGAGCCCCATACTATTGTTACCAGTCACGAAGCGAAGCTGGTCACGTTTTCAGTGGTGTTTGTCTGTGTGTTCTACACTACACTACACTACACTACATTACACTACACTACACTACACTACACTACACTACACTACACTAATACTAACACTAATACAAACACTACACTACACTACACTACACTACACTACACTACACTACACTACACTACACTACACTACACTACACTACCACTAACACTAATACAAACACTACACTACTACGCTACAGTTTTCACGTGGAAAACACACACAGTCACAATTAATAATATCAAGTATGTTTGGAATAATATATCAATCCTGCCCGTCGTTTCTGGCTATCATTGCTGTAGATAGCAAGAGGGGGCAGCTGCTATTCCAGGCAAGCTGGGTTAAAATCTGTTTACAGCGGACATGCCTATCAGATCAGATCAGAGAATGATCAGATCAGATCAGAGAATGAGGACAACTAGGCCTCGCGGCCTCTTAATGTGTCCGTTCTGATTATTTTTTAAATTCTTTTTCATGATTGGCATGACTAGGGTGAATCCCCACTCTGTAGGGCAAAAGGAATATTTGAGGACAGATGGCGTTGGGGAAGGTCCCCAAAGGCCAACACATCCCTTTCGTTACAGTACTAAGCGCCAGTACAAATGCCCCCCCCCCCCCTTCCATCCCCTCCTAATTTGAGAGTCATAGTGTTCCACGAAAGACTAAGCCGTACCATGAGTATCCAAAAGTGTAGGGAAACGTTTATTGTACTGCTCTCATGTTACTGTTGGCCCCTACTACAGGCTAAATGTCGACCATTGATTCCCCGTGGGGATACCAGGGGGGTCTTTCGCAAAAATAGTTCCCCCTCCTTCTGGAAGTTCTGTGCTTCTAATTTCTTCTAATCTGTCACTCTCTTTGACTCTGCTTTTTCCCTTTTGCTTTATATCATCTACTATCTTTCTGACTTATTGTCCCCCATTATCCTGCCTTTATTTTTTTTTAAATGTTCCAAATATTGTTTCTCCTTTGAGCTCCTCCGAAATCGGAATGTGTCGGCTGTACGCAGTGGGGAGACCAGTGAAACCTGAAAACCGGACACATGCGTACCTTAACCATTATGGCCATATGGCCTGGGAAACGTAGAAGAAGAAGAAGAAGAAGAAGAAGTCGACCAATGATAAAAGCCATTGGAGTGAAAGGTCCAAATATAGTTTCTTGATTATTATGTGGAAAGCTTGAAACCATAATACTATGAATGGACGAATGGATGGATGGATGGATGGATGGATGGATGGATGGAATGAGACTGAGAGAGAGGGAATTTATTTATTTTATTTATTTTGAATTTATTTTATTTATCAGTAGAGGGTAATAGAGTAAGCGATAACATGCTTTTTTTTTTACATCCAGCCCTCTGAACAAAATACATATAAAAGTAGAAAATGGAAAACGAAAATAAGGACAAAGTAATATAAAGCATGCAAAATAGATCTCTATATTGTAACACATCAATAACAAAATCAAACCTATTATTATTGACTATACTAGTTTTTAACATTCAAAATTTGGGAAGTAAGCACATACACACGGGAAAATAAAACCCAGTCCTACTTTTCACACTCATCTTTAACATTCAGAAATTGAGAAGTGCACAAATATATGGAGAGAGAGAGAGAGAGAGAGAGAGAGAGAGAGAGAGAGAGAGAGAGAGAGAGAGAGAGAGAGAGAGAGAGAGAGAGAGAGAGAGAGACGAAACGAAACGAATTTTTATTTATACAGGGTATTGAGATAAGCATTGCTTTTTTACACTCAGCCCTGTGGGCAAACAAGAAAACTAACAGACCAACTAATAAATAATGCAAAAACATTATAAAGTAACATATAAGCATCAAAGCAATCCTTCAAACCATCATCAAGAATAGCAATATATGCAAAAAGAGAGAGAGAGAGAGAGAGAGAGAGAGAGAGAGAGAGAGAGAGAGAGAGAGAGAGAGAGAGAGAGAGAGAGAGAGAGAGAGAGAGAGAGACTGTGTCGTGACATGCTGACATTTTACTGTTACTAGCTAAATAACCATGTCAGAGTGAAAATGGGGGGGGGGGGGGGGGGGGGGTAGTTTGTAAGTGGGGTTAACGGACAAATAAACAAGCCCACATGTGAAGAATGAGAGAGAGAGAGAGAGAGAGAGAGAGAGAGAGAGAGAGAGAGAGAGAGAGAGAGAGAGAGAGAGAGAGAGAGAGAGAGAGAGAGAGAGAGAGAGAGAGAGACAGAGAGAGAGGTTGACATTTGGCATTTTGTGTAATGTTATTGTCATTACCTGAAGTTATTGTCTGACTAGCGGGTGATAGAACAACGCGATTTACGAGTTGTCCGTGTGACATCGGGTGAATGTACACATCATTTTTTCCTAACAATTGAAATGAATAGGGATTTGTTTTGATTTTGTTTTAATTATAGAGCGTCACCGAATGTTACCTTTCTGCAGTTGTTACAACCAAGAAAAGTAATAGGCCTACGAAGAGACAGATATGCATATAAACATATACACAACATAATTATTAAGATAAATGAATGAATAAATGAAACAATTGATCAATTGATTATTATTATTATTATTATTATTCTGTTTATTATTATTGTTTATTATTCTGCTGCTGCTGCTGCTGCTGCTGCTGTTGTTGATGATGATGATGATGATGATGACGATCTCTTGATGATGCTTTTGTTCAAAGAAGTCATCATTTCTCAACCCTCCTCTCTCTCTCTCTCTCTCTCTCTCTCTCTCTCTCTCTCTCTCTCTCTCTCTCTCTCTCTCTCTCTCTCTCTCTGCAGGTGAGAGTGCGTGCGTGCTTGCGTAAGTGCGTGCGTGCTTGCGTAAGTGCGTGCGTGCCGTGCGCGCGCCCGCGTGTATGTATGTGTGTGTGCGTGTGCGTGAACATTTATATGCGTTCCATCTATGTGTGACATTCTTGAGGCATTCTACCTTTGTTTGTCACTGACAACCCTAACCCTTTCCCTGCAAGAAGTTGTTATGAATGTGCATCCTTTTAAATTCATTTTACGAATTCTAATGCTAGTATTTTGTTTTCTATAATTGTGTTTCAAACGCTGTAATGTGTTTCGGTATTATTGTTTACGAATTTTAATGCTAGTATTTAGATTTCTATGTATAATTGTGTTTCGAACGCTGTGATGTGTTTCAATATGGTTGTGCTTCTGTTATGTGTTGTGTTGCACGTGACATTCATTTCTGTTTTGAGATAATAGAAATAATAGACATTTTTGATCTGATAGTAGAAAGTTACACTTACCTTACACACAGTTCCGGTCCTACACCAGCAATATTATTCCAAACCGCTTTCCACCGATTTAAAGGCTAAAAGGTTGTCATCTTTAAAGATGAACGATCTAAAAACAATTTATATCTTGTTGATTTCACATTCAAGCACACCCCTCCCCCCAAAAAACCCACCACATACAAAAAAAAACAAGATCTAAAAACAATTTATATCTTGTTGATTTCACATTCAAGCACACCCCAAAAAAACCACATACAAAAAAACCAAGATCTAATTTTTTTTTATCTACACAGTTCTGGAACACCAGCAATATTATTCCAAACCGTTTTCCACCGATTTAAAGGTTAACATTTTGTGAGCTTCAAAGAGGAATGATCTAAAAACAATTTATATTTTGCTGATTTCACATTGAAGAAGTTTATCTGCACAGTTCTGGAACACCAGCAATATTATTCCAAACCGTTTTCCACCGATTTAAAGGTTAAACGTTTGTCATCTTCTAAGAGGAACAATCTAAAAACAATCTATAATGTTGTTGGTTTCACATGACGTACCTTGGACGCAAAGTGGAAGAAATAATATGAATCGAAGAGAGACACTACAGGAGAGAGAGAGGGAGAGAGAGAGAGAGAGAGAGAGAGAGAGAGAGAGAGAGAGAGAGAGAGAGAGAGAGAGACGTACCTTGGACGCAAAGTGGAAGAAATAATAATGGATCGAAGAGAGACACAAGCACTGGAGAGAGAGAGAGGGAGAGAGAGAGAGAGAGAGAGAGACTTGGGGGAAGGGAGTGCGTGTAGTGTAGTGTAGTTGTGTGTGTGTGCGTGCGTACGTGCGTGTGCGTGTGCGTGTGGGGTGGGGGGTGGGCTGGGGGGGGGGGGGGGGGGGGGGGGGGTGATGAGTGGGAAAAAACACCGAATCTACCACAAGGTGGGGTGAAAAATGACTGGCGTAGTAGGCTACAAGAAAATTCAGTTGATAAATATCAACTAAAAGGAGGCCAAACAGTGTTGACATTATGTAGAAGAGTGTATTGCACTTCAAATGTGTATGAACATGTATGTCTTTTCAAAATATCTTCAAGGTGATGCAGTTGGCTATTTTAGAGAAGAAGAAGAAAAAAAGTTATATAAAATATGAACGTGTCATGAAATACGTTCGTCATCGACCGCTCAGACAAGAACAAAAAAGAAGTTCAACACAGTAAAGTGCTGAACATGACGGTTTAGTTCTGTAAGCAGATGAGATTCGTCTTCCAAAGTATTTGTGATCCTAATGTTGTCATGAAACTGAAAGAAACCAGACTTCGACTTTTGAGATAGAGAGTCATAAACACAAAGAGAGTAGGGTAGGCTCAGCCTACGGTTGTGTGAATAAAACTGAAAAGAACCAACTTGGCTCATATTCATCTTTCACTGTCAACTGATTGTGTCCGTCTGCTAACCTTTGCACTAGGCCTAGGCCTACAGGGACTGACCCTGCTTCCATAGCTCAACACCACAGCACAAAGAGAGTCGCATCACTAAGCCTACCTAACTGTTTTGGTCAGTTGCTAGGCTAACGCATATTAATGAGTCTCTCAATGGTAGTGTGTGTATCAATGAAAAAGAAAGGGGGGGGGGGGGGGGGTCAAGGCATAGTCAACTGATAAATGAACGTGAGGATAGAAGAATGTAAAATCCATCCGTAAGTATTTCTTCAAAATAAAGGGTTTGGTGAATATACAATTGGCATGCGATTATTGTCACTGATGAGGGAGGAGGGGAGGGGGAGGAATTTTGACAAAATTACAACTTTTTCGTCGCCATTGGATTTAACATATGCTAAGTGCATGGGCACACGGGACCTCGGTTATTGTCTGTAAAATGAAATCCCTTTGACATAATGACAACTGTCCCTCTGTTTTGAGGCCCTGTAAAAAAAATTCCCGCCAAAAGGGCGAGGGGTACAAATGTTATGTGTGCAGTCCTTTTATTATTTTAGTTGTCATTATTATGATGAATGCAGTTTTTAATTATCTTTTTTGACAATGCATTTGGTGTGATTTTGCAAAAGTTTAGTAATGCACTTCTGTGATTTTGCTAAAGTTTAACAATGTGGTTACAAAATGCAAAAATGACGATGAGGCCCTGTCAAGGGTTTTTTCATCATACAAATCACGCCTTGTCAACGCAGTTTTCTTACCATAGAAGAAGCAACACAAACCGTCTTTTCTTTATAATTCTCTTTGCTGAAGCGTAATAAACAGCTGTAATACATGTACAATCGTTTGGCTTTAAAAATTCTGCAAATCATTTGCATGCTATCCGTATTCTATACTACATAATTTAGCAATGTCAACACAAAAATAATAAAGTTTAGCAGACGACACCAACTCCAGTAAAGAAAGTGTGGTGGAAGCCTACTGCTACACACGCACACACGCATTGTAAAACCATGACTCAAGTCTGCTGACACATGCAGATGAATGCAGTTGTTATTATTTGACAATGCAATTTCTGTTGTTTTGCAAAAGTTTAGTAATGCACTTCTGTGATTTTGCAAAGGTTTGGTAATGGTGGTTGTACACTTTTAAAAAAAAAATGCCAACCCCTACTAGCCTAGCCTAGTTAACCTTCACCGTGCCTCGTCATTGACTACACAGTCCTGACGTCGCGGGTCAAATAGACCCAGACTTTTATATAGTCAAAAGTAGCACTTAGCTGTTCATTCCTATTCCAAATGTGCGGGTCTAGGCTGCACACACACCCGTGTGTGTGTGTGTGTATGCACGAGCGCGTGTGTGTGTATGTGCGCGCATGCGTGTGTGTGTGTGCGCGCGCGCGCATGTATGTGTCTGTGTACATGTGCGTGTGTGTGTGCGCACGTGTGACTGTGTGCGTTTGCACGTATGTGTGTTCGCGCGCGCATGTGTGTGCGCACATGTGTGTGTGTGTGTGTATGCTCGCATGTATGTGTGTGTGTGTACATGTGTGTATGTGTGAAAGCATGCGCATGTGTGTGTGCACATGCATGTGTGTGCGCACGTGTGTGTGTAAGTGTGCGTGTGCACGTGTGTGTGTTCGCGCGCGCACGCGTGTGTGTGTGTGTGTGCGTGTGCGCACATGCATGTGTGTGCGCGCACGTGTGTGTGTGTATGTGTGCGCCTGTGTGTGCATGTGTGTGTGCATGCATGCCTTTCTTTGCGTGTGTACGTGTGCGCGCGCGCAAGCTTGTGCCTGTGTGTGCACGCATGCGTGTATGCGCATGTGTGTTTGCACGCGCGTGCGTGTGTGCACATGTGTGTGTGTGCGCTTGCGTGCGTGCATGTGTGTGTGCGCTTGCGTGTATGCGCATGCAAGCCAGTGTGTGTGCGTGTGTGCATGAGCACGCGTGCGTGTGCACGCGCGCACGTGTGCACGCGCGCACGTGTGTGTGTGCATGCGCATGTGTGTGTGTTCGTGCGCACGCGTGTGTGTGTTCGTGCGCGCGCGTGTGTGTGTGCATGTGCGCATGTGTGTGTGTGTGTGTGCGCCTGTGTGTGCATGTGTGTGTGCATGCATGCCTTTCTTTGCGTGTGTACGTGTGCGTGCGCGCAAGCTTGTGTGTGTGTGCACGCATGCGTGTATGCGCATGTGTGTTTGCACGCGCGTGCGTGTGTGCACATGTGTGTGTGTGCGCTTGCGTGCGTGCATGTGTGTGTGCGCTTGCGTGTATGCGCAAGCCAGTGTGTGTGCGTGTGTACATGAGCACGTGTGTGTGTGTGCACGCGCGCACGTGTGCACGCGCGCACGTGTTTGCGCACGTGTGTGTGCATGCGCATGTGTGTGTGTTCGTGCGCGCGTGTGTGTGTTCGTGCGCGCGTGTGTGTGTGCACACGCATGTGTGCGTGTGTATGTGCACGTTTGTTTGCATGCGCGCGCATGCATGTATGTGCGCTTGTGTGTGTGTGTGCGCATGTTTGTGCGCACGCGTGTGTGTGTGTGCGCGCTCGCGTGTGTGTACGCTTGCATACATGCGCGCGCATGTGTGTGTGTGTGTGTGTGTGTGTGTGCATGTATGCATGCGTGTGTGTGTGCGTACGCATGTTTTTGTGTGTGCGCGCGCGCGTGTGTGTATGCACGCGTGTGTGTATGCTTGCTTGCATGCGCGTGTGTGTGTGTATGCATGTATGCACGCGTGTGTGTGTGCGTTCGCATCGTTTGCGTGCGCGCGCATGTGTGTGTGTGCGC
>CM065707.1:14168997-14176497 GCA_017654935.2 Phymorhynchus buccinoides
AATGCCCTTTTGGATACTGACCAACAAGGGATTGACTCTCGCTGCCGTCAAGGGCGTTAATAACCCTAGTTGCAGTGGACAATATAAGTAGGAGGACAGACAGATGGACAGTTAAAGACCCTGTTGTTCATTTCACGGCACGTTATTCTTGTATTAGGGGGAAGGTGCGTTGGGAATATCAGTAGGGTCTTTCCTTTGTTGTTGCTGTTGTTGTTGTTGGTTGTTTTTTTTGGGGGGGGGGGGGGGGGGGGGGGGGGGGGGGGAAGGGCGTGGGAGTGCACAGGGGCTTTACAGCCGGGTGCATCCCAATTGCGCTTTTTTTTCAATTACCCCCAATGCTCATTTGCGCGTGTTGTCGATTGGTGCCCGTCGTGGTCATCAATTGCGCACGTGGGGGAAAGGGTTTAAAATGGGAAAACTAGACATAATAGGAATTGTTCGGACATAATTAAGGGGGAGTAATTCCATGGTGTGTGGCAGTGATCTCGCCTAATTGAATCGATCAAACAGGGGAAGTTGCTCTACTTTCAGGTAAAGCCCCAGCCCTCGCTTCGTGTGTTTGAGGAGACACACAGCATGTAGAACGCAGTGCGTCATTCTAAATTTGATTAATTTATATTTTAGCGTCCCAGTTTGCAAGTTCTATCACTTTGTAGCAACTGGCCACCCCTTATTGTTTGTGGCTCAAGCCACAAACCTATAACTCACTTTGTCGGTCTGTCTGTCTGTCTGTCTGTCTGTCTGTCGCACATTTTGACAAAATTGTCGCACTTCAAATCGAGGCTACACTTCAAATTGAGGCCGCTCTTTAAAATTATGTATTTTAAAAGCGTACAAAATAATAAACATACGTAATACAGACACTACAACAGACACGACGAGTATGCGGTGCTTCTTTTGATGAGTATAAGTAGGATACATAGTTTTAAATGTTTTCCAAAAGATATAAAAAGTTACGAAATGGTGCAGAGATAACATTCTGGTTTACAGATTAAAATTATTGAAAAGCCAGGGGAGGTGACTCATGATTAGGGGTGGTAAAAATAGACCGCGTGCCACAAACTATTGCGATTTCGCGCTTGTTTTTCTATAAATAAAAAAAATGCTTGCAAAGTCGCTGACTGGCATTCTGCGATTTCAAGCTTCGACGTCATATTGTTTCATTGTTGCTATGGTGTTTGACCGAGTAATGGAGGTAAGCAACTCTAATTTTCACGAAGTGCCCTCCCCTAGTTTTTTTTCTTCCGAAAATCGTCTATTGGAAGGTCGGTTTGCATGAATTGCGATTTCGTTTTAGAAGACAGAGCTACTAATTAACATCCCCTTTCTTCTTCTTCTTCTTCTTCTTCTTCTTCTTCTTCTTCTTCTTCTTCTTCTTCTTCTTCTTCTTCTTCTTCTTCTTCTTCTCCTCCTCCTTCTTCTCCTTCTCCTTCTTCTTCTTCTTCTTCTTTTTTTCTCCTTCTTCTTCTTCTTCTTCTTCTTCTTCTTCTTCTTCTTCTTCTTCTTCTCCTTCTTCTTCTTTTTCTTCTCCTTCTTCTTCTTCTTCTTCTTCTTCTTCTTCTTCTTCTTCTTCTTCTTCTTCTTCTTCTTCTTCTTCTTCTTCTCCTCTTCTTCTTCTTCTTCTTCTTCTTCTTCTCCTCCTCCTCCTCCTTCTTCTTCTTCTTCTTCTTCTTCTTCTTCTTCTTCTTCTTCTTCTTCTTCTTCTTCCTTCTTCTTTTTGTTCTTCTTCTTCTTCTTCTTCTTCTTCTTCTTCTTCTTCTTCTTCTTCTTCTTCTTCTTCTCCTCCTTCTTCTTCTTCTTTTTCTTCTTCTTCTTCGTAATTGGTGATGGTCTTAACCTCTTCCCTGCCTCATCCCGTGTCTACTACGGGATGTGTGATGTCATTGATGACGCCTTAACTTTTGATGTCATAGCCCTGAAATGATGGTTTCTGGGTTTCTGGTTTAGACAAGTTAGGAAAGATGTATATCTTGACCATTTTCTCGGATTGAGTAGCCTAACGGGTCTCTAAAATTTTATGATAAGAAAATCGATAATTTCCCTGTTTGTCTCTGGCAGTGAAGGGGTTTATATACGTGAACATTTTTTCACTATTTCCCCATAGCAACACAGTGACAGGCAAGTCATATTACGACTGGCCTACCACAGTGTTTGCCATGAGGAAAGAGTGGAACATGTTCGCGTGTACAGGACTGCATCGAAGGTAATGTTTACATTTTAAGGTCCGAATTACAGAGCGTAACGGTCGTTACAAAAGCAATACTCTGTATTCAAGCGTTTCGAGAGCTTGATATAGCTATATTCTATGGTTGCAACGGTCTTTTCTGATTGAGTAACGGCCGTGACACAGAGCGAAACGGTCGTTACAAGAGCGAATACTCTCTATTCAAATGTTTTGAGGGCTTACACAGCCATATTGTATAGTTGCAACGTTCGTTACAATATGAGTAACGGTCGTTACACAGAGCGTAACGGTCGTTACAAGAGCAAATACTCTATTCAAAGGTTTCGAGGGCTTACACAGCCATATTCCATAGTTGCAACGTTCTTTACAATATGAGTAACGGTCGTTACAAGAGCGGATACAAACGTTTTGAGGATTTACACAGCCATATTCCATAGTTGCAACGTTCTTTACAATATGAGTAACGGTCGTTACAAGAGCGGATACAAACGTTTTGAGGATTTACACAGCCATATTCTATTGTTGCAACGTTCTTTACAATATGAGTTACGGTCGTTACACAGAGCGTAACGGTCGTTACAAGAGCGAATGCTCTCTATTCAAACGCTTTGAGGGCTTACACAGCCATATTCTATAACGTTCTTTACACTATGAGTATCGGTCGTTACACAGAGCGTAACGGTCGTTACAAGGGCGAATGCTCTCTATTCAAACGTTTTGAGGGCTTACACAGCCATATTCTATAGTTGCAACGTTCTTTACAATATGAGTAACGGTCGTTACACAGAGCGTAACGTTCGTTACAAGAGCGAATACTCTCTATTCAAACGTTTCGAGGGCTTACACAGCCATATTCTATAGTTGCAACGTTCTTTACAATATGAGTAACGGTCCTTATACAGAGCGTAACGGTCGGTACAAGAGCAAATGCTCTCTATTCAAACGTTTCGAGGGCTTACACAGACATATTCTATAGTTGCAACGTTCTTTACAATATGAGTAACGGTCGTTACACAGAGCGTAACGGTCGTTACAAGAGCGAATACTCTCTATTCAAACGTTTCGAGGGCTTACACAGCCATATTAAATAGCCCCCAATGGATTTTTTTCCAGGTATAGTAATCACAAGTGCGTCTTAAGCAGTCAACACGAGTAGTAGTATGTAAATTAGGCTAAACAGCCAATTGTTGTTTTTGTGTGTGTGGTTTTGTGTGTGTGTTTTTTGGGGTGGTGGGTGGGGGGTTAGTCTAATTTGCAAACTACCACCCGAGTTAACCGTTTAAGACTTAATTAATAGTTACGGTACCAGAGCTCGAATTTAATTAGTGATCACTGATCCTTTAAAAAAAAAATCTCGCATCTGAATGGAACAGGGCGCCATTAATTTTATAAAAGACCCCACCAGATCACGTGTCAAAATCACGGGTTTTCCCTCTTATTATAGCTGGTAAGAAATCTTGTTTTGACCAGGTTTGACTCCCATACAAATTCCCCCAAATTCAAAACGAAACATCATTTTGAAGAGCAGCCTCAATTTGAAGTGGGGGAATTTGTATGTGGGTCACAGCTACCCAGAAAACCCCCAACAAAGGGACTTAATCGTGGTGGGTCAGTGTGCATTTAAACCTTATAATTTAAAGAAACACTGACGCACCACGATTAAGTTCCTTGGTTTTTTTCTGGGTAGCTGTGACCCACATAGAAATGTCCCCATGTTCAAATTGAGGCTGCTCTTTAAAATGATGCTTAGCTTTGAATTTGGGGGCATTTATAGTGAGACTTGGTCAAAACAAGATTTCTTTCCAGCTATAAGAGGGAAAACACGTGAAACCCGTGATTTTGACACGTGATCTGGTTGATCCTTAACAAAAAGAAGAGAAAAACTTTAAATAATACATTCAAGCACAACACCTTGTCTCTTAAGCAGGCAGTTTCACAATTTCAGTGTAGCATATAATAATATGCTCAATACATAGAATCAGTGGAACCTCCCTTATAAGACCTCCCATTAGAAGACTCCCTCCCATATAAGACCTACTTCTCTGAGACATTGCCCTTCTTTGTAATATAGGGGAAGACAGGGTAAAAAGCGCATGGGCGGGTAAGAAGCCCACCCCAATTATCTCATGAAATGAAGCAAATTTCAGTCTCATTTTGCCCATGAGACGAGCGTTAATGTCTAGCATTCGTCTCATGGGCAAATTTGACTGACATTTTCTTTATTTCATGAGATAATTGGAGTGGGCTTCTTACCCGCCCATGCGCTTTTTACCCCGTCTTCCCCTATTAAAATTACCCCCCCACCCCTTCCTTATAAGACCCCTCCCTTTATTATAAGACCTCATTTTGGATGATTTTTGAAGGTCTTATAATGGAAGTTCCACTGTATACGATTGTTGCCTGTTTCATTAAAAGAGCAAGATTTTGCTCGTTTCTTGAAATAAGCAACATAATTGCGTTTTTTACTGGTCACAATTTGAAGGGTTGTTAGAGTCCTGACCTGTTGGAAATCACCAGAGATATGTTAGATGCCTGCTGTAAGGGATTTTGTTTTACCAGTCTATGTTCATAGTCGAAGGCAACCAATCAGTGCAATAAAGTACATGTCACTCAAGCGGCAGAAAGGGTTAAGCGAGTCACGTGACGCCTCTAATGTCTTTTGCAAACGCCCGCTACTATAGAGGCTCACCCCCATCTTTACGGTAGATGCTTTTTTGTTTTTTGTTTGTTTTTGTTTACTGAGCGTGCTTCTTCGGAACTAGGCTCCCCTCATGGGGATACCGGGGGGGGGGGGGGGGGGGGGGGGGGGGAGCTTTTATATAAATAGTTCCCCCACCTTCTGGAAGTTCTGTGCTTGTGATTTCCTCTAATCTGTCACTCTCTTTGACTCTGCCTTTTCCCTTTGTCCATCTACTATCTCTCTGCCTTACCGGTCCACTCATTATCCGGCCCTTTTCTTTTTTTTCACGAAACACTTTCAGAAAGATTCCCTCCAGCCAATGTCGGACTTGCTGTGTTGGGCCTAACTATTTCTTATTTAGGCGCATAACGGCAGCATGACGCATCAGCGCTCATAATTGACAGGAAACTGTCAGCGCGATCGAAGAAGAAGAACTAGGCTAAAGCTGGAAATCCTTATAAACGTTTTCCCGACGACACGGCACTTTTTTTTGGTCATCGTCGTCCTAGGTTCTGTGACGAGTGGTGTAGAGTGGCACAGAGGTAACGCGCTCGCCTCGTGTACTTATGGTAAACCCGAGTTCGAACATGCATGGGTACAAGGGATTTTTCCTCTCACTCTGCGCTAGGCCTTAATAATATGGTCTGAACGATGGAGTCTTTCGGATGGGACAATAAACCGAGGTCCCCGTGTGTCCATGCACTTTGCAAGCACACGTTAACCCTTTCACCGCCAGCCTTTATTTCAGCCAAAAATGTCCATTAAATCTACCTCGGTAGAGAACAAAATCCATCTGTAGTATTGGGGATTCTTCTGTGACATGTATAAGATAAGGTCTATCCTTACTTCCCAAAACTAAGACAACAGGGTCTTTGGATAATATACCCCAATTCGATGCCTTTTAGTGACATGAGTGTTAAATCACTCTGGTGCTATAATGCGACTTTGGCGGTGAAAGGGTTAAACCCAGTGGCAACGAAAAAGTTGTCATTATTTTGGTCAAAATGTACCACCGCCCACACACCCTTTCCTTCCTCATCAATCACACAAAAATCGCAACAACAACAAAATGCATGGCGCACCTAGTACCTCTGGCTGCGACGCGTTCTCCAGGTGGGAGCAACCCGAATTTCACAGAGATTTCTCGGTGACAATAAAGCACAGAATACCAAAAACCCAAAGCTTAGAACCGATCCAAACGGAAACGGCACGGCGCCTTTTTCTGTTTGAAAGAGATGGCGCCCTCCCTCCCTATCCAAACACGACCTTAACCGAACCCCCCCCTCCCCCCTTCCATAGCTGAGGGAGGCACTTTTCTTATCAGATTTCATAGTGCCGTCCCTATTTCGTGGACGGCAACGGCGGAGTTCGCTACATGCTCCGAAAACTCCTGCCGTGCCGGTGCCGTCGACGGTGCCGGTGACTTGCCGATGCCGTTTCTTTCTATGCGTGCAACTTTTCCTGGTATGGCTTGTGCCCACGTGTCGTCATATCCGGCCACAAGGAGCACGCCATATTATGGGAGACCGCCATCTTAGTCAGTAACTTTGTTTGAAAAATGCCAGATCGATGCTGTTTACACACAAATAAGGACTAAGATGGCGACACTTCCGTTGGAAGGATCGAGATGCGTACGCAGGTGGGGGTGGGGTGGGGGGGGGGGGGGGGGGGGAGCCATACAAGGATTTCCTGTTTTCGAATTTTACCAGAAAAGGAATGTCCCTTTTTTTAAAAATTGTCAAATAAGATCTTTGTGTGTCTACTGTGTTTTTCAAACATTTTAAAATAAGCATTTGTATACATTATGGAAAAAAGCAAACTAGAATACCTTCATAAATCTTCTTTTCTTCTTCTTCAGCTGCAGGGGGACATTACCCTATCGACCGTCGACGGTGCCGGTGACTTGCCGATGTCGTTTCTTTCTATCGGTGCAACTTTTCCTGCTATAGGGGAAGACGGGGTAAAAAGCGCATGGGCGGGTAAGAAGCCTTTTTACCCCGTCTTCCCCTACAAGGATTTCCTGTTTTCGAATTTTACCAGAAAAGGAATGTCCCTTTTTTTTTTTATTGGTCAAATAAGATCTTTGTGTGTCTACTGTGTTTTTCAAACATTTTAACCCTTTCACCGCCAGCCACATTTCAGCCAAACATTTCCATTAAATTTACCTGGGTAGAGAACGAAATCCATCTGCAGTATTGGGGATTCTTCTGTGACGTATATAAAATAAGGTCTATCACTACTTCCAAAAACTAAGACAATAGGGTCTTTGGATAATAGGCCCCAATTTGATGCCTTTTTAGTGACATAGGTGTTAAATCACTGTGGTGCTAAAATGCGACTTTGGCGGTGAAAGGGTTAAAAGAAGCATTTATATACATTATGGAAAAAGCAAACTAGAATACCTTCATAAATATTTTTTTCTTCTTCTTGAGCTGCAGGGGGACATTACCCTATAGACCCCCCCTCCCCCCCCTCCCCCCACAGCCTTTTTGTTCCCATTCATTTTGTGTAGTTGCACCCATGCGCTTCGTGTCTTATGGATTGAAGCGGCAGACAGTTTAGTTTGAGCGATGAACACGGCATAATTTTTGCCGTTGGCGTTGCCGTTGTCGTTGCCGGTGCCGTCGCCGTGCCG
>CM065707.1:14186497-14198997 GCA_017654935.2 Phymorhynchus buccinoides
TGTTTCACCGTGGCTTGATTATGTTAAATGTATTTTAATTGAAACTGGTTTTGATTGTGTTTGGGAATCCCAATCATTCTCGAGTAAAAGTAACTTATGCAAGTGTGTTAAACAAGAATTACAAAATAACTATATTCGTGACTGGCGTAATTCTCTTGAGAACAGTAGTAAATGCTTATTTTATAAACAAATTTAAGACAGACTTTGGAAGGGAACATTACATTTCAACCTTACCAGATGTTTATGCTATATATTTATTCAAGTTTCGATGCAGCAATCATAAATTGCCTATTGAAGTTGGAAGACATTATAATGTTCCAAGAGAATTACGTATTTGTCGCAATTGCGAAATGGGCGAGATAGGAGACGAATTTCATTGTATAATGGAATGTCCAAAATACAATGAACTTCGTGAAAAATATGTTCCCAAGAAATTTCTGAAACCAAAATCCGTTTTCAATTTCTGTAGCATGTTTAAAAAAGGACGACGTATATGTTTAAATTTAAGTAAATTTGTAAAATTTGGAAAGATAGTTTAAGAGTGTTTCTTTCACTGCTCACCAAAAACTGATATTTCGCTTTTACTTTTGAAAATGGTGCGGTTTTGATTGAGTTTTATGTTTAGGTTATACTGTTTTTGTATCCTCCATGCTCCAAAAGGGGTCAAAGGATTGAAATTCTTGAATCTTGAATCTTGTGTGTGTGTGTGTGCTTCACCTCATTTTTGTATGAAAAGGTTTAAGCTACCTCCCCCCCTCTCACTCTCTCTCTCTTCCTTTTTTGTCTTCTTTTGTGGTAGTGGTCACCTTTTAATTGTTGCACACACTCCGAAATAAGGGGTTGGGGGGGATGGGGGTGGCTTGAAACACTGCAGTTAGGATACTGTCTACAAGAAATATATGAATATTGTTATTGCTTTTAGTGTTAGGTATTTTCTTAAATGTTCCACTCAGTCAGTGAATGCTGCATGTTCTGGTACTAGTGGCAGTTTTGCAGAACAACTCTATTGGAAAAATAAATCTGTACTAGAACATATCCACACAAAAAACCTGAACCTTGGTTGGAGTTGATAAAAGATTAATTACCAATAAATCGGTGGTGGTGGCTAACCCTGGCTAAAAGACTCCAGGGATCATCCCAACAGCAGAAGCACTTGAACACTATGGTACAATGTCATCAGCTATGAGTGTGTGTGTGTGTGTGTGTGTGTGTGTGTGTGTGTGTGTGTGTGTGTGTGTGTGTGTGTGTGTGTGTGTGTGTGTGTGTGTGCATCAGTTCCACTGGAGACGTCACTTTTGTTTTCAGACCATGAGAGCTCTGATTCTGAAACTGATGATACAGATATTGATTTGGTGTTCCAAAATCACAAGGGGCTCATCAAAATGCCCAAGAGGAACTGTTGAGAAGTACCTACCATACAGCCAGGTCCCTTCATTCAATATTGAAAAGCAATTAAGAAATTCCCTATTCTTGGCCTCCCACTGCTGAAGACTTCTCGGAAGAAAGAGCTCACCAGATTGTTCCACATCTTCTGCTCAATCTCCTTGCTTGGGTTACTGGTGTGTCGTCAGAAGTGTCCGATACGCCTGTCAGTGTTAAAAAGGAAGTGAGCATGAAACTACTTTCCATCGCCCAGGACATTCTTGCTATGGCTAAGCATGACATGACACCCCCCAAACACTTTATGCTTGGCATGACAGTGCGCCACATCACTGGGTAAACAAAAATGATAAACATTTTGCATGGGCTTGGTCATTCAACCTCTGCTGAAACTGTAAGGGAGCATGATACAGCTCTAGCCTTGTCTCAGATTAATCAGAACAGTATTGTCCCACAAGGGATTTCCGAGAAGAAACATATTCTGGCAAAGGCACAACCCACTGCACAAATGGTATTATCGTGCAGGCTCAAGGAAATGCTCCGACTGTTGAAGGGAAAATTACTGTTAAGAGGACATATGCTAAAGCACTACCTTCAACAGACAGCACCGTCCTTCCTTATTTTGGCCCCAAAAAACAGGAATATCATTCAAGTGTCTCTGAAACTCTATCAAAATATGAAAATAACAAGTTTGGATATGCGCAGAGTACCATCATTGCTAGATCTCTGGACTTCTCATTTTTCCTTGCAAAATTGTTCCTCGAAAAGGAATGACGCTCCCCGCTTCCTAGCTGGACTGGATTTAACACCCATCTGCACCATGACAGGATCCCCAAAGCACACAATATCGGGTACCTGCCTGTCATAGATGCTTCACCAACGGAACTGTGACGGTGTACACTCTGTTGAAGCAGAGCTGTGATATTGCTTTTTCTCGCCATTTGCCAGATATTGTGCTTGTTATGGACCAAGCAATTTACTCCAAGGCTCAGCATATCCGTTGGGGTGATCCTGATTTTCGGAAGAAATTGGTGGTCCGGCTTGGTGAGTTTCACACGGCAATGTCTTTCATGTCCATCATTGGAAAACGCTTTAGGAATGCTGGCATGGAAAACATTTTGATTGAGTCAGGCGTCGTGGCACAAGGATCCATGGGGGGTGTCCTGACAGGGCATCAGTACAATCGGTGCTTGCGAGCCCTGAAGTTGCTTTGCGAAACTTTCTTCCGCCTTCTCCTTGATGCCTTTGTCTCTCACCTGCCGGATGACGAAAGCGCTGCTGTCTCAGAAACAGCATAATCTGTCGTGCAGTTGTACAGTGCCAGTCCCGAAGACTTCTGCAAGGTGATGATGGATCCTGATCTTAGAATGGCCAAATGAATGCTCAAAGCATTTATTGAAGAGAAGAACGAAGCAAGCCCAACATTTGCTTTTTGGATGTCTTTTTTGGAAATGGTGCAGATGCTTCTGCGCTTCATCAGGGCCACGCGCGAAGGGGACTGGAGCCTGCACCTCACAACAGTGAAAGAAATGCTCCCTTGGTTCTTTGCATATGACAGAACCAACTACTCTAGATATCTACCTTTCTATCTCCATGAAATGGAATCCTTGCCTAACACCCATCCTTTTGCACATGCTCATCTGGCTGAAGGAAACTTTGAGGTTCAACAACAGGAGGAGTACGGCTTCGCCAGAACTGCTTGTGATCAGGTCTTTGAGCAGACAATGAACCGAGATTCCAAGTCAAAAGGGGGACTGACAGGTTTTATTCTGAAGAAGGGAGCTGTCAAACGCTGGGTTCTGTCTACACCTCACCGAAGCAAGATCTACAAGCAGTGCCTGTTTTTGTCCAGTCAAAGTGGAAACAAAAGGACCAGACGAGATAATGATGCAGCCACAGTAAGGAGGGATGAAAACAGTGTGCGTGCTATTCAAGACTCTGTCATGAATATAATAAACCCCTTCACATGCACTGACAATGTGCTTGTCAGCATAAGCACAGGGATTGAAGCTGATTCTGCCATTACTTCAGACCTTCTGACTGCATATCAAAGAGGTCAGGAAGCTGCAACACTCTTCATCTCGGAAAGGGTCACCTCAGCCAGTACCAGCGCATTCCAGCCAATAAAAAGGTTAGGCCTCAAAACATTTGCTGACAATGGAAGAAAAGTTTCTCCAAAGGCAGAGCTGGAAGGGATTACTCTGAAACACAGTAGAGCACTGCTTTCAAAACTTGTGTGGATGGCTCAGTCTGTGCCAGATCTTGACCTGCAGGAAGTCTTCTGCTATCCCCTCACCCCTGTTCCAGCTGCAATAGGAACTGTTGATGGAGCTCTTGAAAAACAACCAGGCACATAGCAACAGTTGAGAAACATGTCAATGGCTTCACAACATGTAGGCCATCTGGATCTGTTGCTACCTTGATTGATGCTATGGTCTATGTGCAGCAACTGAAGCTGGTTCCTGGGGAGACCTTTGCCACTCTTGCAGACTGATTGCTCAGCAAAGCAATTGCACAAGCACGGAGCCATAATGCCTCACGCGTTGACCTCATCTTTAATACAATTCCATAAAAACGATGAAAGGCAAAGGAGGGCGGCAACTGGTACACAAGTGTTCCACAACATCACCGGAAAACAGACAGTTCCTAAGCAGTACAACAAATTCTTAAAAAGTGGAACAAACAAGACGAAGCTGATCCAATTCTTCTTTGCTCACTTTTCCTCGGCAGAGGACTTGCCGCTTGGTGGCATACACCTTTTTCTGACCCATGACTGCTTCTGCCACAGGATCACAAGTGATCCCTTCACTGCTGTTCCTGTTCCAGAATTGTCGTCTGATCATGAGGAGGCTGACACTCGGCTGCTGTTGCATGCGAAACTTGCCAGTCACAAAATAATATGACAGCATTGTTCTCTGCAGTAGAGATTCAGATGTTGCAGTGATAGCGATCTCAATGGCTGGAAGTCTGGATTGCTCCCTCTACCTTCAGTCAACTGATGGAAGACAGGCTTACTCGGCCAACATCAACCTTGACCCCAACATGTGCTCAACCCTTCTTGGACTGTACTGTTTTACTGGCTGTGACAGTGTCAGTGCCTTCAAGAGAAAGGGGAAAAAGAAAAGTTTCAGCTGCTGAAAGCAAATGACAAATTCCTGACATCTTTCTCAAACCTGGGCAAGAACTGGACGGCACCTGACGATGTGATGGCTGGCCTAGTGGAGTTCACTTGTCTGATGTACGGTCAAAAGGCGAAAACATCCATCAACAGAGTGAGATGCAATCTGTTCAAACTTGGCACTGTAGCAGATTGTAGTCTCCCTCCCTGCCAAGACTGTCTTCATCAACACATCAAACGGTCAAACTACCAGGCGGCCATTCATCAACAATGCCTGCAGCCGTACATGGAGGCTCCATCTCCTGTGGGCCATGGGTGGCTGATGGAGCATGGGCAGTTGACAGTGTGCTGGGGGTCAGGACCTACTCTTCCAAACCAGTTGATGAAGCTTGATAGGTGCCTGTGCAAAAAGTCAAGGTGTGCATGCAGGAAAAACTGTGCACAGAACTGTGTGTGTGCCTGGATTGTAGCAATTGTGCTGAGTGTGCAGACGACACTGGTGCTGCCAGTGACAACGACACTGACTCAGATGATGATGATTCTACGTTCTCAGGCATTAGCTCGGATGAAGACATATGAGCAAATCCCTTTTTCACTTCCGTTTTGGATCTGATCAGGGAGAGTGTACTAGTTGAGTGCTTCCTTATTCATGAACATGGATCTACAATGTCAATTGATGTGCACGAAATCGCAACATCCTTAGGTGATCATGGACTGACGGTGTGCTTCTACTCGTAGTCCACTAGTCTACTACTGCCATATCTTATTTTTCAAGGTTAGCACAGTTGTTGTCACATTGGTGTGAATGCACACGTGCGTTAAAGGGTGGGTCCGTATGTGTTTGATTCTGTTTCTATCAACCCACATTGTGTCTGTGTGTTCGCATGTATGGTGTGTGTGCCTGGATTGTAGCAATTGTGCTGAGTGTGCAGACGACACTGGTGCTGCCAGTGACAACGACACTGACTCAGATGATGATGATTCTACGTTCTCAGGCATTAGCTCGGATGAAGACATATGAGCAAATCCCTTTTTCACTTCCGTTTTGGATCTGATCAGGGAGAGTGTACTAGTTGAGTGCTTCCTTATTCATGAACATGGATCTACAATGTCAATTGATGTGCACGAAGTCGCAACATCCTTAGGTGATCATGGACTGACGGTGTGCTTCTACTCGTAGTCCACTAGTCTACTACTGCCATATCTTATTTTTCAAGGTTAGCACAGTTGTTGTCACATTGGTGTGAATGCACACGTGCGTTAAAGGGTGGGTCCGTATGTGTTTGATTTTGTTTCTATCAACCCACATTGTGTCTGTGTGTTCGCATGTATGTATTGTAAAGGAAGGGAAAATATGTAAGACTTAAAAAGGTAGAGCAGTTGTTAAAAGTAGGCCTACAATGCCCAAACGAGAATGCGTGGGAACACCACAACTGTATTCCTTTTTTGTTGTCTTTATTATTATTTGTCTATTGCAGCAAGTTTTGCTTTTGTATATTTATATCTTTAAAAATTCACAGTACAGTACATGCACTCATGATTGCATCCACACATACATGCGCAGTAAACAGTATGAATGAGTCAGTACACCATACATTAGGTCATTCAATACACTGACATTTTATTTTACCAAATTTTAATATTAAACATTCATTATTATTATTGTCCATTCTAATAGTAATAGATCACACAAACATAATTATGTGTAGGGAAAAAAAGATGAACAATTTGCTTGAAAGAATACAAACAAAATCAAAAAAAGACAAAAAGACGGGACCACTCTTTGAAAAAAAAAGGAAAGGAAGAAAGAAAAAGAAAAAACATAGAAAAAATAACCAAAAAAGATGTGTAAAGAGAATTAAAAAACAACAAGAGGTGGAGGGCTAAAAAAAAAGGTTTGTTGTCATGATGTGTTGCAAAAACAAGAAATGTAATATTTTCCTAGCAATAACCTACTAATGTTAATAATTTTAATGTGTACAGCTGTGTACGTGTGTGTGAGTGCACTATTATTATTGTCATGAATAATAATGACAATAATGAAGTGCACACATGAGTGGGGTTGATGGTGGTGACATGTGTGCACTTCATTGTTGTCATTATTATTCATGACAATAATAATAATCATTGGCGATAGTAAATATGGTGGTATTTTTAAAAAAAATCAACATTATGAAAAGAGAATATCTTGTGACTGAACCATGACTTTCTTTTTGACATTAGAGCAATATGTATTCAGATATTATATTTTTACATTAAAATATACATGTTTTATTTCATGAATATATTGGGGTTTTTCTTGTTGTTTGATTTGTTGTATTGCAAAAGATTAATGACAGCAACAAACTGACAGGTTTTCCATTCATGTAATGGTGCAATAGCAAGCACTTACTATTTAACATCATGAAATTACTTCCCTTGGTTTAACAAAATATATTTTTAAAAATGTTTCTGGACAATGTAAGAAAGAATTTTACTTGTAATTGTTGAAATTAGAATATGTACATGCCCAGTTTGTAATTGAAATCATTCTTGCCAAAAACTAAAAGGAAGTTTCAATTTTTTTGATTAAAACAAAAGTCTTACAAAGAACAAAATCACATACTTTAAAGTCAATTGTTTTCCAAAAGGACACATGTTTTATGGTTTACTACCTGAAAACATCAAATTTGCAACAAGTACAATGGAGTAAAACACTGGGAGCATTGATTTGAAGCAGATGCAAGCCATCTTCATTTCTAGGCTGTTTTAGAGGCCTTCTTTGCTGGTCTATTCATCATTACTTTGCTTGGTTTAAATGCAGTCTCCGTCTGTTCAATCAATTGTGGAACTATGGTTTTAATTTAAGGAGCACGGTATAAGCTTCGAGCTTGTTGTTGCTCTAATGGTCAACCTATGGCGATATTTTTCACGCCAGAGGGCAGTCAATGCACTAGGGGCTTATCACACGATTTTCTTACTTGGGCGTAGTGAGAGAGAGAGTGATGGTAGGACCACTCACTGTCTCTCTCTCTTTCTTTATCCCCAACTAATAATATAGAGAGGATTAGCCCCACACGAGCGTCATGCCCTCTGGTGTGAGAAAAATCGCACTAAGTCTCTCATTGTCTTTCTGTTTGATCGTTTTCAAATGAATAAAGATTTGTTTAAACCAAGTGTGTATGTGTGTGCTTCTGCAATGCTTGACTAGCTGATTTTGTTTTTCCCTTGGTATCTCCCAAATTCACAAATTTATTGATTTAATTTTTTTAAATTATTATTATTTCTATTCTTTCCACTCTTAAATTCTTTTTTGTGTGTATTCACAGCTGTAATAAGTTTCTAATTGATATTGCTTAATAATACCTTTAATTTTGTTCATTATTACATTACTTGATTTAAATGCATTCTCCATCTATTCAATCAATTGTGCAATGTAAATTTAAGGAGCACGGTACAAGCTTCGAGCTTGTTGTTGCTCTAATTGTCTTTCTGTTTGATTATGTTTTGAAATGAATAAGAATTTGTCTAAGCCATCTGCGCCGGTTTCCTGCAAGTTCAAGTCGCCTAGAATCGGGTAAGGGATAGGGTTAGAATCAGCTTAGGGCTATTTAAAAATAAATAATGATAATGAAAAGATAAAATACTCAACAAAGAACAATTCGTTTTGAACTGAGCACGCCATAAGCTCTGCTTATTGCTGCTTCAGTTATGTCATAGTTGTTGTTCATGTTGACTTGGAAAATAGAACATTTAAACCAACAAAGAACAACGTTACGACACGAAAGCCTACTTTGTTCAATGGTCGCCATGTGGCATGTCCTCCTGGCTGCAAAGGCAGCTAAATGACCTGTTGCCAAACTTCAGTGAACAACCCACGTAAGATTAGGTTTGATTTTATGATCTTACTAATAGTATGTATGACTGTGTTTTGCATGCTCTTTATATTGCTTTGTTTGTCTCTTTTTAATTATTTTTAAGAGGGCTGGATGTAAAAAAAAGAGTACTATTTTGCTTATTCTATTACCCTCTATAAATAAAATTAATTCAATTCAATTCAATTCAACTCTCTCGCTCTCCCCCCTCCCTCCCCCCGTCTCTCTCTCTCTCTCTCTCTCTCTCTCTCTCTCTCTCTCTCTCTCTCTCTCTCTCTCTCTCTCTCTCTCTCTCTCTCTCTCTCTCTCTTTCTCTCTTCTCCCCCCACCCCCTGTTTTCACCCACACTCACATTCCCCCGAAGACGGAGTGTGGCTGCTCACGTGGCGGGGTAATCAAAAACGGTCACACTAGTACGTAATGTTCTCATTCGTAGCTGATGCATTTGTACCATGGTGTTCAAGTGCTTCGGCTGTTGGGATGATCCTTGGAGTCTTTTAGCCAGGTATGTCAACAACAACAACAACAACAACAACAGCAACATCTCACATACACGCGTAAACGCTCACGTGCAAAATAATACACGCATACAGGCCCACCACACATACAAAAGTACCAGCCATGAAAATGTAGTTCTAAAACAGAAGACGCGTGGTTTGGGTGACGTTATATGACGTCACTGAAACCCGAACCGAAATGCGAAATACGAATGTTTTATTGAGGGTAAAAAGGATAAGCTACAATAGCTTCTTTGCACCTTGCCCTCTCACTCACACATTCATGCTATGCATCAATCAAAGAAAATTTGACATAAAACAATCAAGTACAAAATTAAAAAAAAAAAAAAAAATTGCACGTGCAATACATGAAAAAGAATCAAAAATGGGAATTAAAAGCAAACATGGATAATGATTAACAATGGTGAACTTGAATTGGTGGTTTGAATTGAGTACGAAAAGGGGGTGAACAATTCTGAGACAATGACAATTTTTCAGAATAATACCACTTTTAAGGAGAAAAATAAGAAAAAATAGATAAGATGGGAATATGAGAGAGAGAGAGAGAGAGAGAGAGAGAGAGAGAGAGAGAGAGAGAGAGAGAGAGAGAGAGAGAGAGAGACAGGAAGACAGGAAGACAGAGAGACAGAGAAAGTGGAATCTAGGCATAAGTTGATGGCATTGGTACCGTTTGTAGTAAAGCTCATTAATGAACATTACTGATGAACAAGACCAAGATCAGGGAGTATGAGAGTCGTGATACTGACAGTCGTGACGTTCCCGTAATTTCATCAGAATCACGCCTCACAGAAGTCATCACCGCCGGATAGCCGTGCGACTGAAGTTGGATATATGCGGCTCCACCGGGCCATTAGCTCTCACCCCCCCCCCCTCCACCCCCCCCCCCCCTAGACCCCCTTCCCCCCAATCCCCACCACTCCCCTTCTACCATTTTCGTGTTCTCCAGTATCTTTGTACGACTTTGTTTTGGGGCGTGTATGAAAAGTACATCTTCAAACTGGCACAACTGCCTCTCTTGTAAACCCTTCCCGTACCCCGTGTGTGTGTGTGTGCACCCATACTTTTGCTTTTTGCTTCATATTTTCAAAACCGTTCATAGAATCTTGCTGCCATTTTATGACTTTGTCAGTTACAGATTTGAGTATGCGCACTCCACAAATCAAGCATTTGTGTTGATAAACAAGCGAGTAAATAAACAGCAAAGTCGTCGTGTAAATCTCGTAATGCCGCTGTGGAGATTTATTCTTTTCAAATGAGAGTGTGTATGACATAATTATTATTTAAGAAACTGTATGTAGAAAACATATTGACATATATTTATGGAACGTGCGTTTTTGCGAGAGAGAGAGAGAGAGAGAGAGAGAGAGAGAGAGAGAGAGAGAGAGAGAGAGAGAGAGAGAGAGAGAGAGAGAGAGAGAGAGAGAGAGAGAGAAGGGAGGGGTGATGGAGGAGAGAGATGACGGAGAGGGTAAAGAGAGAGAGAGAGGGGGGTGGAGGGAGGAGAGAGAGAGAGAGAGAGGGAGGAGTGAGAGAGAGGAGGAGATAGAGAAGGGACAGGAGAGATAAAAAGAAAGAGCGATGGATGGAGGAGAGAGAGCTAGAGGGGAAGGAGAGACAGATCAGAGAGATAGAAGGAGGTAGAGATAGAGAGAGAGGGGGGTGATAGAGGAGAGAGATGACGGAGAGAGTAAAGAGAGAGAGAGAGAGGGGGGTGGAGGGAGGAGAGAGAGAGAGAGAGGGGTGAGAGAGAGAGAGATGATGAGAGAGAGAAGGGACAGGGGGGAGGAGAGAGAAAAAGAAAGAGTGAGGGATGGAGAGAGAGAGAGTGAGGAAGGAGAGAGAGAACGAACGAACGAACGAACGAAATGTTATTTATTCAGGGTAATGAGATAAGCTAATTAATTACAGCTTTTTTTCTCCACTCAGCCCTGAGGCAAACAACAAGAAAGCAACAAACAGAGAGAGAGAGAGAGAGAGACAGGAAGACAGGAAGACAGAGAGACAGAGAAAGTGGTGAAGCTCCTTCGGCCCTTAATCTACATCAAACGCAATAGCAAATGCAGCATCACCTAACCTAATCAGTAGGCCTACAAGTAGCTGCAGAATCAGCATCAACAACATCAACAACAATAGTGACCTTGACCTTTGACCCATGGCCTTCATGTTCGAACATTGCCTAGATATCTTTGGTACCTATCGGCGTGCAAAATATGAGCGTCCTAGGTCCCTCCGTTTAAACGCTATCATCGTGGTAACATAGACAGTCAGATAGTCAGATAGATAGTTAGTGAGGAACAAACAGAAATCACAAGACGTTCAATGCTGCACTTGGTCATCTCCAAATACGGAAAGTGACGCCATTCGCGTGGCCATGTCGGTTTTCAACGAAACTTTAGAATGTGTATCTTTTAACCATTCAGTCTGAAATTAAACTGACTCCAGCCCTAACCCTAACCCTATCTCTAGCCCTAACCAAAACCTTAAACCGTCAAATACACATACACACACAAAATAAAACTACTAAAAATTGGGTGTTCCATGTTTGGAGATGACCAAGTGCAGTCTTGAACGCCTAGTACAGAAATCTCTGAAAACATTGCCAGTTTCCCTCGCTCTTCGCTCGCGGCTGGTAAACAAAGCGACATAAACAAGTGGTGTTGATTTTCCCGTTATTTCTGTGTCAGAATGTTCTCAGGAAGAAATCCAGCGAGAGCATTGACACCTCGCGTACGCGCGCGCGCGCGCGTGTGTGTGTGTTTGTGTGTCTGTGCGTGTATGTGTGTGTGTGTGTGTGTGTGTGTGTGTGTGTGTGTCTGTGCGTGTATGTGCGTGTGCGCGCGCGCGTTGTTATGTGTGTGCGTGCGTGCGTGCGTGCGTGCGCGCTTGCTTGCTTGTGTGTGAGTGTGTATTTTCATTCAAATGTTTGGTGTAGCTCATTATGTTACGCCATAGAAATATCTTTCCAACAAAACGCATAAACTCTGTGATCCTTTCCCCACTCTTGTCTTCCAGCTCACTGACGTTGAGTATGAGGTTAACACGTGCGCGTGTGTGTATGGGGTGGGGGTGGGGAGGGGGGGGGGGGGGGGTGGGGGTGGGGGTGGGGGGGGGGGGGGGGGGGGGGGATTATATGCATGCATTCCATTTTCATAGAGATGTATGGTGAGGATACGTGAACCAGTCTGTTAGGAATGTTTGTACGAGTGGTGAGTGAAAAGCGCATTGAGTTGCTTTGCAAGATTATGCGCTATATAAGCATTATTAATTATTATTATTATAATACATACTTTGTCCCCATTTTTCAATATATATTCGAGGGGCCCTGTCGAGGTTCAATGGCTCCCCTCCACCTGCGTGCGCATCTCGACCCTTCCAACGGAAGTGTCGCCATCTTAGTCAGATTTGTGTGTAAACAGCATCGATCTGGCATTTTTCAAGTTACTGACTAAGATGGCGGTCTCCCATAATATGGCACGCTCCTTGTGGCCGGATATGACGACACGTGGGTACAAGCCATAATAACATTTCAGCAAAGAAAAACAATTGTGTTATTCTCTTCTGGTTTTAGTATGAAACATGGTCACAGAAACTAAGATTGAGGTAGCCTGCATCATCGCAGAACGTTTATGG
>CM065707.1:14203997-14211497 GCA_017654935.2 Phymorhynchus buccinoides
CTTTCGATGAGTATAAGTAGGATACATAGTCTTAAATGTTTTCCAAAAGATATAAAAAGTTACGAAAGGGTGCAGAGATAACATTCTGGTTTACAGATTAAAATTATTGAAAAGCCAGGGGAGGTGACTCATGATTGGAGTGGTAAAAATAGACCGCGTGCCACAAACTATTGCGATTTCGCGCTTGTTTTTTTAAATTAATGTTAGAATAAAATCATGAAATCAAGCATTACTTTCACAAAGAAAACTTTTCAATTGATCCAAAGAATAAATCGGTTTTTTGGGGGTAATATTTACGCATGTGTGGGAGGGAGAAGAAAAGAAAAAGAACATTATCTCAATCCTGAAATGCCACGTTTTTTTGTCCTCTGTATCTTCCCAATTCTGAAGTGGTGACCGGAGTAAAAATAACTTGCAATGTGTGTGTCTGTATTTGTGTATACAGGGTGGATGGGGATATTGTAACATTAAATAAGAAACAGACATCACCCGTTCAGGGAATTGCATATTAATCATCTCTTGTTTTAGCCTGCCATCAATGTTGGCAGGAATGTTTTGATTTTATAAGATTGTGGTTCCGGATGACAAGATGGCCTATCATGAAGATCCTTGCTATCAGATGTTTCAATCCTGATTTCATGAGCATGCCTGAACTACTTTAACCCATGCCCAACAGACCTGTTTACCCCCTACACAAGTCTAGAGTAGTTCACCCCACAGTCAGAAAGCATCTTCACTCTAATAGAGTAGTCTGGACAGCTGAAATGAGTAGTTTTGGTGCAATAAGTGTAGTTTTATTAATTAAACCATCAAACACTGTTCACTGAAAATGAGTAGTAATCAAGAATTAAAGAGCATTATTTTCAGTTTTGAAGAGTAGTAGAGGTCCAAATTGAGTAGAATACTACTCGAAAAGAGTAGAGTAAACAGGTCTGGCCCAGTCTTCCTCTTCTTTCAGTCCTAACTCTTGTCAGTAAGATTAAGAATGTCTAAAACTTGTAACACTTTTGAAGCACACGACAAAGATTATAGTTTTTCTGTTCAATCTTGTTCACATAGTCATATTATGTGAAAGAAACAGACATCACCCGTTCAGATGTTATTTAATGTTGTAACTGGCACATGTTTGCCTTTTCCCCAGTTGTTCTTTGGGACGTCTTCTTTTCTCCCCGACTGCCGCTCTCCATAATGTCGTTATTGGTTATCTTTCCTTTCATTAACGTCTTTCTGCCGAACAGTGCCCAAAATGACTCCCTGTACCGAGCACCCATTGCATAATAAACGAAGATGTTAAAACTGGAGTTGATGTAGATAAACATATGATTTATCTGAATAACAGCTAGAAACAAATTCTCATTCCGCCCGCCTACATCCATTTCAGGAAAAACAAAGGACGCGTTTCGTGCGCACGCAATGGGAACAGAACACAGAATGAAGAGAATGGAGCTAGCGATGAGCATCTTCGTCAACCCCACTTCTTTATTTGAGAGAGACATTGTGACAGTGGAACGCCATTTCACGATGTGATTCAGTTTCACGGAAGTTACGATTGTAGATACCATCACTAAAACAATCACCGCAACAGGCAACGCTATGCCAAAGATACCACTGCGAATAAACTGAAGAACTTGTTTATGCGCTTTGTAGAACTCCCCGAGGAATAACTTCTCCTTCGTTACCCCAGTTTCTGGATCAAAAATACATCCGGGGCGAGCTCGGGACCCCATGACCAGAAAATTCAAACCGACCATCAAAATATAAATCGTGACAATAATGGCAGCCATAGTTCTGGTCCGCATCGCTTTCTGGTAGCTCAGAGGCTGAAGGACGCAGTGACATCGCTCCAAAGCTATAATGGCGGACAAAATGGAAGAAACGTAACCGAATCCATTTTGAACGCCGAGCAAATAGTGATTCATCAAGAAAGCTTTGACGGGACCTGTTCTTTGTTGAGTGGTAAACTGCAAAATGAGCTGCTCACCATTGTAAATGATGGCTGTGGTTAACGTCAAACCATCGGCCAAAGCCAGAGCGAAGAGACATGCATTGACTCGTTCTCTCAAACCCTGTTTCCGGAAAACCGCCATGTTGATGACGTTGCCTGGCCCACCAATCAGAAACAGGAAAGCCAGCACATTGTTTTTCGCGCAGAAAAATCCGGATTGTGTTCCTGCACTGATGATGTTGTCTGGGTTGTCCCAAGGAAGGTACTCCATTTGGCTGAACACCACCTCCATGCATCCGTGCTGGTGTGATTCGTTCTGAGGATAAGGTGAGTTGAATGGAGTGTGGGTGGTGGTACTGTTTTCTGCATCAATTGGTTGCTGAAGGAGGAAAGTCATTGGCATGATACTAGATGGGCCTGGTGCTGGAGTATTTTCTGAACTTATTGCCATCTGAAAACACGCTGTGGTAAATTTCAGGGAGAGAAGAAGAGAGAGAGAGAGAGAGAGAGAGAGAGAGAGAGAGAGAGAGAGAGAGAGAGAGAGAGAGAGAGAGAGAGACACAGAGACAGACAGAGACAGAGACAGACAAACATACATAGACAGAAAGAGAAGGGTCTACACACTATCTTTCAACCGTCGACCCATTTCAAACACATGTCTGATATTGACATTTTCTAAGATTGGTATGAAATTGTTTAGCTTTATTTACTTACATCAAAACATCGTTTTCTTGATTTCAACCCTGTTTGTGCAAACTGCTTCTATAGTTTATAATGCATATGTTTAGTCTTACCTAACTTTACTGTCAATTATGAAATATCGCCTAGTTGAAGCACATAAATCATTTCTCTCTAAGCAAGTGAACAACACAATACTGTACTTTGCAGCAGCAGTTCACTTTAGAAAGGTTTTCGTTTTCGCGTTGTTGCTATGGTTGTTGGTAGGTTCATTGGGCCCCCAGATGAGTCAAGTCCTTGGCTGAGCACCATACGGGGGACTATGAAAGCCAATGGCAAGTTTTCCCACATGATGGCGAGGGAAACCCTGGGCCAACGGAATCTGGGAAACTGAAAGTTTCCTTCTGCTCTGCCTGCCCTCTGTGGCTTCTCTCATGGCTGCCACAAAGTGAACCTCAGCGAATCGCCTTATTGACGCTCTCCTGTTGTCAATTTCCAAGTCGCCTCACGCTCTCCCTCTCTCTGTCTTGAACTCAGGTGCACAGTCGGTATTTCAGCTGCTCTTTACCCCTCTCAAGACTGCAGAACCGAAATCCGCCCGAATTTTTTTTCTTCCCTGGTGCCCGATGACGCCGATTGCGCCCGCTGAACGCCAGGTCTAGTAGTTTCACTTTCACTTTCTCCCTACCCACAATGCAATATACTAAGTTAGTGCTTCCTTTTCCTGACTCTCAGTGGTCCGTTTTTGGTTCTTACAGCAAGGGAAAGCACCCACTAGTCTTTTTGAACGGATTTTTCGAGGTGACCCCAAATGTTTTTCCTTCTTTCCACATGACGTGCGCAGTATTGACTCAGCGTGATGCTCGGAGCGCCATTATGGATTTTTTATTCCAATTCATGGTTTGTTGTGTGACAGTGTGTTAGCTTTGGAATAATAATATCATCATTGCTATTCAATATGACTTTATTCTGGGTGATTTTTTTAATGAAAAGATTTGGTGTGACGTTCGGAGTTAATGCCCTTGTCTCGGGGACTGGGTTCGATTCTCGGTTCGAATGGTTGGTAGTCATTGGGTTAACTCATTGCAGTCATGACTGTGAGTCTCTGTTCAGGTCATGATGACAGATAACTGCCGTCAGAACTTCCGATTTTTTTAGCACCCACATATAACGCTATTCAAGGAAGCTTACTGCTAAAAATCAAAGTACACTCATTTATGCTACGATTGCTCCCCTTAGACCGTATCTCATAGCCATTTGGGCCTTGTTATAGCAAGTTTTATGGAGTCACTTAGCAACAGATGTGGTCCTACGTAAACAAAATGGCAGCTAAAAAAATCGGAAATTCCGTTTGGGGCACATGACTGAGTGTGCTTTTTTTTGCAAAAGAGATGAGTAAGCACACCAACTGTGTGTGCCATTTTATTTAGTAGGCTTATACCTTTCTTTTGCATAGTATTGTTTGTTTCTATTTTGAATAATTATTTAGCAGTGAATTTTGTTAAAGCGGCCTGAAACGCGCGATTTGTGGGGTCGACGCGCACTATATGACTGCAACTCCAGTGAGTTAAGGGGCTCCAATACCCTGGCATAACTCTCCTTTGAACACCAGCAGCTTTCTTTCCATAGGTTTAGATAAGCTGTCAAAGTCAAACTCAGTATTTTTACAAGAGCAGAAAACAAACTAAGCATGGCCCGCGACTGAATTTTATGAACGACATTTTCTGGACAGAATTCAGCTATGGTTTCTAAGGGAAAATACGTTTTTTAAGATTACTTACTGCCTTTTGGTTTTCACAAGTAAACACATAAACAAAACAATGATGGGAACGATAGTAGAGCCCTACTAATAAAACAACAACATTATTCATAATTCGTAATTACCACGATGGGAAGCATTTGCAATGCTAATTTGCTGTTTTCATATTAATTAGCTAGCAAAAGAAGAAGAAAGAAAACAGAAAAAAGTCTTGTGAGTGGTATCGGGGCTGACGAAACATTAGGATCAAAATTATGTGTAATTTTTTTAAGCCAGAGATAATGCATTACAAGTAAATCAGTACATTAACCCTCTAAGACCAGCACCTAAAAATACTTTACTGAAAATTATGCCACTAAAAAATCAACATTATTTTGAACAATTTAGAACAAACATAATACAAACAATTTGATCTTGCCATTATTTGTGAAATTTGAGCATGTATCATATATGACATGCCAGGCCTTAAGGGACTTGGAAAAGCCATAAGGCCCAGTGTATCATATATGACACAATTGGCAAGCTTTTGTTTTGCTTTATTTTTTGTGAAAATGGAAATATTAGTTTTAGGGTTAATTAACACATCAAAACATGTTGTATTTGATGCATTTGAAAAACGTCAGGTCCTGGTAGTGTCGCTGCTGGCAGTGGTCAGTGGACCCCTCACAGGGGCAGCCCAGTGATCGGTCCTGATGGGTAACAATTCTGCTTTTGGTGCCTTTTTGGTGATTGTTTTGCTAAAATGTCATCAGTAATAAGGTTTTTGCATTATTGATAAGGAGTTTTTAAGTGTCCATCTGCATGAAGTGTGCCCAAAAAATCAACCTGTACTATCATAAAAACATAAAAATGCATTTTCTTCTGAAATACTCAAATGTTCTTCAACACATATGACATAAATGAACCTCAATGCTAGTAACACGTCCAAAATGCTACGAACATGCTCCAAAATGTGTTTATGATTCATAGCTACCAACAATAACTACAACAAACCTCTATGATGTTATCACAAATGGCTAACATTACACATAAGTCACATGGCAAATGTGTCAAGGTCTGTTCGATGTGTCATATATGGTACACAGGTTTTTCTTTATATACATTCCCTTTACCAAGTACATAAATATAAATGAGCTTCTAGGCAAATAGCATTGTCAAAATGTAATCAAATCAATGTGTACATGTGAACAAAAACTGAAATATATCAATATTTGATATTACTACAAAGACCAAAAATGGCTAACATATTACACGACAAAGCTGCTGTCTGATGTACCATATATGACACATGTTTTAAAAAACTTATATAGAACATAAATTTAGAGAAACTTTTAATTTTCATAATGTATTTGAGTCTTTTCACATCATTTGATTATGAAAACACATGATGCATAAAAAGATTGACTTTTCTTTTGTTAGATTATAATGGGTTTTGTTAGCAATATTTTGGAATAGCTGGAATGCATGGGATCATCAAACAGGAAGTGGCTAGTAAAGCTCCATAAGCAGCACAGGAAGGCAAGGATATCAATTAAGGCCAAGTTTATTGTCTCGTGAAAGGTCTTGGTGGTTCCTATTGTAGCTGCAGATTTCTTTCCGCTTTCAGGAGATGATAAAGGCTATGTATCATACAATACGTTGGCCCTAGAGCATTAACTCATGTGATGAAAACTGGCATTCTGGGTTTCTAGCAATCTATGTGTCTGCTCTCTAGAGTTCCAATGATGTAGCACACGTAGACAGTACACACGGAAACCACATGCATAATCCGTAAACAAGTATAAGAAAGAAGGAATTTTTTTTTCTTTTTTCCATAGCACGGAAACGTGTCCATATATTTTTTCCTTCCTTCTTTTACTTATTCATAAGGTTTCCATGTGGAACATCCGCCCTGCGAAGATCTCCCTCAGTGCGTCCTTAATTTAAGAGTGAATTCCGTAGTTGCACCTGTGGCAGCGCAAAATGTTACAACGCGTCAAAATGTTACAATTGTAACAAATTGAGTGAGGTGCCCGGGGCTCCTCGCGCAAATTGTTACAATTGTAACATGTGGACGCGTTGTAGCATTTTGCACGGAAAGCCTGTGGCGAAATGTTACAATTTTGTTAGAATTGTAACATTTTGCGCGAGGCGCCCCGGGCAAAATGTTACAACGCGTCAAAATGTTACAATTGAAAACTTTCAATCAAAGGTGGGCGCCTCGTGCAAAATGTTACAATTGTAACAAACTGCGCTTGTAACATGTTGATGCGTTGTAACATTTTGCACGGAAAGCCTACTGCAAAATGTTACAATTTTGTTAGAATTGTAAAATTTTGCGCGAGGCGTGCCAGGCAAAATGTTACAATGCGTCAACATGTTACAAATGAAAACTTTAAATCAAAGGTGGGCAAAATGTTACAATTCTAACAAAATTGTAACATTTTGCCGCAGGCTTTCCATGCAAAATGTTACAACGCAGCAAAATGTTACAATTGTAACATTTTGCCGCAGGACTTTCGCGCAAAATGTAACAAGGCGTCAAAATGTTACAGTTGTAACAGTTGTAACATTTTGATGAGTTGTATCATTTTGCGCTGCCACAGCACCTCTACGTTAATGTGGATGTTCCTACGGGGACATGGGGCAGGGTGGGCATGACCTAGTCATGGCGAACGCGGCACCAGCGCGGACCGATTGTGTGTGGTACTGTATAACCTAGGAGAGGAGAAAACATCCAAGCATAAATTATCGCCATGCTGACCTTGACCTGGAAGTGTGACCTTGAAAACCGAAATTTCCTTCTTTGCGCTATATATTTCTTGTCCAAGCTGTATCTCGTGAACTAGCAAATAAAATCCCCTCAAATTTTGTGTGCGGATGTGAGACTAAGAGTATAACACATTCGTATATAAATTATCCCTCCGAAATACAATGTCGCCGAGCAGCAGACATGTTTCCGTTTTTCTTCATCCTCCTATGTCTCGTGAAATACTGCATAGAATCACTCCAAATTTTGTGGGGGGGGGGGGGGGGGGGGGGGGAATAAGAGTAGAAGACATGACAGTACAAACTATGCCACGTGGAATTTTAATGTCGCCGAGCGGCAGACATGGCTCCGAGTTAAGGGTGTACACCC
>CM065707.1:14228997-14241497 GCA_017654935.2 Phymorhynchus buccinoides
AGCCTACTGTGAGATTTAGTGCTTTAGCAGCTACATCGATTTCTCAGCAAAGATGTAGACTAACACACACACACGAGCGCACGCACACGCACACACACACAACAACACACACACACACACACACACACACACACACACACACACACACACACACACACACACACACACACACACACACACAATTTCTTGGTTCTTTCGGTGTAGATTGAGCACTTAATCCTCTTTCTCGTTTTTCTTTTTAAATAATTATCGTTCCGGTTGTGGCACGCATGCGTTTTACGGTGACGGAGACTTGTTGCACACCAGGAAATAATTTTATTTAGTTTGACTTGAAACATTGGCAGACTGATCGATTTTTGTTAATTCTGATCGCTTCTCGGCCTTTTGGCTGGGACAGTGATTCAGGAACATAAATTTTTGTTTATACCCTGGTTGGTTAGTTCAGCCCGTCGTACATGGCGAAAGCCGATACGCGACGTTAAACTGAACTTCCATCCACTGTGATCGATATGTCGCTGTTGTTGTTGTTGTACCCTTGCTGAAAGACTCCAGGAATCACCCCAATAGCCGAAGCACTTGAACACTGCATGTGCAAATGCACCAGCTTAGGGATGAGAACATTACGTGTGTGACCGTTTTTGATTACCCCGCCACGTGAGCAGCCACGCTCCGACTTCAGAGGATTTGGGAGACTGATGATGTCATGCTATAGGAGCTTGTCATGGCTAAAGACAACCCCCGCATAACGATGCATAGCATAACAACGGTTTTGATGTAGCCTTGGTGTTCTAGCCTATGTCTATTGGTCCGACACAGCCTTACCCCAAGACGAACTGCGATAGGATCCTCAAGGAAAACAGGAAAACAATGATGATCAGAATTGCCAATTGTTATTCCTGTTATCCCATAAGATCACAAAAGTGCTTCCTCTGCGCACCTTAAAGGCGCTCTCCATGTGGGAGCAACCCGAAATTCACAGAGACGCCTCTGTGACTATAACGTACAAAATACCAAAATACCTAAGCTGAGTGGGACAACGGAAATCCGAAATGATTCTCTGTGAGTATAAACTAAAATAATAGCATGTAAAGGAGAGAGAGAGAGAGAGAGAGAGAGAGAGAGAGAGAGAGAGAGAGAGAGAGAGAGAGAGAGAGAGAGAGAGAGAGAGAGAGAGAGAGAAGGCGCTAAACTAATTGTAATTGCGCTTTCCAGTTGAGGGCAGCACAAATGTCAAAGGGATGAACCTCCAAATTCAGTAAATGTCCAAGCCAATTGGCTGCATGCTGTACAAATGAAAGAGAGAGAGAGAGAGAGAGAGAGAGAGAGAGAGAGAGAGAGAGAGAGAGAGAGAGAGAGGAGAGGGGGAGAGAAGAGAGGGAGAGGGAGGAGAGAGAGAGAGGAGAGACAGAGAGAGAGAGAGAACGCTTGAACCTGAACACTTGTACACTTGCCTGTCTTCGTTATTCGTTATTTGTGTTCCACTGTATGTCCATTCTCGTTTTCATCTCTCCCAATCTCGGGAAGATTCTGAATTTTCTCTGATTCCAAGATTTCCCTGTGACATATACATAACAGAGAGAAAACATATAAACACACCACTTCACTGACATTGATCATTGTGACATGAAACAACCCTTCTTCTTCTTCAGCGTTCGATGTAGCTGGCAGCGTCAGACTTTCAAACTGGTCGCCATGACGAAGTCCACTGTCTTCTCCAGGTCGGTGCGGCTGCCCCAAAGCTGCACCTGCAGCTCCACCTGGCCAGGTTTGGCGTCGTAGAGCATCATGTGTTGGGCAGTGTTGTAGTATGTGTTCAGGGGTCTGGGATCCTGAACCACATGGACATTCATCGGTATGGGTGATTTTGAGTCGATTGAGGTGGCTCAGCAGTCTGCAGTGGCCAGTCCTCAGCCGGAAGAGGGTTGTTTGCTAGTGTCTGTTGAGCTGGTGGATTGTATCAACACCACTGTCTTCACCCTGCCTTCTCTTCCACTGGGACCGGTAGTGGTTGTGGATGATTGTTTTTGCTTCTCTGTAGGTCACTGGATGGTAAAACAACCCACGAGTGTAACATTTCACTTGCGAGGCGAAAGATTAATCTCACTTTAGCAGAGGCAGATTTGGGGGGATTACGAGGGTTCTTGTACAATAAAATAATGAACAAAATCTGTAGTCCAGATTAATGTGAGATTGGCTGTAAATTAACCAATTCAACCTTACCTTCCCAGCAGGGTGACCCCACTCTACCCCGCAGCGAAGAAAGTAAAGTCACTCTGGTTTTGTTTTTTATATTATTTTAAAAAAAATTAATGTTAGAATAAAATCATGAAATCAAGCATTACTTTGACACAGAAAACTTTTCAATTGATCCAAAGAATAAATCGTTTTTTGGGGGGTAATATTTACGCATGTGTGGGAGGGAGAAGAAAAGAAAAAGAACATTCTCTCAATCCTGAAATGCCACGTTTCATTGTTCTCTGTATCTTCCCAATTCTGAAGTGGTGACCGGATTGCCGAATCAAAAATAACTTGCAATGTTGTGTGTGTGTGTGTGTGTGTGTGTGTGTGTGTGTGTGTGTGTGTGTTTGCGTACACAGGGTGGGTGGGGATATTGTTAGATTGCATATTAATCATCTCTTGTTTTAGCCTGCCATCAATGTTGGCAGGAATGTTTGATTTAATAAGATTGTGGTTCCGGATGACAAGATGGCCAATCATGAAGATCCTTGCTATCAGATGTTTCAATCCTGATTTCATGAGCATGCCTGAACTACTTTAACCCATGCCCAACAGACCTGTTTACCCCGTACACAAGTCTAGAGTAGTTCACCCCACAGTCGGAAAGCATCTTCACTCTAATAGAGTAGTCTGGACAGCTGAAATGAGTAGTTTTGGTGCAAAAAGTGTAGTTTTATTCATTAAACCATCAAACACTGTTCACTGAAAATGAGTAGTAATCAAGAATTAAACAGCATTATTTTCAGTTTTGAAGAGTAGTAGAGGTCCAAATTGAGTAGAATACTACTCGAAAAGAGTAGAGTAAACAGGTCTGGCCCAGTCTTCCTTTTCTCTCAGTCGTAACTCAGCGTAACTCTTGTCAGTAACATTAAGAATGTCTAATGTCTAAAACTTGTAACACTTTTGAAGTACACGACAAAGATTATAGTTTGTCTTTTCAATCTTGTTCACACAGTCATATTATGTGAAAGAAATAGACAGCACCCCGTCAGATGATATTTAATATTATGAATGGGAAACATTTGCCTTGCTCACAGTTGTTCTTTGGGACGTCTTCTTTTCTCCCCGACTGACGCTCTCCATAATGTCGTTATTGGTTATCTTTCCTTTCATTAACGTCTTTCTGCCGAACAGTGCCCAAAATGACTCCCTGTACCGAGCACCCATTGCATAATAAACGAAGATGTTAAAACTGGTGTTGATGTAGATAAACATATGGTTTATCTGAACAATAGCTAGAAACAAATTCTCGTTCCGCCCACCTATATCCATTTCAGGAAAAATGAAGGACGCGTTTCGAGTGCACGCAACAGGAACAGAACACAGAATGAAGAGGATGGAGCTAGCGATGAGCATCTTCGTCAACCCCACTTCTTTATTTGAGAGAGACATTGTGACAGTGGAACGCCATTTCACGATGTGATTAAGTTTCACGGAAGTAACAATTGTAGATACTGTCACTAAAACAATCACCGCAACAGGCAACGCTATGCCAAAGATACTGCTGCGAATAAACTGAAGAACTTGTTTATGCGCTTTGTAGAACTCTCCGATGAATAACTTCTCCTTTGTTACTCCAGTTTCTGGATCAAAAATACATCCGGGGCGAGCTCGAGACCCCATGACCAGAAAATTCAAACCGACCATCAAAATATAAATCGTGACAATAATGACAGCCATAGTTCTCGTCCGCATCGCTTTTTGGTAACTCAGAGGCTGAAGAACGCAGTGACATCGCTCCAAAGCTATAATGGCGGATAAAACGTAGGAAACGTAATTGAATCCGTTATGAACGCTGACCAAATAGTGGTTCATCAAGAAAGCTTTGACGGGGCCAGTTCTTTGTTGAGTGGTAAACTGCAAAACGAGCTGCTCACCGTTGTAAACCATGGCTAAGGTTAACGTCAAGCCATCAGCCAAAGCCAGAGCGAAGAGACACGCATTGACTCGTTCTCTCAAACCCTGTTTCCGGAAAACCGCCATGTTGATGACGTTGCCTGGCCCACCAATCAGAAACAGGAAAGCCAGCACATTGTTTTTCGCGCGGAAAAATCCGGATTGTGTTCCTGCACTGATGATGTTGTCTGGGTTGTCCCAAGGAAGGTACTCCATTTGGCTGAACACCACCTCCATGCATCTGTGCTGGTGTGATTCGTTCTGAGGATAAGGTGAGTTGAATGGAGTGTGGGTGGTGGTGGTGTCTGCATCATTTGGTTGCTGATGGTGGAAAGTCGTCAGCATGATAGGCCTAGGCAACGAGATGGGCGTGATACCAAAAATATCGCCTGTACTTAATTAATGCCAGGTTTTCACAAACAAACAAAAAAGAATTGCTATGTGAACAGTTGTGGAGCTAAGAAAACATAAAGATCATCCATTAAACGCCGACATGGGAAACATATTTTCAATAAATTTTGCGGTTTCAATTTTTCAAATAGAAAATAAACACACACACACACGCACACGCACACGCACACGCACACACATGCACACACACACACACACATACACACACACACACACACACACACACACACGCACACATCCACATCCACCACACATACAGCAACATACACATATACACACGTCTTGTGAATGATATCAGAGCTCACAAAACATTTGGATCAAAACGAAGTGTAAATATTTTTAAGCCAGCGCTAATACATTACAAGCAAATCAATAGATTAGCTTCCGTAATGAAAATAACTAGCATTGTAATTTCTGTATACTTTTTCTAACAATCCATGTGCTTGCCATGCAGAGGGGAGCCATCACTGCCTGGACCATGTTGAGTGTTGAATCTCACAGATAATCCAGGCAAACAAGATCCCTGTCTTTTTGTGTGTGTGATCCATATATTGAAATTCTTCTTCTTCTTCTTCTTCTTCTTCTTCTTCTTCTTTTTGTCCTTTGCCTCGTTAAAGTTAGGCCCAACATGTCCGTCTTCGGCTTGAGAGAATCTTTGTAAGAATTTCTAGAACAAAGGCAGGAGGATGGACTGGTCTGCCAGAAAGGCAGTAGATGACAGTAAGCAAAGGGAAAAGGTAGTCAAAGAGAGTGATAGATTAGAGGATGTAAGAAGCACAGAACTTCCAGAAGGTGGGGGAACTATGTACAAAAGACCCCCAGTATCCCCACGGTCGGATCAAGATTTGTATAACTTATACAAAATATCGATCCTACAGTGGGGATACCTAGGTACGTGTAGAAATAAAATTATTCACCTATTCCTCAGAGTTGTGCCAATGCAATGAAAGATGAATAGGCACGTGACATAAAAATGCGTCTTGCAGCAGTCGTTCGTAAAAGGAGCTTCGGGTTTGTTGAATCATAAGTCTGTGTTTCGTACAGAGGGTGACAGAGAAATGCTTGTGACAAAATGTTTCGAATGAAATGGAGAAACTCAAAAGACTCAATAAAATGTTGATTCGTTTACAAAAATGTACCTGAATAGTGTAAAGCTACTAAAAGAATGTCTTTTCAAAACTACAGCATAGTTTTTGAGGTAAAGAAATTCTTACTTTGTTGTTGTTACATTATTAAAAATCGGAAGTGAATTAGTAGCCTGCGCTTTCGTTTTTGACCCACTGTTTCCGTGCTACACTACGCATGCGCGTTTTTAGCATACGTCATATTCATAGCAGTCAACAAAAAGTCAAACGACACTTGGCCTAGAATGCTTCGAAATACGCCTGGCTATTCGCAGACCGTCAACATGAACATGATTCGCTGTGTGTAGGCTAAATAGGCCTAGCCGTGTAGTTTAAACTAAGGATTAATCCTGTTTTGTTTTTGCATACGCTTTGGCAGTCTGACTGTTTTTATTCTGTCAAACTGATATAATTATCTGCAATCTGGGCATCAATTTCTGGATTACGGTTTACAAGATTTGTTGATTTACTTCCCTTGATTTTGACTGTGACTATATATCGACTGTTTTAGACAATTGCTAGCTATCCACCTCATGTTCTGGCCTTCCAATGTCAACATATCGTTCTTTCCGTTTCATGAAAATAACCATAACCTAATCCTAACCCTATTGCTTTCCAGAGCAAGAGAGAATGTTGTTTTGTTAATGAGCAGATTGTGTTCATGTTGACGGTCTGCGAGTAGCCAGGCGTTTCGAAATTGCCTGTACAGAAAAGAATCTTGCAAACGTGTACATTTATGTAAAATCGAAGTATACGCAAGACCATGTTCTGAACGAAGTTGGCGTTAACAAGCAAAATTGTGTCAAATTTATAAATTTATCAAAACTGAATGAAGGCTAGCTTTGCATCGATATCGAAGGTCAAGGTCAAAAGTAGCTTTGCAAATCTTACGAAATGGGTGGTCCAGATTTGAAGTATTCAGGCCTCTGGAAGTTTTCTGAACCAGTGATAGAACTTCGCGCCCAATGATCAATCTTTCTGCTAAGCCATTTCGTTAGCCTGCTACTAGCTTATTTCCCGAGTGAGTGATGTGTTAAGTGGACGTTGTTTTCCCCGTTAAGTTACTTTATTGGAAAACAATGATTAGATCAGAAAGCTCAACGAAGTTGCAAACTTACGGGTAAGTTGATTCATTCAAACGCAAATGAGAACTCGATTATTTCAAGATTCATGTTTTCCTCCCAATTTGGTTGCTGTCCATGCAAACACAACTCCATTTTGGGGGTTGTCCCAACCATTACTAAATCATTACGCAAAATTCAAGGGAGATAAAAATTACACTTATCTAATATTACAGTGGAACCTCCCTTATAAGACCTTCAAACATCATCCAAAATGGGGTCTTATAAGGGAGGGGTCTTATAAGAGAGGTAATTTTAATACTTACAAAGAAGAGCAATGTAATGAAAATCTGTTTAAACGTCCTCCGGTCTGAAACAGACACATATGGGACATTAGTAGATATAAAGATGGTGGGAACGATCCTGGAGGCAATGCCCGGAGGCAGTGCAACTCCAGAAAAGTCCCGATTTTTTGATAAATTTTAGATGTGTGACCAGCTAAGAGCAATGTCTCAGAGAAGCAGGTCTTATATGGGAGGGAGTCTTATAATGGGAGGTCTTATAAGGGAGGTTCCACTGAAAAAGCCAGAAGGTATTATCATAAACAGAATAAAGAAGGCTGGTTATAAATAGTTTCTGGGTTTTGACCCCCAAAAAAGAAAGACAGTACGCCTACCTACTAGCACATAATAGCGATAATTAAATACTCGCTAAAGAAACCAAGAGCTTGGGTGAGAAGAACGAAAATTTATTAATAAAGACATAAAATTCCCGTGGAAGCCGTCTACAACACCCAGCAAGACGAGTTGCGGGCATTTAGGAAGCTTTCCTTTGTTTATTACTTCTGTTATAGGCTGTGAGCCAGGAAACGACATCATGCACACTGCGGATTTGTGCAGACCATATTTTGTTTTAGTAGTCTGGACCCTAAGAAACACAAATCAGGACGTTTGCCCTCAATCATCCTCCGGGTGAACTGTCAGGGACGTCTTGAAGTTACGCACATGCCTATGCTTGAACCCCGTCACCCAAGACACGAATTAAATCTGGGACGATATATGCCTCATTTTTTACAATTGTTTCTGGCTCTTAATCTTTGCTAAAAAAACCCTTTTAACTTCTTTTGAAACAAAATTTCACATTTTGATGGTTGAATTCCAAAAATTCTACTATTATTTCCAGTTAAATGCCAAGCGGTGGTGTCAGCGTTCTCTTTTGCAGTTAAAAAGCCTTCTGCGTTGTACTGATAAATGTGATAGTCCTTTTGGTATTCAACTTTGAGTATTATCTTTCATGCATTAAAACTTTAATTCAACATGGGGTATGAAAGGCACAAACTGCCGGCCATCATAATAGGTTTTACGATACCATAAGCCTGATGTATGTCAACTTTCATTTTTGTTCTCCATGATGTAGGTTTTTGTTAGTGTGTTTAGGTTTGTTTGTAATTCCAAGCATAAAATATACAATAACCCTGCCATATAGTTCTGAAACAGCCAGTTACATTCCTTTAGGTTTAATTGTGCTCTGGCTGATGAGCTTTGACTTTGTGCATCCATTGAAGATGGCTCTGTTGTAAAGGCAAGAAATTGAAATTATGTGTTTGCCAAAATAAAGACATTTGGAAGCCATTTAATAAGAGGTGGCATCATGCCTAATGCATGGACATCAAGATGACTGCCCTCCATCCCCCATAGTATTTTACTGTATGAACCTTACTAGAGTTACTAATGTTAAGATCTGCAGATTCAGCGCTGCAAAACCACAATGGGAAGAGAGAAAAAAAAGAACTGTTGGACACTTTGTCTACATCATTGCATATTATGAAAGGCACAGGCCAGGTACAGAAATAATGCCACAGACCGACACACATTTCAATAAACTCATGAAAACTACAACTGTAGCCTAGTTATTTCAGGTAGTCGCATAGTGACAAACACAAAAAGCATTCTGAGATTTGCAGTCAGCAACAAACATTCTAGTACCGTTTTTGTGTGGATAAGAACATTTTTTATTTAATTTTACAATTCTAGAAAGAAGCAGATTTGTGAAGTGTGCGACTAAATCAGAAGAAGAAGAAACTGGCTTACCAGGCACAAATTTACAGCGTGTGTCTGGTAAAAGGTAGAACAACTCTTGTATTCGATGGGACAAGATCTTTGTCAGGCTTTTTTCCTGAGAGTTCGTGGAAAACACCCAAACATTTCTTGTTTCAATTCAAATAACTTTATTAATACCTGAGAAAATTAAGACGCACAATCGTAGGCTTCATAAACAATATCAATAAACACATTATAAATACATCCAATGGCACAGAAAGAGTACAAAACTTTATAACAACATCAAGCAATTGAAAAGGGAAAGAGGTAAATTACTGTAAGTATAAAACACAAACACCTTCACACACGGTCTACTGTTTTCACACCCGCACCCCTTCACCCCTCCCCTCCCCCATTCGTTTTAAAGACGAATGGCTGAGGGAATAAAAGAGTGAAGGTGCCTCGATGTTTTTAAATTTAGTGCGTGGGGCTCGGAATCTGTCTCTTTTGCCTGATCGTCTGCTGTCAATGTCGTCAGGTAGAGGGTGGGTTTCGTCCGTCATTATTGTCCTTAATTTGTCCGTCAGTTTTCTAGAGTACAGTAGATCCATGCATATGAGCTTACTAAACTAGTATGCAACTTGCCCAAGTTGACAACTGCTTAGTAGACTACTAGGCAAGTTTGAAACTAATTTTAGTCTTCAAAGCATGAATACGGATTTGAATGCTACTAGCTAGTTTTCAACTAGACTGACCTACTAACGCATTCGAAGGGGAATCCGTTCAGTGCGCATGTTCACAGACCAAAGGGAACTCACTCTCTGTAGTTTGATGCATATGAGCTTACTAAACTAGTATACAACTTGCCTAAGTTGACAACTACGCAAGTTTTTGAATGATTAATCAAAATCATAAAAATATTTCTGAAAATTGGGAAGATTGAGAGAGGGGGAGAGAGAGAAAGAGAAACTCGAAACACAAAACTCAAAACTTTTTTTTATTGAGGGTAAACAGATAAGCAATTGTAATTTAGTATTCTTCTTTTTTTTACACCGTTTCCTCATGGAGAAAACATGAGAACACAACAAAAAAACAAAACAAAAAAAGAAACAAAGCAATGAATAACGACTAGTTCACAACTAACACATTTAGTGCTGATTGGATGTCCACTAAAATTCTGTCTACTAACTCGACAAGTTAAGTAACAACTAGGACTATGGATTTTCCATGCAGACCTTACTATATTTTAAGTTGACAACTTACAACTTAGTTGCCAACTAACCTCTTAGTAAGCTCATATGCATCAAACTACTGGTCGTCAAATGAGTTTTTATTTTCCCCACCCCCCCCACCAGCTTTCTTATTGTCTTCTCCGGTCTGTCTTTGCCATGTTTGTCATGGTAGAGCAGAGAAGATATATCTGGTGTACTCTTACACTTTGTTTCTGGAGCCTGAGACTGCTGTATGCAGAGCAGCCATGGAGAGAATTTCGGTGCTGCTCCTACCATCTCTTCAGAGAGGAACATTGTCACCCATATGTACAGGGGAGATTTTCATATAGAATATAGTTAACACTCTCTGATGTTGGAGCAACATGCATCCTTCATGAGCTGGTCATTTAATAGGTCGCAAATGTTGGTAGAGCAGTCCTTTCTGTGTATCCCACACTCCAAATACTGAACACCCATAAAAATGCAAGCATAGTTGAGAAATGCTTGTTTGACTGGGACAGAATTCCAGTGCATCTTAGAGCATGTAGCCTTATCCTTACTTTGACCCTCAGAGGTATTTCTCACCCATTTACTGCTTTGGCTCGTTAGAAATTTCTGGTAGCATTTTCTAAAATGACCATAAGCACAAGAGAAATATGCTAGAGGAAACTGAGAGGGAATCTTGGACTGGTTCTTGCAAATGTCGCACAACAAATGCCTGATTTGTGGCGCCTTGCATTTATTTAACTTTGTGTCGATTAATATCGTTATTTGTGCATCAGACTAGTGGTCTTCAAAATGTATGATGCACACAAGCTGTCTTGTAGTCTTGTTTTTTCTCTGCCTTATTACACTAACAGATTTAAATTTGCATCAGTCAGGGTCAGCATTAGTCAGTCAGCTGCGTGTTTCTGAGAACATTTACTGAGCTGCGTGTTTCTGAGAACATTTACTGAACTGCGTGTTTCTGAGAACATTTACTGAGCTGCGTTTTTCTGAGGACATTTACTGAGCTACGTGTTTCTGAGGATATTTACTGAGCTACGTGTTTTTGAGAACATTTACTGAGCTGCGTGTTTCTGAGGACATTTCCTGAGCTGCGTGTTTCTGAGGACATTTACTGAGCTGCGTGTTTCTGAGAACATTTACTGAGCTACGTGTTTCTGAGGATATTTACTGAGCTACGTGTTTTTGAGAACATTTACTGAGCTGCGTGTTTCTGAGGACATTTCCTGAGCTACGTGTTTCTGAGGATATTTACTGAGCTACGTGTTTTTGAGAACATTTACTGAGCTGCGTGTTTCTGAGGACATTTCCTGAGCTACGTGTTTCTGAGGACATTTACTGAGCTGCGTGTTTCTGAGAACATTTACTGAGCTGCGTGTTTCTGAGGACATTTACTGAGCTGCGTGTTTCTGAGAACATTTACTGAGCTACGTGTTTCTGAGGACATTTACTGAGCTGCGTGTTTCTGAGGACATTTACTGAGCTACGTGTTTCTGAGGACATTTACTGAGCTACGTGTTTTTGAGAACATTTACTGAGCTGCGTGTTTCTGAGGACATTTACTGAGCTGCGTGTTTCTGAGAACATTTACTGAGCTACGTGTTTTTGAGAACATTTACTGAGCTGCGTGTTTCTGAGAACATTTACTGAGCTACGTGTTTCTGAGGATATTTACTGAGCTACGTGTTTTTGAGAACATTTACTGAGCTGCGTGTTTCTGAGGACATTTACTGAGCTACGTGTTTCTGAGGATATTTACTGAGCTACGTGTTTTTGAGAACATTTACTGAGCTGCGTGTTTCTGAGAACATTTACTGAGCTACGTGTTTCTGAGGACATTTCCTGAGCTGCGTGTTTCTGAGAACATTTACTGAGCTACGTGTTTTTGAGAACATTTACTGAGCTGCGTGTTTCTGAGGACATTTCCTGAGCTGCGTGGTTCTGAGGACATTTACTGAGCTACGTGTTTCTGTTAATAGGAGACACTTCCATGTCACACTCACATGACTATGCTATTATCTATTTTTAGTACTATCTGACAAATATATACAAACACCAATATTTACAAACCAATCGTGATGAGTCTCTCTTACTTATATTTTGCATAAGAGCATTGTTCTCCTACTTTGCTCAGATAGTCTCATCATATGAACCCAGATGCGTCATACTGCCTTTAACCACCTAACTGAAAAATACTTAGGCCCAGCATGTCTGTCTTCGGCTGGAGAAATTCTTGCGTTGCGTAGTGAAAATTACAATGGGTACCAATGGATCACTACAAAATTCTTATTTGGGCGCATGTGAATTGTTTCTTGGAATCGGAAAGTGAGCTGGCCAGTTTGCATGTAAATTGAAAGGCCCACGCATCAACAGAAGCTTCAGGTCTAAAAAACCCTACAAAAAATCTAAGTTAGCATAATTTAACATGGAAACGTGTAAGTGGTTGGACCAGGATAGCTGGCCAGTTTGCATGTAAATTGAAAGGCCCACGCATCAACGGAAGCTTCAGGTCTA
>CM065707.1:14246497-14279615 GCA_017654935.2 Phymorhynchus buccinoides
TTTAAAAAGAAAAGGACAGAAATGTGGAGGGTGGGGTGGGGGGGGGGGGGGGGGGAAAGAGGTAGGCCTAACAAAAATATAAGTACACAGAAGTGTGGCAAGGTAGGATTATTTCCTATATGTATATGTAGGTAATATTTCCTATATGTATATATATTGTATATTGTAATTTGAGTTGATAAACCTTTTCTGTGTCCAATGTCTGTATTTGTGAACCTCAGAAACAAGCTCTGTTAATGTTAACTTTATGAATTGTTCTGTGTTCTGAAAAGAAGAAAATAATAAAATGTGCTGATTTACTTTTTCTCTCAATGGGGGAGGGACTGTGCCTTATGTAAAGACAGCTGTTTCGATTTGTGAAGATCTCATCAGTGTGCATGATCGGCCTGCAATTAAACTGATGATGAAAATCCGTTTAACGTCCTCCGGTCTGAAACAGACACATATGGGACATTAGTAGATATAAAGATGGTGGGAACGATCCTGGAGGCAATGCCCAGAGGCAGTGCAACTCCAGGAAAGTCCTGATTTTTAACGATAGAGTTGTATATTAATTAAATTAAATTAAATGCCATTAGACTGGTGAAAATGATGTTTTACGTCCTTTCGGTCATAGACACATATGGGACATTAGTAGATATAAAGATGGTGGGAACAATACTGGAGGCAATGCCTGAAGGCAGTGCAACACCAGTAATGTTTCGAATGTATTTATTTTATTTTTGTATTTATTTTATTTAACTATTTATTTATCTTATTTATTAGCACTAGTAGTATTGAAATTTTAAAAAAGCAATATTGTCTGTATATCAGAAACGTGTACGAATTGTGTGTGCTTCTCCAATGCTATGCTGGCTGATTCACAGTTCATGTTGTACTATGGATAAATTATTGTTTTGTTTCCCCTTGGTCTCTCCCAAATTTACAAATTGGTAAACTTATTGATTTATTATTATTATTATATATTATTATTATTATTATTACTTTTGTTTTGTTCACACTTAAAACTCTTGTTTGTATTCACAGTTTATATTGGTTTAAACGCAGTCTCCATCTGTTCAATCAATTGTGCAATTATGATGTTAATTTAAGGAGCACGGTATAAGCTTCGAGCTTGTTGTTGCTCTAATTGTCTTTTTGTTTGATCGTTTCCGAGTGAGTGAATAAAGATTTGTTTAAACCAAGTCCCGAGTATTTAACAATATAGATAGGTGTAGCGGTAACCACGCCTCAGTTAAACCTCATGGTACCGCCACATGATCGAAGTATTTAATGCCATTTGACTGACGACGAAAATGGTGTTTTACGTCCTCTTGGTCTGAATCAGACACATATGGGACATTTGTAAATACAAATATGGTGGGAACAATCCTGGAGGCAATGCCCGGAGGCAGTACGAAACCAGTAAAGTCCCGATTTTTTTATTAATACAGATAGGTGTAGCGGTAACCACGCCTAGGTTAAACCTCATAGGCTATGGCACCGCTACAAGTATTTGTTGCATTTCATATTGTTTATTATGCCATTTGACTGAATTTTGGTATTTTACGTCCTCTCGACCCAGGTGGGCACATATGGACTGTGCCATTTATATATTGCCATTTTATTTGTGCCATTTATATATGCCATTTGACTGTCCAGTGGATGTCAACTTGAGCAAGAAGACATTCTACAAGAGAATGGTGTCTTCTTTGCACCAGATCGAAAATCCACAATAAAAGCAAACCAGCATTAAGTTAAACCAGAAATAGTAAATATCTTATGTAAAATAACGAAAACAATAATGTTCTGAAATTTTAATTTTAATTACTAATAGACATGACTACAGGGGGCCAACTACTGATATGATATCTACATTGAGGATAATAATAGTATGAAAGAGAAATCTCAGTGAATACAAAATAAATATTATAATACTGTATGTATGTATTTATTGTTTATTTATTTATTTTATTTTTCTTTATTGTGTATTGCCAATCAGACTTACTTCAATTTCACAGGGAGATTTGCATTATTTGTATGTATCCATATGTCAAGCTAAGCACTAAAAGTGAAGTACCTGAACATTCCATTGTTAATGTCACGAAAACAAATATGCTAAAATATTTGACTCCACGAGGCATCACATACTATAACGTGATTGCTTGATGCAACTGCTTGGTGTTTCTGTTATTGCTGTTGTTTGGAGATCGATCAGACAGTTTCTTGTCACATGAGCACAGATGTGCCATGCTGCCGTTATGCAACTAACTAAGAGCTAGTTAGACCTAGCATTAAATTTTATGTCTTCGACAAGAGAAAATCTTTGTAAGAATTTCTATGACTAATCAAGAGAATGGTGAAGGCAGAAAGAGAGTAGATGACATTAGCAAAAGGAAAAGGCAGTCAAAGAGAGTGACAGGTTGGAGGAAGTTGCAAGCACAGAATTTCCAGAAGGTGGGGGAACTATTTGTACGAAAGCTCCACGGTGTCCCCACGGGGGACAAGTGCTTGTGATTTACAACTAATCATGTTTATTTTGAATGTTTCTTCTGGGTTTTGGGGGTTTTATTAGAGAGATGCATGATTTTGCCTATATACGAAGTACAAATGATCTCCCTTGGATAGATTTAAAAAAAATGTAATTCATTATTTCACATGTTTACATTTGAAATATATCACATTTTAAAACAACTTAGATTAAGAATATGTTTTTCTTTCCGTTTCTGATCTACTTAGTGTCACAATGTTTATTGTTTTGTTGTTACTAATTTTTTTATATAAAAAAATAAGCATGACAAAGAGCAATTTCGTGACCTTTGACCCCCTCTGGTTATTACATATCCAAGTTTCCGCTATAGGTTTCCCTCTTAAAAATGGAAAATGCCTACCCCCTTCTACCACTTCAGACATACGATGCTTGAGTTGGAGAGGTGGCTTTTCAATTATTTTTGTTTGTGGCTCAAGCCACAAACCTATAACTCACTTTGTCGGTAGGTCGGTCTGTCGTTCCAAAATTGTCGCACATTTTGACAAAATTGTCGCACTTCAAATCGAGGCTACACTTCAAAATAATTGAGGCCGCTCTTTAAAATGATGTATTTTAAAAGCGTACAAAATAATAAACATACGTAATACAGACACTACAACAGACACGACGAGTATGCAGTGCTTCTTTTGATGAATATAAGTAGGATACATAGTTTTAAATGTTTTCCAAAAGATATAAAAAGTTACGAAATGGAGCAGAGATAACATTCTGGTTTACAGATTAAAATTATTGAAAAGCCAGGGGAGGTGACTCATGATTGGAGTGGTAAAAATAGACCGCGTGCCACAAACTATTGCGATTTCGCGCTTGTTTTTTTCTAAGCACTTTCTTAAGCCTTCTACGCTAGTCTACTGGGTTTCTAAAGTTAAAGAACATTCCAGTATATATGAGTATCACACTGGGTTCAACTTTGTTTTGCTTCTAGAGTACTAAGGGGGTTGCTGCGTACCCCTTATGGCATTGAAAAGAATGACGTAATTTCTATTTAATCTCTACGATTGCAAAGGGGGGGGGGGGGGGGGGGGGGTACGCACGGACCCAACCAACGCGCAGACCTGTTAGTACTCTATACTACAAAAGTTTGTGCTGTCAAAAAGGATGGCTATATTCACATTTATGCCCGTCAAGAACGATAATTAGTAACAGAAAAGAACATAGCGATTGCTTTTTCAGTCAACAGATTATCGTTCTTGACGGGCATAAATGTGAATATAGCCAAAAGGATTTCTTTAGGCCTATGTTTATAGACGAAGTTTGATAGACCAAGTTAGTTCAAAACACTCTTTAAGAAAGGTGAAGTGCCTCAAATTTGCGTGTTAGAAGCCGACATCCTAGCTGGATGCATCAATGGGATGCTAGGGAACACTTCTAGACCGGATGTCACATTGCTGGACTCCCGGAATCCAAGATCGCGGATATCCAATATGGCGACCAACAACACAACAGTTTGGGCGTGGAACATAGTCAAGTAGCACCTCGTTTTAAAGGCATTTACATGCAGAGCAGCTTTATGTGATGAGTCTGGACGTATGGAAAGCCGTGTGTATATTATGAGCAGTTGAAATTTCGTGTATATTAGTAATGCGTAAAAATATATTGTACTATATCTCTATTTATTCGCACAAGATTTAGCTAGCACTTGACTCAAAATAAATGGATTTAATTGTTCAAAATAAAGACTTATAATGTTTTAGCAACAAGAAAGAGAATCTTGGCAAATAAAATGTATGTGAAAATAATGACAGCTGACAATAAAATGCGTTCATAAAGGATTCTCATGACATTTCAGGTGATGAGAAAGTAATAGTGGTTTGAAAATTTATTGTTTTGAATGTTTACCTTTTTTTCGAAAGTTGTGAATATTAAAGATGATATAGGAATGAAAGCTCTGTTTTGAAATAAAATTGACATCATTTCATGTGGCTACATCCTAACCCACTTCCAAACCGAGATGAACAGAGAGATCTCCTTGAGCCCTGACTCCATCTTTCAAATCAGTATTGGCTTGGGTCCTTTCCATAACTGTATTAAAAAATATATTCAGTGGAATAGGACATAGTTCATTGCCATTATATTGTGCAAATCATCTGCCATTATATGTGGGGCTGTTTTTTAATGAGAAGATATTGTTCTAAATTTTGAATCATGTTTCTTATTATTGTCCCACACCACTGGGTTTGTCTTTTTCTTACACTTGTCGTGTAGTTGTTTGTTTGTTGTCTTTTCTTATCTCTGTTTCAGATACCAGACAGAATACCTCCTTGGTGTCTTCATGCGACTTGTTTGTTTGTGGCTCAAGCCACAAACCTATAACTCGCTTTGTCGGTCGGTCGGTCTGTCTGTCTGTCTGTCTGTCTGTCTGTCGGTCGGTCGGTCCAAAATTATCGCACATTTTGACAAAATTGTCGCACTTCAAATCGAGGTTACACTTCAAATTGAGGCCGCTCTTTAAAATGATGTATTTTAAAAGCGTACAAAATAATAAACATACGTAATACAGACACTACAACAGACACGACGAGTATGCGGTGCTTCTTTTGATGAGTATAAGTAGGATACATAGTTTTAAATGTTTTCCAAAAGATATAAAAAAGTTACGAAATGGTGCAGAAATAACATTCTGGTTTATAGATTAAAATTATTGAAAAGCCAGGGGAGGTGACTCATGATTGGAGTGGTAAAAATAGACCGCGTGCCACAAACTATTGCGATTTCGCGCTTGTTTAAATCTTGTTTTGTTTGTTTTGTACAGAGGGTTGAAGTGTTTTTCTCTGTGTCTGTCAGTATATGTTTCTTTGATCTTCAGTTGTTTTGCTAACTTTGTTACTTGCTCGGAAGCTCCGAATCCATCAATCCACATCTTACTAAATGTTCCATGTGTCGCTCATTTCACGAAATGGTTATTAGGAAACCATAATCAACTCTACAGCGATAAAAATGAAGACAATACTTCTGCATCCAAAAGGAAAACCCCCAAATTATGTAGTTTTTGCGATTTACATATGCATTAGGGTACCTGTTTGCTACAATTCTGGATGGAAGATTGGTTGTTCCTTAGAATCAACTTAGATGCAAGCAAAACATATACAAAGTTTACAATTTATAGTAAGCTGTCGTGTACATCTTTCAAAACTATAGTAGCATTTAAACTCTTGTTTGACGGTTTGACTGAAAAAAGATTGCCCTCTTAATGGACATGGTAAGGAGGGGCGGAGGATGGAGGGGTTCCTAACTGCACGGGGCCACCCCCACCCTCCTAGCTAATAAAAAAAAATAGTCTGGCTAATAAAAAAAAGACAATCTCTCTCTCTCCCTCCATCCCTCTCTCTCTCTCTCTCTCTCTCTCTCTCTCTCTCTCTCTCTCTCTCTCTCTCTCTTTCTCTCTCTCTCTCTCTCTCTCTCTCTCTTTGAAAATCAAACTATTTTACTCAAGTATATATCGAACACATTAATTTAACTGCATGCACAAAGAAACGTATTTTCGACAAAATTACGGAAAATGCCAGACTAAAAAAAAAACAATAAAAAGAAGAAAGAAAAATAACCACAAATCTATGAGAGCGCTTGCCGTGCGCACAAGCTCAACCATACAAATTTGCAATCACACACGCGTGCACGCGCACACACTCGCGTAGGCTACGCACACACATGTGCACGCACGCACATACACACACACGCACGCACATCCTACGCGCGCACACACATGCACGTACGCATGCACGTACACACACACACACACACACACACACACACACACACACACACACACACACACACATTGTGAGTTTGTTATCTTTAATAGACAATCGTTTGCACTAATTAGTCTAAAGAATTTTCAGTCGATATTTTATTCTAGGTACGGACCAGAAAAAATATTCTTCGATTTTGTTTTGGTCTGTCGCCCACAAGAAACACGATTGTTCACGTAAGAGTTGACCCCTATTCAATAATTAGCTTGCATGCTTTACTTAAATGCCTGGGAACATACGCACACACGCATAAGCGCGTGTTCGCGCACACACTGCACACACGAGTGCGCGCCTCACAGACTAATCTGCGCGCACGCGCGCACACGCACACACACACACACGCGCTCTCACATGTGCACTCACGGAGGCGAGCCTACGCGCATACACAGTCGCGATCGGACACACACACACACACACACACACACACACACACAACACACACACACACACACACACACACACACACACTCGCGCGCGCGCGCGCGCGCACGTTTCTCCCCCTGGAATATTGCTTCATTTCATGAAATATTTCAACATTGAATGTCTTTTTGGCATTCGGTATGGAATGTACGATTGTATTGATCAGATAGTATACTACTGTAATGTTAGACCTAGGCACACTAAGAAAATAATTGTTTTACAATGGGAAAAAGTTTGGTCTGCTGTGCTGGTTTCAAACGAATGATTGAAACTGTAGCAATCTTATGGCTGTGAAGGTTTGCATGTGGCAGTATTGTCTTGATTTGTTGTTTAGCCTGTAAATTGTGAGGAAAAGATGCGTCATGTTGTTCTATGTTTGTTTGTTTGTTTGTTTCCTTTCTTGTTTTCGCAAATATCAGCTTAGCTACATGCCGTGCTTGACATATTAGCGTAAAAAAATGACATGGGGGAGGGAAGGGCAGGGGGTTCCAGAAAGGGTTAGTTTCAATGCAGCAGCTCTTGGGAAAAGTTGGCCTTGGGGTGAGGTGGGGGAGACATTTGTCTGTGCCTTTCTTCTTCTTCTTCTTCTTCTTCTGCGTTCCCAGGCCTTAAGGTTGTAATGGGTAAGGTACTTGTTTGTCAGGTTTTCAGTTTTCACTGGTCTCCCCGTTGCATGCAGCCGACACATTCCGATTTCGGAGGAGCTTAAAGGAGAAGATTATGTTTCTAAAAATAAAGGCAGGAGAATGGGCCAATAAGCCAGAAATATAGTAGAGAACAAGCACAGAACTTCTAGAAGGTGGGGAACTATTTGTACGAAAGACCCCCCCCCCCCCCCCCCGTATGAGAGACTCGTGAAAGGGGGGGGGGGGGGCGGGGTCGTCCAGCTCCCCGTATGGAGGCACGAGTCGTCCACCCACTGCCCCATGGGAATTCAGTTACTAACACCAGTGACTTCAGAAGAATTGCCGTCCTCCCGTCCTACAGGAATCTCCAAACAAACGGTATAGGGTGAGACAGTAAATCACTCATCTGGCAATAATGAAGAATGACGGAATGAATGACTTTCTGGTGATAAATCACCGGTACAGAAAACATTGACTGACATAAAGCAAGTAAACCTCTACCGAGGAGAGGCAACACAGTTTTACTTTTGCATCTAGTAGGTCTATACTACATGCATATACTGTTTAGAATTAGCACTGCGCCGTGCATATAAGCTTATTGACTTTATTTTAGTTGAACGGGTACTGTTCATATATTCATTGTGTTCCTATTTCCCTTTAATTATAGTTTGTTCAAAGTGTTATTATTTGTTTATAATTAATTCTAATATTTAAGTTTATATGTTAGTTGTTATGTTATTCGTGATTTAGTATTTTGTATTTTATTTTGGCGCTTGTAACTTTGATACATTGTGGTCATGCGCAAGACGGTTGTTGTCTGGCTGGGGGGTTTCCGCCATGTTTTACTAAGAGAGTAAAGTTGGTTAAACTAAAGAACTGGAAACTCGTGTTTGTTTGTATGAGCGAGACACAAGAACAGATACCAAAGACGAGATTAAAAGAGAAGAAACTAATAGGGTTCCAATTGAATTCAGTTAAGGTAGCAGGATCACCTGGCCGGGGGTGTCGCATGAAAATAGGTAGCTCGTAAAAATAAGTAGCTCGCTATTATGAGAGTCTGTATTTGCGACAACCACAAATTTCACTTTTTCTGTACTTTAACCATTTAACTAACCCTAACCCTAACCCTAACCCTATCCCTAACCCTAGAAAAAAGTGAAATTTGTGGTTCATGCTCAATGTCGCAAATACACACTGTCATAGGTAGCGAGCTACTTATTTTTACGAGCTACCTATTTTCATGCGACACGGGGTACATGTTTTCTTTGGGGTGTACGTCAGTTAAATATTATTATATATGTATGATGTTTTGCATGGAACTAGATAACAAACTGGTCTTTTCATTAAAACTTATATTTTGTACAAACAATCATTAGGACACCCAAAATAAATAATGATTGAATAATTAGGTCCGGCCTGTCGCATGAAAATAGGTAGCTCGTAAAAATAAAAAGCTCGCTACCTATGACAGTGTATATTTGCGACATTGAGCATGAACCACAAATTTCACTTTTTTCTAGGGTTAGGGTTAGGGTTAGAGTTAGTTAAATGGTTAAAGTACAGAAAAAAGTGAAATTTGTGGTTGTCGCAAATACAGACTCTCATAGTAGCGAGCTACTTATTTTTACGAGCTACCTTTTTTCATGCGACACGGCCGACCTTCATAATCATGCCACGAAGGGTTCCAGACGCTCACACTAAACTATTTGTTAGATGTGTTAGTCATTCTGCACATGCACGTTTAAGAAGTTTATTAGGAAGTTAAACCAAAGTTTATGTTGCTGACATGCAAAATGTGTTTTTTAGGGCCCGTCCAATTTGTAATTAAATATTTTATTAAAATTTTTAATTTCTCATTCCCCTAATGTTTTTCATTGTCAACTTACAGACAAGGGGTTTGGTTCAGCTTCCTGCAAATGTTATGAAATACAAATATGCAAAATTTCAACATGATATCTTTAATAGTTTTTGAGATATCATCGGAAAACATAGAAAAACGTTGAAATTTCGCTAACTTTTCAACCGTCAAAATGGCAGAAACGCTGTCCTTCGATCAAAGCAGTTGAAGTCCTAGTAGGCATCAGCCTGGTATTGAGTATTTATTGCAAAAAATAAGGCAAACTCCAAGCAATCAATATCGCAGCTAAAACCGAGCATTAATTTACTGAACTTATCACTAAGAACCCAACTTGAATTTGCTTTGATGTTTGTTTGAACCATTGAAAGCTATTTGTTGATCATATTTGTGTTGCTGCAATGAATAACAAGCACACTATCTAAGTCTAGCCTCCCTGCTTCCATGAGTGTGACGTGGTCACAGTGTTTATATTGCAAATATGATAAAGTCCTGCCAAGTGTCCTTCAGCTGTAATATCCATTATTTATACATTCTATTTCCAGTTGGCACAGATGGATCAAATTCAATGCATGCCTCTTCATCACTCGAAAAAATACAGAAATGACCACTGAAGAAAAAAAGAAAAAAACCCGCTGAACTAAACAGGTTGTTTTGTCCTTTTTAATATGAAACCCCCCCCACAACGTTTCAAGGAATATCCTCGCTATCAAGTGAAAATAAAAGAAAGTAAAGTAAAGATCAGAGATTGAAATAGCAAAACGAAAGGACTGAGCAGATTTCAAAACAAAAGTGAGGGCTGGTAAAAAAAAACATATATAGTGAGCACATATCATGCATTGAACATCAAAACTAACATAGCAACCAAAAACTTATTGGGACATGCAATGACAAAAAGACAAAGCTGAGTTGGTATTCACTTTGATTAAAACACACACACGCATGTACACACACACATACGCACGCACACGCACACGCACACACACACACACACACAGACACACACACATGCATGCATGCATGTATGCACACATTACTCACATGCCCACATACACACATAAACACACACATGTGCAAACATACAGGTAATATGTATAACTATATAGAACATTTATCATCAGATAGATTTATGCAAGTAAGAGTTGGAAGTACATATTCAAATCCCAGAGAACTTCACAAGGTTCTGTTATTTCACCTATCTTGTTTAATGTATTGATAGCAGATCTACCAAATAATCTATCTAAAGACACAGTCTTAGCTCAGTACGCAGACGATATCTGCATGTGGATGAAGGTAACAATGAAGCGTAACACTCCACTTAGATCCTTGAACCATACAAAAAAATTATATCAACGTGAATTAGATAAAATAAATACATTTATGAAAGAAAATGGTTGAACTTTATCATTAGAAAAAACACATATAGTACTTTTTAATTCGGGATGCAACCCAGAAAAACTTCCAGTTTTTACCATCAATGGCACAGTAATCAATTATGCGCAGAGTGTGAAGTTTCTGGGTGTTTTCCTTTCATCAAAACTTACTTGGAATCAACATATAGATTACATATTAAACAAAGCAAGAAAGGCTTTAAATTTTCTCAAAATTATAAGTAACCAGCGTTGGGGACAAGCGCTTATATGTCTTGCTAATTCTCTTGTACGATCTCGATTAATTTATGCCCAGGAAATTTTCTTTAGTGCTCCAAAATATTTGTTAAAGAAACTACAATGTATCGATTGTAAAGCTTTTAAACTGGCACTTGGGGTACCAACTCATGCTTATAATCTAGGATCATATAAAGAAGCAGGTATTCTACCTCTCGATGAATATAGAAAGATTTCTGCTGCAAAATTTGTATTAAAAGCATCAGTATATGACACATTTTGTAAAGAAGAAGTTAAGTTAGATACTGAACATGATTTTGTTAAAAGAGCTAAAACAATTGAATCTTTGCAACCAATTAATTCATTTGTCTCCGATATTATTAATTGCAAAGAATTAAAAAATAAAGAAATTACAGCTAAGCCATCTTTTTCGCCAGTACCGCCTTGGGAACAAATTAAACCTGCTTTTGATATTGATCATACAGATATTAACAAAAGTCAATCTCCAAACATATTAAAAAACTTAGTTAATTTACATATGGAAAGTTGTTGTTGTGGATGCATTAAAATATACACAGATGGGTCTGTTCTTCAAAATGGGAATACAGGAGCAGCATTTGTAATACCCTCGTTAAAAATAGAGAAACGATATTATATAGGTAAATATTATTCCATTTTTACTGCAGAATTGTTAGCTATTTTAATGGCATTACAATATACTGCAGAATTACCTATAAATGCTTGTAAAATATTACTTTGTGTAGATTCGAAATCAGCATTACAAGCTATTAAAGGTCAAAATGTTAACATACGCCTTGAAATGATATTAGAGATCAAACATTTAATTAATCAATTATCGAGTAAAGACATTAGTGTAACTTTTTATTGGGTTCCCTCCCATTGTGGAATATACTCAAATGAATTGGTTGATCGAGCAGCTAGAAGTGCAGCGCGTAATTCCGAGGGAACGATTCATCTTAATGTGAATTTAGATCTGCATGAATATTATAAACATATTGAAAAATTATCCAAAGAAAATTTTGACAGCATGTTAATGACTTCAGACAGTCAATATTCACGCTGTTGTATAAAAGGCTCAAGTACAATGAATTCCTACTTAATTTTAAAACAGCTCAAAGATACAAGTTTAAGACAAATCGTATCTTTGATGTTTAAACTTCGTTTAAATGCTTTTAAAACAAAATTTTCTAAAGACGTTAAGTGTATATGTGGAAATCAAATATCTATAAATCATTTGCTCCTATATTGTCCTAGAATTAAAGAACAAATCAACAAAACTGATGGTGAATTGCTGAACCATCAAACGCCTTTAACCATTGAAAAAATCTTAAACAACTTTAATCTCCTTAAACGTTTTTCAGAAATCCTGCACATAAGTCCTGTTGGTATTTTTCTTTGAGTTACTAATTAATTGTTGGCTTAAATTGTGTTATTATATTTTTGTTGTTAGCCATTTAGAAATTAAGACACACTTGTTTAACTCTTCATGTTACATACCTCAGTTTGAAATGTTACTGTATGTCCTCCCTTCCCTCCCATCTTATATATCTGTTAATGTAATTTTTATATGCACTCAGTTATATTTGTATGAATAGATGTGTAGGGAAAACACATAAATAATACTACCATTCACGCACTCACACACACTCTCACTTCAATACCTATCTCTGATGTAGGCTTAATTAATTTCACACACACACTTCTTTTTTGTGTTTCTTTTTTTGTTGTTGTCTAATATCACTTGCGGGTGAACAGACGTTAAACTAAAGAACGAACATGCACAAATACACCCCCCCCCCCCCCCCATATACACACATATCCATGCACACACATAAAAGCACATCCACACATCAAGGACAAGGTCTGCTTCCCTCGGGCTAAATCATCCTCATAAATTAATCATCACCGTCATCATCATCACCACCATCACCATTATCATCATCATCATCACCATTACCAACGTCCACCATCACAATCATCATCGCCATCACCATCACCATCATCATCACCACCACCACCATCATCATCCCCCAAAGATCTCCAAATAGTGCCAGCCAAAGAGTTAGTAAATTTTGAATTACTGTTTTGAATTCAAACCAGCTGGTGTTGTAGTTCCAAGCCGTTTGATTAGCCAGGATTCTCGAAATTTCCGATGAACCATGCCTCCCCTGTTTTGCCACACTGCGGCCACAGTAGCATGGGTTAGGGAGTGTCCAGGGCTATTGAAGTGCAGGCCGATTGGGTCTTGGTACCCCAGGCGCATGGACCGCAGGTGCTCTGTGAACCGTTCGTTAAGCGTTCGGTACGTTTCACCCACATACAGCTTGTGGCAGAGAAGGCATTCAATTATGTAGACCACATTTGCGGATTGGCAGGTGAAAAGTGTGTGGGTTGAGAATTTTCCACAACTCCGGGTGAATGTGGTGGCGGAGCTGATGAAAAATCAACAACACATGGCAGTCCCAGTCCCAGTCCCAGTCTGGCCGGTTGTCTGGTCTCTCTCTCTCTCTCTCTCTCTCTCTCTCTCTCTCTCTCTCTCTCTCTCTCTCTCTCTCTCTCTCTCTCTCTCTCTCTCTCTCTCTCTCCTTTGTTTTTGTTTTTCTTCTTTTCTTTTGTTTTTCTCTCTCTTCGCCCTTTTCAGTTGTAATAATAGTCAGAACTGACTTTGACAACTTCAATATTGGAAGAAGAAGAAGAAGACAGTCAGCAATTCTTAGCTATATAGTTCTTGCCGCGATAGACTCAAACAAGCCTATCCTGGCCTAACAAAATGGGTGTAAATAGAGGAGAGTATTTTGATTATCCTTGTGGGTAAAAACGACGGCGTGGCAGCTAATACCACCTCTTTACACCAATTGTTATAAAAAAACAACTTCTGTAAACTGTGTCATTTTTCTATACAAACATCCATTACAATTTAGAATGAACCCCCCCCCCAATAAATTCATGATTCATTGTACTCTCTCTCTCTCTCTCTCTCTCTCTCTCTCTCTCTCTCTCTCTCTCTCTCTCTCTCTCTCTCTCTCTCTCTCCGTTTTACATGTGCATATTTCTAAGTTGATGTAATGAATTTCAATGATAATTATTTGGTTGGTATAATTGTGTTTCACACGTTTGATTAATGTTCTTTCAGCTATGTTGTATCTCTGTTATGCTGTTGCACCTAATACAGTCGACGACGGATAAGCGAAGTGTCAGGGGAGATAAATTTTGACTTTCGCTTATCCGAATTTAGCTAATCCGTTGCAACGCTTTAGCGACATTTTTTAGACTCCACTTTCGCCTAACTGATGTTATGTTATTCTGTAGCCGAGATTCTCACCTTGCATTTAATGCCATCGTCTTTAAACAGTCTGTCGATACACCATGTAGATTTGAGGCATTATCAATCGTCTTGTCTTCCATACCATCATACAAAAATAGCGAGTGCACGTGTGTGTGTGTGTGTGTGTGTGTGTGTGCGCGCGCGCGCGTGTGTGTGCGTGCGCGCGCATGTGTGTGTGTGTGCGTGCGTGCGTGCGTGCGTGCGTGTGTGTGTGTGGTCGCACGTGCACGCGCGCACGGCGCGCGCGCGCGCTGTGTGTGTGTGTGTGTGTATGTGTGTCTAACGCAATCACACAAACACTTATATATGTAGGTTGATCAATAAATTTTGTCCTTGGGTCCATAAAATATGAATAAAAGAGTTCAGTCTTCAAACGTTTGCATTCCTAGGAAGAACACCTTTCCTCTTTGTATACACAGTTCCAGCCCTCTACGCCAGGGTTCAAGGTCATTTTGGTAGCTTCTTTAAGGCGATGGTCAGAGCTGTGATTTTGAACTTTTGGCGAGGGCCTAGGCACCAGAAATATTTTGTCCAGCCAAACATCCTAAACAAATCCAAAAAAATAAGTAATTTGGAGATAAGTGAAGTCTTTAGAATAGGTGGTTCAAACATTGATTACCTTATTCTTTTCAGAAGGTCACGGCGAGCTTGACCTTGTAGGCAATAGCGTTTTTATGCAAAAGTAGAGCCTTGCTTGTATCAATGGTCGGGCGCCGGTTGCAGACTGCTCAGGTAACAATTGAGCAAAACGGTTTGCCATAAGTGTTGTTTTCCTTTGCTTATTATCAATAATGGCAGGCTCTTGGATTATTAAAGAAATGCAAAAACGTCACTTACAAACATGGAATTTTGACTGCAGAACAACTGGTTTGTCACAGACAAGACCACTTTACATCTCATTGGCGCTTTTTTAAAAATGATACAGCAGCTTTGCCTAGTCTCATTTCCTATGATGACTTCACATATTTATTTGGGTCCATTTGGTCCAAACTTTCCAATCATTTCTGTCTGACAAGCATTACATCGAGTCTTATGTTCGTCACTTAGGAAATTGGGTACAGATTTTGTTGCGCATGCGAGCATTCTCATTAGAAGATGTTTACGCATTACCTTTTCTATTGTACTGAAAGAAGTGTCATCAAAGACTGTACAGGGGAAGACAAGCATCCGGTCTCTTTTCCCTATATGAGTAGTGAGGACAGAAACACTGGTTATGTCCCTTTGAAACGTGACACATTTTACACGTTGATAGGCCAGTTGAATTATCCGTTCAAATTCCAGTCTGAGTTTTTGGATAGCCTCCACTGTGAATAGTGTACACGTCCGCACTAACGATAACTCTATCAGCCCGGTTCGCCGAGCTTTTAAGTAATCCATCTTACCCTTTTAGAATATCTTTGGTGTCATTCTTCTCACTTCTTTCTCTCAGTCTCATAATATGGATCTTCATCAGTGAGTTTCTTTTTTTTTTTAAAGGCATGTTTTGCACGTTCAGGACAGCAAGAAAAACTAGAGGGTGACATTTTGGGAAGATCAACTTTCCAGGATTGAAAACTTCAACACATTTGCACATTGTGCAATAAGAAGTGTACAATCAACTGTAAATATCTCTCAAATAGGAATGCTTTTTAAAAAAATACAATATAGTTCCCAAGTTTCATCCCTTTGAAATTACAGCAGGTAAACCAGTCAGCTCAAGAATACAAACAATTTAGTCACATGTGCCTGCATCATATTTTCGATGACGTCATACATTCACGTAGGACGTGACATCATGATGATAATGTGCAAGCAAATGCGTTAAAGAATGAAGTTTTCTTTGGTATCTTTGTTATACCTGTACGTTTTCTAGATTACAAATGTCAGGATCGTTGCTAATATTTAATGATCAACTTATTGGTCTCTTTTCAGTCTATCTTTTTTCTCTCCACAATTCTTGTGTGAGGATTCGTGTTCCTTTGTCATCAATAATCAATCAGATTGAAATTTGTTCCAGTATCCCTTGTGAGTTGTATCATTTCATTGAAATTGATGCACCTCCTATCTCTAGCTGTATCGTTTCTGGCGACTCCAAGAAGACCCCTAGCAACCTTTTCTGTTTTGCTTGCGTATTCAATTGCCTAATAATTTGGAATTTTATTGCATAAATACTTGGTCCCCTTTGTGACAAATCACCTTGTTCTGTAAATCCTTCATGCACCTCTGGGGCTCTCACTGGGAGCATCTGCCTTTCAGCCGATAAATCTTTTTCTTTTTTCTTTAAGAGAATGAAATATAATCTTTTCTTTTTTTAAAAATGTATTCACAATATCGGAAATTACAAATGCGCAGAAAGAGGACAGTGCGCTGAGAGAATCAAAAACTTTAAATAACAATATTATGAGGAGAGAAGAAAATACACAAGAATAAACGAAGAAACTATAAATATTAATCATAATAATAATGATAATTAATAATGCTTATATAGCGCATAATCCTGCATAGCAACTCAATGCGCTTTTCACTCACCATTTATAAAAACATTTCTAACAGACTGGTTCACGTATCCTCACCATACATCTCTATGAAAATGAAATACATTAGAGAATGCATTGCATATAATCATAACTGACAACACACTAACACCCACCTCCATTCAACCCCACACCACACAAGTATTCTAAGTAATAATCTATGTTGGAACCATCCGAGTTGTGTGTCAGTGGTTGAAGAAGAGCACTTTTAAAGAATTGATTTCCATTTCAGGTTGTCATAGTTTCTGTTCCATTTACTAATACCAGCTGGACGTTTTTCTGAATGAACAAGAGTTGAATAAACGTATATGTTCCCTTCAAAATGACTGCCCAGTTAGGAGGTTCTAATATTTTGTATCTAGGGGTCATATTACATTGTAATTTATTTTTATATTTTTCCACTGCCTCCATGGTGCCAGCGAACAACAAATAGTTTGAACATTAGGAAGTTTTTGACTAAAATGTTCAAATGAAAGGAAACGTCCTTCATCCTAGGATTGCCTTCTTAAACAATCTCAAAATATTTCATAAAAGAAGATAAGTGGTTTCACCTGATAACCCTCTCTTACATTATAAATATCGTTTTAAACAAGGAATTTACAAAAACATTAATGCTTCAAATACATTTCCTTTAGTATTTTTACCTCTAGATAAACGATCTACCTACATAAATATTCATTTTGTTGTTTTGTTGCAGCAAACGAGATATGTGTTGCTTCACTGTAAATTTTCAGCCTGTTTTGTGTCTTTTGTTTTAAAATCTGACCGAAAATGAATAAAATACATTTCCAATCACTTCTTGGCTTATATACTGTGATTCAGCACCCTAAAAGAACATATAAATTAGCCACTGATATGGTAAATTTATTCCAATAAATACGCAAGATATAGAGCGGTTAGTCCATTTTAGCCGCCATTTTGAAAACTGTCATGGCGGCCATACTTCGCGAATACAGAAGCAACATCCATGTGGAATACATTACTCTACATCCATACATTCTATCCCAGATGGATGATTGCTTCCAACCAGCAACGTTTAGGTGGTTTCATTGATTGATTCTTGACTACTAAGTCCTTTCTCACTTTTAATCTCTCCCAATCTCGGGAAGATTCAGAATTTTCCCGGATTCCAAGAATTCCCGTGACAAATATCATGCACAAGAGAGAGAAAACATAATAAACATGCCACTTCATTGACAGATCATCGCGACGTGAAATGACCCAATAGTGTAAACGTTCACAGGCGAGGCGTAAGATCAGTCTTACTTTAATGGGGGGGATCATATTACATTTATATTACAGGGGTTCCTGTACAAATGTACAAAATCTTCAGCCCAGGTTAGTATGAGTTTGACCGTTAATTAACCAATCAACCTCACCTTCCCAGCAGGGTTACCCAGCCTACCCCGCAGTGAAGAAGGTAAGGTCACTTTGGTTGTTTGTTTATTTTATATTAATTTTTATTAATATTAGAATAAAATCATGAACTCTAGCATTGTTTTCACACAGAAAAGTTTTCAACTGATCCAAAGAATATATTTTGGGGGGTAAATTTACGCATATTTGGCAGGGAGAAGAAAAGAAAAAGAACGACCCTACTTGCCGAATCATGGGTGAAAGTAAGACATTCTCTCAGTCCTGAAATGCCACGTTTCATTGTCCTCTGAATTTTGCCAATCCTGAAGTGGTGACCACATCAAATATAACTTGCAATGTGTGTGTGTGTATTTGTGTATACAGGGTGGGTGGGAATATTTTTAATAAGGTATAAAAAGTTGTGTCAAGTTTTAAAACATCGATTGTAAGCTTTTAACTGTGTAAGGTTTATATACATGACTAAATTTTAATCCTTTTTTAAAACTTTTGTTTCAAATCTTTACGTTTTTAATTGTATATTTTTAATTGTGATATCACGTGGTCGGATTTTAAACTGTGATCTTATGTGCTCAAATTTTGACGTGGTGACAGCCCTGACATGGCCGTAGCAGTCGATGGGGCTATAAACAACATCAAATTCAAATTGGTAGCATATAATATCCGTCATCTCTTGTTTTAGCCTGCCATCAATTTTATCGGAAATGTTTGATTTTATAGGACTGTGGTTCCAGATGACAAGTTGACCAATCCTGAACACTCTTTCTATTATTAGCTGTTCATTTCTGTTTTCATGAGCATGCCTGGACTACATTCACCCATGCTCTTCCCCTACTCTCAGTCCTAACACTTGTCAGTAAGAGTGTCTAAGATTTGCAACACTTTTGAAGCACACGACAAATATTATTGTTTTTTTCTTTCCAATCTTGTTCACACGGTCATCTGTGAAATAGACAGCACCCCTTCAGATGTTATTTAATGCTATGAATGGGAACATTTTGCCTTTTCCCCAATTGTTCTTTGGGCGTCTTCTTATCTCCCCAACTGACGCTCTCCATAATGTCGTCATTGGTTATTTTTCATTTCATTGCTGTCTTTCTGCCGAACAGTGCCCAAAATGACTCCCTGTACCGAGCACCCATTGCATAATAAATGAAGATGTTAAAACTGGAGTTGATGTAGACAAACACATGGTTTATCTGAATAATAGCTAGAAACAAATTCTCGTTCCGCCCGCCTACATCCATTTCAGGAAATACGAAGGACGCGTTTCGCGAGCACGCAACGGGAACAGAACACAGAATGAAGAAGATGGAGTTAGCGATCAGCATCTTCGTCAACCCCACTTCTTTAGTGGAGAGAGACATTGTGACAGTGGAACGCCATTTAACGATGTGATTCAGTTTCACGGAAGTAACGATTGTAGATACTGTCACTAAAACAATCGCCGCAACAGGCAACGCTATGCCGAAGATACTGCTGCGAATAAACTGAAGAACCTGTTTATGCGCTTTGTAGAACTCCCCGATGAATAACTTCTCCTTCGTTACCCCAGTTTCTGGATCATAAATACACCCAGGGCGAGCCCGAGACCCCATGACCAGAAAATTCAAACCGACCATCAAAATATAAATCATGACAATAATGGCAGCCATAGTTCTCGTCCGCATCGCTTTCTGGTAACTCAGAGGCTGAAGGACGCAGTGACATCGCTCCAAAGCTATAATGGCGTACAAAATGGAGGAAACGTAACCGAATCCGTTATGAACGCTGACCAAATAGTGGTTCATCAAGAAAGCTCTGATGGGGCCTATTCTTTGTTGAGTAGTAAACTGCAAAGCGAGCTGCTCACCATTGTAAATGATGGCTGTGGTTAACGTCAAACCATCGGCCAAAGACAGAGCGAAAAGACACGTGTTCACTCGTTCTCTCAAACCCTGTTTCCAGAAAACCGCCATGTTGATGACGTTGCCTGGCCCACCAATCAGAAGCAGGAAAGCCAGCACGTTATTTTTCGCGCGGAAAAATCCGGATTGCGCTCGTGCGCTGATGATGTTGTCTGGGTTGTCCCAAGGAAGGTACTCCATTTGGCTGAACACCACCTCCACGCATCCGTGCTGGTGTGATTCGTTCTGAGGATAAGGTGAGTTGAATGGAGTGTGGGTGGTGGTGGTGTCTGTATCATTTGGTTGCTGATGGTGGAAAGTCGTCAGCATGATAGGCCTAGGCAACTAGATAGGCGTGATACCAAAAATATTGCCTGTGCTTAATTAATGCCAGGTTTTCACAAGCAAACAAAAAAGAATTGCTATGTGAACAGTTGTGGAGCTAAGAAAACATAAAGATCATCCATTAAACGCTGACAAGGGAAAAATATTTTCAATAAATTTTGCAGTTTCAATTTTTCAAATAGAAAATAAACACACCCACAGTACACACACGCACATGCGCACGCACACGCACACACACACACACACACACACACACACACACACACACACACACACACACACACACACACACACCTCCACCACACATACATACACACATGCACACGTCTTGTGAATGATATCAGAGCTGACACAACATCTGGATGAAAACGAGATGTAACTATTTTTAAGCCAGCGCTAATACATTACAAGCAAATCAATAGATTTAGCTTCCGTAATGAAAATAACTAGCATTGTAATTTCTGTATACGTTTTCTAGCAATCCATGTGCATGCCCTGCAGAGGGGATCCATCACTGCCTGGACCATGTTGAGCGTTGAATCTCACAGATAATCCAGATGATCCATATATCGAAATTCTTCTTCTTCTTCTTCTTCTGAATTTTTACCCATTAAAAAGTTTAATCAATCAATCATTCTTCTTCTTCTTCTTCTTAAATGTATTACACAAAAAGATTAAATTTAAAAAAAAATCAAGATTCAAGATTCTTTAATCAGCCAATGCATCAGAATACAAAGGAAATCGTTTTGGTTTTGCACAAGACACAATCCAGCAACAAGGAAAGCATGCACATGGATGGACAACCAATATAAGAAAAAAAATGTAGCAAAATCAGATTATATAATCATGTATGGTGTTTTGATTGTTTATAAAAATGGTGTTTTGTGTCTTTTTTTGTCTCTATATCTTTTATGTGATATGTCATTTCTGTTATCAAAATTTGTTTTATCCACATTATATTTTGCATGACGTTAACCACCCTTCTATCTCTATCTCCTCCCAAACCGCTCAAGGCAAAGACTTGGGATTTGGGGTGGAGATGGCTGTTGGGGTCCTTAACATATTCCGCCTGATGATTGGGGTGAATCATCGTTAAAGGGGGCGTTTATATGAAATTTACATTCCAATGGGAGGCAAATGGAACAGCCGCCGTGACAACACGTGCGGAGCACGGGTATAGCTAGTTTATTTTCATTGTTTGATGGTGTGACCCAATGTATCATGTTCGTGTATCCTCAGAAACAAGCTCGGTTAACGTTAGCTTTATGAATTGTTCTCTGTTCTGAAAAGAAGAAAATAATAAAATGTGCCGATTTACTTTTTTTCTCACAATGGGGGAGGGACACTGTCTTATGCAAAGACAGCTGTTTCAACCTGTGAAGATATCATCAGTTTCCATGATCAGCATGCTGTCCAGTGGATGTCAACTTGAGCAAGAAGACATTCTAAAGAGAATGGTGTCCTCTTTGCACGAAATCGAAAATCCACAATAAAATCAAACCAGCACTAGGTTAAACCAGAAATAGTAAATATCTTATGTAAAATGACGAAAATAATAATGTTCTGAAATTTTAATTTAAAAAACTAATAAACATGACTAGAAAGGGCCAACTACTGAGATGATATCGAAATTGAGGATAAAAATAGTATGAAAGAGAAATCTCAGTGAATTAAAGAAAATATTATATATTATAGCCTATGTATGTATTTATTGTTTATTTATTTATTTTATTATTCTTTATTGTGTATTGCCAATCAGACTTACTTCAATTTCACAAGAAGATTTGCATTATTTGTGTGTATCCATAAGTCAAGTTAAGCACTAAAAGTGAAGGACCTGAACATCCCATTGTTAATGTCACGAAAACAAATATGCTAAAATATTTGACTCCACGAGGCATCAAATAGTACAGTACTCCCCGTTTATAGTAAACTCGGTTATAAGAAATTTCAGTTACAGTAAAGGAAAGCACTGGTTCCCGGCCAAAGGTCTACTGTTTTATTACTAAATAGACCTCGGATAGTAGCAACTCGGTTATAATTTTAAAAAAACTGCTATTGTAAAGTTACTTTTGGTTCCCCACAGGACTGGCTCCTCGGTTACAATTTTAAAAAAATCCTCTTTGTGACCTTTGTAAATACGTCACCAATGTATGCGTCACAGTCTCACCACTCCCTCCACCCACCCATAATAACAACTGGGTTATAATTAATATTTTAAAAAACTCCTATAGTAAAGTCATTTGTGGTTCCTCTTCGTTACAATAAAAAAAATTGTCCTCTTCCTGACCTTTGTAAATACGTCATCAATGTATACGTCACAGTCTCACTACTCCCTCTACCCACCTTCATCAACGAAATTGAAAGGCACTCAAAAACATGTTTCTTTCCCCTCATTACTTAGTGGAAAAAAAATGAATCCGAAAAAAAATATATATACAGCCGAATCCGCTTATAAGAAACTCGCTTATAAGAAAACTCGCTTACAATGAAGCAAAAAAATTTCCCTGCCGAACTTCTTCTTTCTTATCTATGATCAAAACTGGGATATAAGAAACTCGCTTATAAGAAAACTCGGTTATAAGCAAGCAATTTTTTTCTCCCATCCGCAATGGAAACTTGGTGGGAAAGAGGGCAGTTCTTAACGTTTTGATAGTCGCTTGTATCGACCCAAAATCACGGGTTCCACCTGTTTTCCTTCTTAAAGCTGGTACAAAATCTTGTTTTGACCAGGTTTGACTCCCATACAAATGCCCCCTAATTGAAAACGAAAACATTTTAAAGTGCAGCCTCAATTTGAAGTTGGAGGAATTTGCATGTGGGTCACAGCTACCCAGAAAAAACCAAGGGATTTAATCATGTTGGGTCAGTGTGTCTTTAAAAGCGAGTTGGACCTGAACTGAAAGGATGTTCCGAGGAAATTGAAGTCGTTCCAAAAAGGGAAAGTTTACATCAAACCAGTTGTGTCACAGACATTCTAAACAGTACAGGCACTTGATTACAAGACTAATTGAGTTGTTTTTGTTCCTTTATTCCATACTTTCCTTCAGTATTCTGTGCAAAATAAATGTTGAGCAGAAGAAAATAATATGAGTACTTTTGTGTTGGTGGTAGAGAGACTGTCCATCCTTACATTTTCAGCAGCAATGGCAGAGAGGAAAAGGCAATTCATTTCTTTAAGAAGATAAATACAAATAACTGAATATGTGGACGGACATCCACATAAACAAAAGCAAACGATCGATGAAAAGCTGCATGGGTGGACAGTAAATGGTAATAATTCAGTACAAGAAAGGTGAAGGAGTACGCATTTGATAACAGTAAAAAGACAAAAAAAGGCTTCTTAGTTAAGTTGTTGTAGGCACCTTTAAATCTTCTTCTTAGTAGACTATTTTGATTTTATGATGCAAGACATGCATCAAATTAGGAAAAAGGATTTTCTCTTTGTTTTGTTTTTCTGTCTTTCTTTTCTTTTCTTTTTCTTTTCTCTTGTCCCCCATTCAATTTGTTTATAAGGGGAAAACTTCAAAATGTTTTCTTATATCTGAGTTTATATATGACGTATGACCTTGAAAACCGAAAATCTATTTTTAGCCATATCTCGGGCACCGATCAACATAGGATGTGGAAACTTGGTATGAAGGTGGTTTGGCTTATGCCCGTTCTGATGATGGCATACCGATCAAGGTCAAGGTCAAGGTAAAAAAGATCACTGGAGCCTGAAAATCGGAGGGTCATTTTTTCTCCTTCTGTCTGTCCCTAGGATATCTCCCGAACCGCTTGACCGAATCGCTTCAAATTGTGTGTGCTGGTGTGTCACTATGAGAGGAAGGCATCCGCGCAAACCATTTTGCCGTCGTGACCTTGACCTTGGCGTACGACCTTGGAAACCGAAAATATTTAAGGGGCTATTACTCCCACACCGTTGGTGTTAGAGTCTTCCAATTTGGCATGCAGGTACTTTGGCGTATGCCCGTTCTGATGGTGGCATACCAACCAAGGTCAAGGTCACGATCCGGGAGATCGGTAGGCCTTGAAAGTAGTAGGGGTATACAAATTAGGTTTTCAGCCATATTTTCCACATTTGTACTTAACAGAAGCGCTTCATATTGTGTGTGGCACTGTATACCCTAGAGTAGAAAACATCCGAGCATAAAGTATCGCCATGCTGACCTTGACCTTGAAGTGTGACCTTGAAAACCGAAATTTCCTTCTTTGCGCTATATATTATTGTCCAAGCTGTATCTCGTGAACTACAAGACATAAGCTCTTCAAATGTTGTGTCAGGATATGAATGAATGAAAATTTGTTTAACGTCCTCTGCCCCGAAGCAGGCACAGAGGCAGACAGAGAGAGAGAGAGAGAGAGAGAGAGAGAGAGAGAGAGAGAGAGAGAGAGAGAGAGAGAGAGAGAGAGAGAGAGACAGAAAGAGAGAGACAGAAAGAGAGAGAGACACATAGACATACAGACATGAGACACATAGAGAGAGACAGACAAAGACAGAGAGAGAGAGAGAGACAGACAGACCATGAAGAGAGAGAGAGAGAGGGGGGGGGAGAGAGAGAGAGAGAGAGAGAGAGAGAGAGAGAGAGAGAGAGAGAGCCCCCCCCCCCCCCCCCCCCCCCCCCCACTCGTTAGTCTTGGAAAGGCCTACTACTTTTGAATCCTGTCCTAAACTATGAAGAGAGAGAGAGAGAGAGAGAGAGAGAGAGAGAGAGAGAGAGAGAGAGAGAGAGAGAGAGAGAGAGAGAGAGAGAGAGAGAGAGAGGGGGGGGAGAGAGAGAGAGAGAGAGAGAGAGAGAGAGAGAGAGAGAGAGAGAGAGACAGACAGACAGACAGACAGACAGACAAACAAAGACACAAAGAGAGACAGACAGACAGAGAGACATAGACAGAGAGCAAAGAGGACAACTGCTGTTCCGGTTGGATGAATGAAAATTTGTTTAACGTCCTCCGCCCCGGAGCAGGCACAGAGGCAGACAGAGAGAGAAAGAGAGAGAGAGAGAGAGAGAGAGAGAGAGAGAGAGAGAGAGACAGAGAGAGACAGACAGACAAAGAGAGAGAGACAGACACAGAGAGAGACACATAGACATACAGAGACATGAGACACATAGAGAGAGATAGACAAAGACAGAGAGAGAGACAGACAGACAGAGAGACAGAGAGAGAGAGACACAGAGAGAGACAGAGACAGACAGACATCAGACATAGGCCCTACAGACAAAGACAGAGAGAGAGGGTGGGGGGGGGGGGGGTGACAGAGACAGAAAGCAAGAGAGAGACACAGACACACAAACATACAGAGAGAGCGCGCACACACACACACACCCCGCCAACACCCCCCCCCCCCCCCCCCAAGCCGCTACAGAAGTTCAAAGCAACCATAAGACCACCCGGCCAGCCGTGAAGTTAGGGGAAGACGGGGTAAAAAGCGCATGGGCGGGTAAGAATCCCACCCCAATTATCTCATGAAATAACGAACATTTCAGTCAAATTTGCCCATGAGACGAATGCTAGACATTAACGCTCGTCTCATGGGCAAAATGAGACTGACATTTGCTTCATTTCATGAGATAATTGGGGTGGGCTTCTTACCCGCCCATGCGCTTTTTACCCCGTCTTCCCCTACGGCACGCCGAACGGGAACCTTGCCGGGTTTTTTCGCAGAGGGGCAGGCATGTCCGTCACCAGCAATGCCACGCACTTGCAACACCCCGTAGCATAATTGTCCGTCACCGTAGGTGATCGGACTTTGCCGTGGTCTGGTTTGTATTTTTGTTTGTTTGTTTTTCTGTCTGTCCCAAGGATACCTCCCGAACCCCTTGGTTTTGTTTGTTTTTTTTGTTTTTTTGTTTGTTTTTTGTTTTGTTTTTTTGTTTGTTTTTCTGTCTGTCCCAAGGATATCTCCCGAACCGCTTGACCGAATCGCGTCAAATTTTGTCTGCTGGTGTGTCACCATGAGAGGAAGGCATCCGAAAAAAATGTTTCGCCGTCGTGACCTTGACCTTGGCGTACGACCTTGAAAACCGAAAATCGTTAAGGGGCCATAACTCCCACACCGTTGGTGTTAGAGTCTTCAAATTTGGCATGTACGTACTTTGGCTTATGCCCGTTCTGATGGTGGCATACCGATCAAGGTCAACGTCACGGTCCGGGAGATCGGTAGGCCTTGAATGTGGTAGGGGTCTACAAACTGGGTTTTAAGCTTTATTTTCCACATTTGTGCTTGACAGAAGCGCTTCAGATTGTATACTGTATACCCTAGAGTAGAAAACATCCCAGCATAAATTATCGCCATGCTGACCTTGGCCTTGAAGTTTGACCTTAAAAACCGAAATTTCCTTCTTTGCGCTATGTATTTCTTCTTCAAGCTGTATCTCGTGAACTAGAAGACAGAATCCCTTGCAATTTTGTGTCAGGATGTGACACTCGACGGGGTGTCGCAAGTGCGTGGCATTGCTGGTGACGGACATGTCTGCCGCTCGGCGACGCCCTTGTCTTATCTGTTTCAGATACCAGACAGAATACCTCCTTGGTGTCTTCATGCGACTTTTTAAAAAATTTGTTTTGTTTGTTTTGTACAGAGGGTTGAAGTGTTTTTCTCTGTGTCTGTCAGTATATGTTTCTTTGATCTTCAGTTGTTTTGCTAACTTTGTTACTTGCTCGGAAGCTCCGAATCCATCAAAATTGGTTAGGTAGCATAAGAGATCGGTATCTTACTAAATGTTCCATGTGTCACTCATTTCACGAAATATTTATTAGGAAACCATAATCAACTCTACAGCGATGAAGGTAATGCTTTTGCATCTAAAAGGGAAAAAACCCAAATTAGGAAGTTTGAACGATTTACATATGCATTAGGGTACCTGTTTGCTACAATTCTGAAATGGAAGATTGGTTGTTCCTTAGAATCAACTTAGATGCAAGCAAAACATATACAAAGTTTACAATTTATAGTAAGCTGTCGTGTACATCTTTCAAAACTATAGTAGCATTTAAACTCCTGTTTGACGGTTTGACTGAAAAAAGATTGCCCTCTTAATGGACATGGTAAGCAACAGGGAACCACACCCACCCTTCTACCTTTCGTCTGGCTAAAAAAAGAAGAAAATCTCTCTCTCTCTCTCTCTATCTCTCTCTCTCTCTCTCTCTCTCTCTCTCTCTCTCTCTCTCTCTCTCTTTAATCAAATTATTTTACTAAAGTATATATCGAACACATTAATTTAACTGCATGCGCAAAGAAACGTATTTTCGACAAAATTAAGGAAAATGCCAATTTAAAAAAACAAGCAATCAAAAAACAACAATAACCACAAATATATGAGAGCACTTGCCGTGCACACAAGCTCAACTATGCAAATATGCAATCACACACGCGTGCACGCGCGCACACTCGCGTAGGCTACACACACACACATGTGCACGCACGTACATCCTACGCGCACACACACATACACACACGCACGCACGTATACACACACGCACACACGCACGCACCCACCCACCCTTCACACACACACACACACACACACACACACACACTTTGTGAGTTTGTTATTTTCAACAGACAATCGTTAGCACTAATTAGTTTAAAACATTTTCAGTCGATATTTCATTCTAGCTACGGACCAGAAAACAACAACTATACTTCGATTTTTGTGTCTGTCGCCCACAAGAAACACGATTGTTCACGTAAGAGTTGGCCCCTACTATTCAATAATTAGCTTGCATGCCTTATTGAAATGCCTGGGAACACACACACACACACACACACACACATACACACACACACACACACACACACACACGCACACACACACACACAGCCTCGCACACATGTGGGCATGCGCGTGTTCGCGCACACACACGCTGCATGCACGAGTGCGCACACACAGCCTCGCACACATGTGGGCATGCGCGTGTTCGCGCACACACACGCTGCATGCACGAGTGCGCGCCTCACAGACTAATCTGTGTGCACGCACGCACACGCACACGCACAGAACACGCGCGCGCACACGCGCGCACACACACACACACACACACACACTAAAATTACATACACGCACACACGCACACACACACACACACACACACACACACACACACACACACACACACACACACACTCTCATCTCCATCTTTTCTCACTCCCATCTCACCCTCCATTTCCACAGCTCTACAATCTCCAACGTTGTTTTTTTCGGTTTGTTGTTGACAGTTCTGAAATCCCGTTAAAATAGCAGAGCATTTCGTTTTGGTATCAGACTTAGTTATTTTCTAAATAAACAAAACGACCCCACCCCCCCCCCCCCCCCCCCCCAATGTTACCCTTCTCCATCCCCTTTCCCCATTTTTTCGCATACAAGGTAATGTGCTCCTTTCAAATATTTGGGGGAGGGGTGGGGGTAAGGCTTTTTGGTGGTGTTTGTTTGGAGTTGGTTAAATAATTTTCCGTTCCGTTTCTAAGATTCGAGTTTTGACTTCCAGCATCGCAGTTGCTTTTTACCAACCGTGATCGTAGAGAGCGGATTGGTAATGTTTTCACTCGTGTCTGAGGTGGTGTTTGTATGTTTGTATGTTTGTATGTATCCTCTCTAGCGTTTGAACGGATGGACTTAGGGTGCTCAAATTGTGCATGCGGGTAGGTAGTAGGAAGATCTAGGCCAAGTTCGATAATGAAGGTCATGGGTCAAAGGTCAAGGTCACTGGAGCCGAAAACGCTGCAGTTTTGAAAATACGAGTAAAAGAGTAAGTCGGCACGATATGAGGCGCACGGTTGGTGATTTAGCGTCTTAACGCTCTAGTGTTGTTGTTGCTGTTGACGTACCCTGGCTTAAAGACTCCAGGGATCATCCCAACAGCCGAAGCACCTGAACATCATGGTACAAATGCACCAGCTAGGGATGAGAACATTGCGTGTGTGACCGATTTTTGATTACCCCGCCACATGTGCAGCCACACTTCGACTTCGCAGGATTTTTGAGACCGATGATGTTATGCTAGGAGCTTGTCATGACTAAAGACAATCATCGCATAACTATGCAGAGCATAACAACATTTCGATGTAGCCCTGGTGTTCTAGCCTATGTCAATTGGTGTGACACAGCCTTAAGCCGAGGCGAGTAGTTGATTTTACATATCACAACAAATTAACCTAAAGGGATTAGGCCTGTATAGTATTAATTCAACCCCCCCAAAATCCATATAAATAAAAGGGAAATTCAGGAGGCAGGAATTGGCATAAACGATTGTTTATTTTCTTTTTCTTTTAGTGTCAAATAACACAGTTAAAATGCAGAACAGATTTCTCAAGGAATAATATACATTTAGGCTTTTTGGTCCTACTTTTGGATAGCTGGTGTCGGGAATGGTCCTAAAAGGGAGAAAGGTGGCAGAGTGGCTAAGACGTTCGCCTGCCAAATGTAATGCGTGACTGCAGCGTGAGTGACCCGGGTTCGAATCCCGGCCTCCTCGCACTCCCTTTCTAGTTTGACAGGAAAATCGAACTGAACGTCCAGCCCTTCGGATGGGGACTTAAAGCTAGTCTGACCCGTGCGTAAAATCCCACGGCAGTTGAAAGTCGGTAAGAGCAGAGATAAATCCCGCTGCCTGGTATGGCCAAATTGATAGTTTAGGTTTTCCAAGTGCGCCCCCCCCCCCCCCCCCCTCCTCAACCTGTGACATTTGCTTGAAATGTTGCACACAGTTGTACAACCTAAATATCTGGATCTAGTCACCGCCGTTTTGAAAATAATTGTTGGGTTTTGATTTTATGACATAATTATCTTGTATTGATTTTAATAATTCTTGCGTATATAGGGGAAGACGGGGTAAAAAGCGCATGGGCGGGTAAGAAGCCCACCCCAATTATCTCATGAAATAAAGAAAATTTCAGTCAAGTTTGCCCATGAGACGAATGCTAAACATTAACGCTCGTCTCATGGGCAAAATGAGACTGAAATTTGCTTCATTTCATGAGATAATTGGGGTGGGCTTCTTACCCGCCCATGCGCTTTTTACCCCGTCTTCCCCTATGGGTTAAATAATAAAATGTGAAATTTGCGACATATCTCTTATTCCCCATGACAGGATCCAGAACTCAAAGCAATTTTTAAAATATCTTTATTATGCATTTTAGTGCAAAAGTGATACATGCTATTTTTTTTAGCAACACCACCGGATAGTTTTTTATTTAATTTGTATTTTGTTGAGACATATATCATTTTCAACCGTTCATAAGCTTATGTGCGGATTAAAGCTGGTCATTCAAAGATGAAAATGGAAAATGTGGACAGTGTCCTTTCTATGAAGGGAAACAACTCTCGCTGAAGGTAACCCGCTGTCTTGTTATGACAAAGCCCCACTTACCTGTATTGTTAAAAATTCGGGACTTTACTGTTGTTGCACTGCCTCCGGGCATTCCCTCCAGTAGGCCTATCGTTCCCACAAGTCTGTGTATTCACAAATGTCCCATATGTGTCTGTTCCAGACCGAGAGGACGTAAAACACAATTTTTCATTCATTCTTTCTTTTAGGCTAGGTCTACAAAATGTATAAAATGAAAGTATAGGTGCCCTCTGGACCGAGAGTAGGTCTTAACAAAAAAACCTGAATATACATTTAGGCTTTTTGGTCCTACTTTTGGAGAGTTGGTGCCGGAAATGGTCCTAAAATGCCACTTAATCCCGAATTAAGCTGAAGCACTGGAAGCTAGTGCAGATACCTCCAAATTTCAGTTGAAAGTTGTAGTACAGACACAGTTGTTAACACATTTTCCATTTATTTCTCACAACTATCTGTATTAATTTAAAAAATCGTGACTTTACTGGCTTCGTAATGCCTGCGGGCATTGCCTCCAGTATTGTTCCCACCATATTTGTATTTACAAATGTCCCATAATGTGTCTGATTCAGACCAAGAGGACGTAAAACTCCATTTGTTCTAGAAAAATCGATTCTCGCGCGCACAGCTCTCACACTCGCTTGACTTTTTTCAGTTTATTGACCGCTTTATTGTGCCTCTCTCTCTCTCTCTCTCTCTCTCTCTCTCTCTCTCTCTCTCTCTCTCTCTCTCTCTCTCTCTCTCTCCTCTCTCTCTCTCTCTCTCTCTCTCTCTCTCTGTATATAAGTGCATGAGTCTCTCTCTGTGTATAACTCTCTCTCTCTCTCTCTCTCTCTCTCTCTCTCTCTCTCTCCTCTCTCTCTCTCTCTCTCTCTCTCTCTCTCTCTCTCTCTCTCTCTCTCTCTCTCTCTCTCTCTCTCTCTCTCTCTCTCTCTCTCTGTATAAGTGCATGAGTCTCTCTCTCTCTCTCTCTCTCTCTCTCTCTCTCTCTCTCTCTCTCAGTCTCTCTCTCTCTCTGTATAAGTGCATGAGTCTCTCTCTCTCTCTCTCTCTCTCTCTCTCTCTCTCTCTCTCATCCTCTCTCTCTCTCTCTCTCGTCTCTCTCTCTCTCTCTCTCTCTCTCCTCTCTCTCTCTCTCTCTCTCTCTCTCTCTCTCCCCTCTCTCTCTCTTTATAAGTGTATGATTATCTCTCTCTCTCTCTCTCTATATATATCTGTCTCTGTCTTTGTCTGTCTGTCTGTCTGTCTGTCTCTCTCTCTCTCTCTCTCTCTCTCTCTCTCTCGTCTCTCTCTCTCTCTCTCTCTCTCTCTCTCTCTCTCTCTCTCTCGTTTACACACACACACACACACACACACACACACACGCACGCACGCACGCACGCACGCGCACGCACACACACACACACACACACACACACACACACACGCACGCACGCACGCACGCACGCACACGCACACGCACACACGCACACACACACACACACACACACGCGCGCGCGCGCGCGCGCGCGCGCGCGCGCGCGCGCACACAATGGCACTTTATCTTCAGAAGAAGCCATCAGGCACCGCAAAGTGTTGGCAGCTGATGAGATGCTGGGCCTAAAGCAGCGTATCAAAGAGAAGTAAACAGGAAGAATCCTGGCACTGATTCTCTCTTCTTCTTCTTACCTATTTATTTCCCCAGACCTGTTTCCCGTCACGGTGATGATCTCAACCAAAGAAGCAGGGGCGCATCATATGTGACCCAGCACCACGAAAGGGACATTAAGTGTCAAACTGCATTTTGAGAAAATTATACCTGTGAAAACAGTTCAGACAGTTCTCTTTCCAAAGATACAAGAACCATTCTTGTATCGTTTTCCGTTCCAGGGTTATGAGCATTTAAAGTTAGTAGGGTGAGCGTCGGCCATTTTGAGAAAATACAGTCTAAAGTCTAGCCTATCTGTAGAAAATGCATTGACCTAATCGTTTTTAAAACACGTTTAAGATCCAATTAGAGACCACATTAAAGAGTATCCTTTATCAAAGATAGGAAAGATAAGATGTTAGAGAACAAGAAATTACTTATAACTCAAAACTGACCAAAAATGAGATTGTTGACTTCCCAAGCCTGTTGTTAGAATCTAGCCCAGCGACTTAGTGTCCCTTTCGTGGTGCTGGGTCACATATTATTTTAGGTAAAAGAAAAAAAAGCCAAAGACAGAAAGAAAGAAAGAAGGAATGAATTTGAGCGTGAAAACGCTAGACCAACCAGCTGCACAGCACCACCTTCGTTCGGCTCCAGTGACCATAACCTTTGACCAATGACCTTCATCTTCGACCGTGGCCCAACCAGCGGCACAGCACCATCTTCGTTCGGCTCCAGTGACCTTGACCTTTGACCAATGACCTTCATCTTCGACCGTGGCCTATATACTTATGCTAACTACTTATCCGCGTGTAACATTCGGGGGGTCCTACTATATACGCCCCTCTGTTCAAACGCTACCGTACGTGCTAACATAGATAGTTCTCCTGTATCTC
>CM065707.1:14280115-14282615 GCA_017654935.2 Phymorhynchus buccinoides
CTCTCAGCTCAAAGATACATCTAAGTTTTTTTTTAAGACAAATCGTAATTTCTTTGATGTTTGTTCTTGTGGAAAAGTCGTTTTTAAATGCTTCGTTTTTTTTTAAAACTCTAAAATTTTCCTAACAGACGATTAAGTGTCATATGTGTGGAAAAAAAATCACAAGATCTAACAAAACTCATTTCGCTTCCAGATACGTCCAGAAATTAAAGAAACAAATTCAAACCAAAATGAACTGTGAATGACTTGCGACGTGATGACGGTTGGTGCTGAACACATTTGTTTTCAAACGCCTTTAACCATTGGAAAAGAAAAACAAATCTCTTAAACAAACTTTAATCTCCTTTAAAAACGTTTTTTTTTTTGCAGAAAGAAATCATTGCACATAAGTTCCACGTTGGTATTTTTTCTTTTTTGAGTTTACTAATTAAGTGGTTTGGTTTAAATTATGTTATTAATATTTTTTGTGTTAGCCATTTATACATTTAAGACCACTTGTTTTAACCTCTTCATGTTAAATAAGTCAGTTTGAAATGTTTACTGTAATGTACCTCCTTCCCTCACCTCTTCTATATCTGTTAATGTAATTTTTTTTATATGCATCAGTAGCTTGGTATGAATAGATGTGTAGGGAAAACACATACAAATAAATTACTACCATTCACGCACTCACACACACTCTCACTTCAATAGCTTATATTGATGTATGTAGGGCTTAATTAATTGCACACACACACTTCTTTTTTTCTTTTTTGTCTAATATCACTTGCGGGTGAACAGGACGTTGTAAACTAACGAAAACGAACACACACACACACACACACACACAAAACACACACACACACACACACACACACACAACACACACCACACACACACACACACACAATTGTTTTTAGTGTTGTGTTCCTCTGGAAAATATGTTAAGTTCATGATTTTTGATGATGTGTATTTTTTATGAGGGCAGGATGACAAAAGCTTGTTGATTATTCTTAAACCTCAATAAAGATGATTTTAGACTTGACTTGAATTGACTGTGACGTGTTGCATCACGGATATGCGCATACACACACACACACACCACACCCACCACACACACCACACACCCCGCACCACAAACCCCCACACCCAACACACCCACACACACCACTATTTTCCCCATGGCAGCACAGTGATAGCCCACTCTAATATGACTAACCACTCACTGTGTTGCCATGGGGAATTATAAATATCCCGTGAATAACGTTAACGTGTACACAGACCTTAAAGGAAAACACATGTTGGCTTCAAACAACGAATGATTGAAACTGATTGAAGGTTTGCATGTGACAGTGTTTTATTTATTTATTGCTTTATGTTTTATTTAATCTGCAAATTGTGAGGAAGAGATTGCGTGACGTCGTTCTATAATGTTGATTTTTGTTTCCTTTCTTCTTTTGGCATCTTATGTTAATGCCCCTTACAGTTGCACAACTGTGTGTGTGTTTGTGTGTGTGGTGTGTGCGTGCGTGAGCGCTTGTCTTGCGTGCGTCGTTGCGTGCGTGCGTGTTGCGTGCGTTGCGCGTGGTGCGCGCCGTGCGTGTGTGTTGTGTGTGTGTGCGTGCGTTGTGCGTGCGTGCGTGCGTGGGCGCGTCGTGTGTGTGTTTTTGTATGGTGTGTGTGTGTGTGTGTCTGTCTGTCTGTCACTGCTGTCTGTCTGTCTGTTTTGTCCGCCCTGTAACTCACGAACCAGGTTACAGAATCGCATTCAAATTTTATGTGGTGATGTATTAAATGGAGCTGGGAGGGTCCCATAGAAAATTCGTAACCGGGGGTGACCTTGACCTTGGGGTTTGACCTTGAAATCCGGTCAGAAGTTAGTGGTAGTAACTAAGCGGTAGTAATTAGGGAAGTACTGTCTGGAATGGTTTTTCCGCTGGTTTATTTTCCCTTGCATCATAAACCTGAGTGAAAGAAGGGGGGGGGGGACCAAAAGAGAGAGAGAGTGAGTATTCGAGAGAGAGAAAGAGAGAGAGAGAGAGAGAGATGAGAGAGGAGAGAGAGAGAGAGAGAGATATGAGGTGTTTGTGTGTGTGTTTGTGTGTGTGTGTGTGTGTGTGTGGGTGCGGGCGTGCGTGTGCGTGCGTGCGTGTGTCGTGCGCACGTGCGTGCGTGCGTGTGTGTGTACGTGTGTGTGTGTGCTTGTGTGTGTACGTATGTGTGTGTGTGTGTGTGTGTGCGTGCGTGCGTGTGCGTGTGCGTGTGTGCAGTGTGCGTGTGCGTGTGCGAAGCGTAGCGAGCAGGACTGCTTGTATATACAGTTTGTTTCATTGAGAAAATGATAATTTGGGTATGTAATTTTAAAAATTAGTTTAAAATATATGGCTGTCTAAATGATAACTATGGAACTGCTATCCAAGAGAGATAATCTTAATTTATGAAATAAGCCTAAAAGGCACTCAGAGAAAAAAACTGCCCTCTTTATTTGGTAGCCATATTGAATGCACATTGAAAAATGAAA
>CM065707.1:14287615-14302615 GCA_017654935.2 Phymorhynchus buccinoides
AGAGGTGGGGGGGGGGGGGGGGGGAGGGAGGGGGGGGTGTGACTAAAATACAAGATTGCCTTTTTTCCCCTTCCCAGCTTTCTGCCCGTCAACAGTCAGTGATGACTGGTGAAAGTTGGGTTTAATGTCCGCTCGGCGGCTACAAAGAGCATTGAGTGAGACGAACCATCAACCAACCACCACCACCACCACCACCACCACACCATCATTCAGTGCATTTAGAACAGATCCTGGAGGTACTGCAATATCACAGGTCTGTCAGTCAGGGGGCCGGGGACGGAATCCTGGGTTTTTATCATAGTTATTGTACTGTGGAACTAGTGCTTTGCGGGCTCGCTGCGCTTCCATCGCTAAACTGACACAAAGACCTTCTTCAGTCACCCCCCCCCCCCTCCTACAGTTCCAGTGTCCTGAAAAATTCCTCCCGTGTGTAATTCTTCCCGTTTCCTCATTGCGCATGCTCACTAACCCATGACGTCAGCCTACTGTGAGATTTAGTGCTTTAGCAGCTACATCGATTTCTCAGCAAAGATGTAGACTAACACACACACACGAGCGCACGCACACGCACACACACAAACACACACACACACACACACACACACACACACACACACACACACACACACACACACACACACACACACACACACAATTTCTTGGTTCTTTCGGTGTAGATTGAGCACTTAATCCTCTTTCTCGTTTTTCTTTTTAAATAATTATCGTTCCGGTTGTGGCACGCATGCGTTTTACGGTGACGGAGACTTGTTGCACACCAGGAAATAATTTTATTTAGTTTGACTTGAAACATTGGCAGACTGATCGATTTTGTTAATTCTGATCGCTTCTCGGCCTTTTGGCTGGGACAGTGATTCAGGAACATAAATGTTTATACCCTGGTTGTTTTGTTCAGCCCGTCGTACATGGCGAAAGCCGATACGCGACGTTAAACTGAACTTCCAGGTGATCGATATGTCGCTGTTGTTGTTGTTGTACCCTTGCTGAAAGACTCCAGGGATCACCCCAATAGCCGAAGCACTTGAACACTGCATGTGCAAATGCACCAGCTAGGGATGAGAACATTACGTGTGTGACCGTTTTTGATTACCCCGCCACGTGAGCAGCCACGCTCAGAGGATTTGGGAGACTGATGATGTCATGCTATAGGAGCTTGTCATGGCTAAAGACAACCCCCGCATAACGATGCATAGCATAACAACGGTTTTGATGTAGCCTTGGTGTTCTAGCCTATGTCTATTGGTCCGACACAGCCTTACCCCAAGACGAACTGCGATAGGATCCTCAAGGAAAACAGGAAAACAATGATGATCAGAATTGCCAATTGTTATTCCTGTTATCCCATAAGATCACAAAAGTGCTTCCTCTGCGCACCCTAAAGGCGCTCTCCATGTGGGAGCAACCCGAAGTTCACAGAGACGCCTCTGTGACTATAAAGTACCAAATAACAAAATACCTAAGCCGAGAGGGACAACGGAAATCCGAAATGATTCTCTGTGAGTATAAACTAAAATAATAGCATGTAAAAAGAGAGAGAGAGAGAGAGAGAGAGAGAGAGAGAGAGAGAGAGAGAGAGAGAGAGAGAGAGAGAGAGAGAGAGAGAGAGAGAGAGAGAGAGAGAGAGAAGGCGCTAAACTAATTGTAATTGCGCTTTCCAGTTGAGGGCAGCACAAATGTCAAAGGGATGAACCTCCAAATTCAGTAAATGTCCAAGCCAATTGGCTGCATGCTGTACAAATGAAAGAGAGAGAGAGAGAGAGAGAGAGAGAGAGAGAGAGAGAGAGAGAGAGAGAGAGAGAGAGAGAGAGAGAGAGAGAGGGGAGAGAGAGGGAGAGAGGAGAGAGAGAGAGGGAGAGACAGAGAGAGAGAGAGAGAGAGAGAGAGAGAGAGAGAGAGAGAGAACGCTTGAACCTGAACACTTGTACACTTGCCTGTCTTCGTTATTCGTTATTTGTGTTCCACTGTATGTCCATTCTCGTTTTCATCTCTCCCAATCTCGGGAAGATTCTGAATTTTCTCTGATTCCAAGATTTCCCTGTGACATATACATAACAGAGAGAAAACATATAAACACACCACTTCACTGACATTGATCATTGTGACATGAAACAACCCTTCTTCTTCTTCAGCGTTCGATGTAGCTGGCAGCGTCAGACTTTCAAACTGGTCGCCATGACGAAGTCCACTGTCTTCTCCAGGTCCGTGCGGCTGCCCCAAAGCTGCACCTGCAGCTCCACCTGGCCAGGTTTGGCGTCGTAGAGCATCATGTGTTGGGCAGTGTTGTAGTATGTGTTCAGGGGTCTGGGATCCTGAACCACATGGACATTCATCGGTATGGGTGATTTTGAGTCGATTGAGGTGGCTCAGCAGTCTGCAGTGGCCAGTCCTCAGCCGGAAGAGGGTTGTTTGCTAGTGTCTGTTGAGCTGGTGGATTGTATCAACACCACTGTCTTCACCCTGCCTTCTCTTCCACTGGGACCGGTAGTGGTTGTGGATGATTGTTTTTGCTTCTCTGTAGGTCACTGGATGGTAAAACAACCCACGAGTGTAACATTTCACTTGCGAGGCGAAAGATTAATCTCACTTTAGCAGAGGCAGATTTGGGGGGATTACGAGGGTTCTTGTACAATAAAATAATGAACAAAATCTGTAGTCCAGATTAATGTGAGATTGGCTGTAAATTAACCAATTCAACCTTACCTTCCCAGCCAACGGTGACCCCACTCCTACCCCGCAGCAAAGAAAGTAAAGTCAAGAAAACTCTGGTTTTGTTTTTTATATTATTTTAAAAAAAATTAATGTTAGAATAAAATCATGAAATCAAGCATTACTTTGACACAGAAAACTTTTCAATTGATCCAAAGAATAAATCGTTTTTTGGGGGTAATATTTACGCATGTGTGGGAGGGAGAAGAAAATCATGAAATCAACATTCTCTCAATCCTGAAATGCCACGTTTCATTGTTCTCTGTATCTTCCCAATTCTGAAGTGGTGACCGACCCTATTAAAACAGTAAGACTTCAGTCAAATGCCACGTTTCATGTCCTGTGTGTGTGTGGTGACCGGATTGTGTTGCAATCTGTGTGTGTGTGTATTTGCGTACACAGGGTGGGTGGGGATATTGTTAGATTGCATATTAATCATCTCTTGTTTTAACCTGCCATCAATGTTGGCAGGAATGTTTTGATTTTATAAGATTGTGGTTCCGGATGACAAGATGGCCTATCATGAAGATCCTTGCTATCAGATATTTCAATCCTGATTTCATGAGCATGCCTGAACTACTTTAACCCATGCCCAGCAGACCTGTTTACCCCGTACACAAGTCTAGAGTAGTTCACCCCACAGTCGGAAAGCATCTTCACTCTAATAGAGTAGTCTGGACAGCTGAAATGAGTAGTTTTGGTGCAATAAGTGTAGTTTTATTCATTAAACCATCAAACACTGTTCACTGAAAATGAGTAGTAATCAAGAATTAAACAGCATTATTTTCAGTTTTGAAGAGTAGTAGAGGTCCAAATTGAGTAGAATACTACTCGAAAAGAGTAGAGTAAACAGGTCTGGCCCAGTCTTCCTTTTCTCTCAGTCGTAACTCAGCGTAACTCTTGTCAGTAACATTAAGAATGTCTAATGTCTAAAACTTGTAACACTTTTGAAGTACACGACAAAGATTATAGTTTGTCTTTTCAATCTTGTTCACACAGTCATATTATGTGAAAGAAATAGACAGCACCCCGTCAGATGATATTTAATATTATGAATGGGAAACATTTGCCTTGCTCACAGTTGTTCTTTGGGACGTCTTCTTTTCTCCCCGACTGACGCTCTCCATAATGTCGTTATTGGTTATCATTCCTTTCATTAACGTCTTTCTGCCGAACAGTGCCCAAAATGACTCCCTGTACCGAGCACCCATTGCATAATAAACGAAGATGTTAAAACTGGTGTTGATGTAGATAAACATATGGTTTATCTGAACAATAGCTAGAAACAAATTCTCGTTCCGCCCACCTATATCCATTTCAGGAAAAATGAAGGACGCGTTTCGAGTGCACGCAACAGGAACAGAACACAGAATGAAGAGGATGGAGCTAGCGATGAGCATCTTCGTCAACCCCACTTCTTTATTTGAGAGAGACATTGTGACAGTGGAACGCCATTTCACGATGTGATTAAGTTTCACGGAAGTAACAATTGTAGATACTGTCACTAAAACAATCACCGCAACAGGCAACGCTATGCCAAAGATACTGCTGCGAATAAACTGAAGAACTTGTTTATGCGCTTTGTAGAACTCTCCGATGAATAACTTCTCCTTTGTTACTCCAGTTTCTGGATCAAAAATACATCCGGGGCGAGCTCGAGACCCCATGACCAGAAAATTCAAACCGACCATCAAAATATAAATCGTGACAATAATGACAGCCATAGTTCTCGTCCGCATCGCTTTTTGGTAACTCAGAGGCTGAAGAACGCAGTGACATCGCTCCAAAGCTATAATGGCGGATAAAACGTAGGAAACGTAATTGAATCCGTTATGAACGCTGACCAAATAGTGGTTCATCAAGAAAGCTTTGACGGGGCCAGTTCTTTGTTGAGTGGTAAACTGCAAAACGAGCTGCTCACCGTTGTAAACCATGGCTAAGGTTAACGTCAAGCCATCAGCCAAAGCCAGAGCGAAGAGACACGCATTGACTCGTTCTCTCAAACCCTGTTTCCGGAAAACCGCCATGTTGATGACGTTGCCTGGCCCACCAATCAGAAACAGGAAAGCCAGCACATTGTTTTTCGCGCGGAAAAATCCGGATTGTGTTCCTGCACTGATGATGTTGTCTGGGTTGTCCCAAGGAAGGTACTCCATTTGGCTGAACACCACCTCCATGCATCCGTGCTGGTGTGATTCGTTCTGAGGATAAGGTGAGTTGAATGGAGTGTGGGTGGTGGTGGTGTCTGCATCATTTGGTTGCTGATGGTGGAAAGTCGTCAGCATGATAGGCCTAGGCAACGAGATGGGCGTGATACCAAAAATATCGCCTGTACTTAATTAATGCCAGGTTTTCACAAACAAACAAAAAAGAATTGCTATGTGAACAGTTGTGGAGCTAAGAAAACATAAAGATCATCCATTAAACGCCGACATGGGAAACATATTTTCAATAAATTTTGTGGTTTCAATTTTTCAAATAGAAAATAAACACACACACACACGCACACGCACACACACACACACACACACACACACACACACACACACACACACACACACACACACACACACACACACACGCACACATCCACATCCACCACACATACAGCAACATACACATATACACACGTCTTGTGAATGATATCAGAGCTCACAAAACATTTGGATCAAAACGAAGTGTAAATATTTTTAAGCCAGCGCTAATACATTACAAGCAAATCAATAGATTAGCTTCCGTAATGAAAATAACTAGCATTGTAATTTCTGTATACTTTTTCTAACAATCCATGTGCTTGCCATGCAGAGGGGAGCCATCACTGCCTGGACCATGTTGAGTGTTGAATCTCACAGATAATCCAGGCAAACAAGATCCCTGTCTTTTTGTGTGTGTGATCCATATATTGAAACTTCTTCTTCTTCTTCTTCTTTGTTCTTCTTCTTCTTTTTGTCCTTTGCCTCGTTAAAGTTAGGCCCAACATGTCCGTCTTCGGCTTTGAGAGAAATCTTTCGTAAGAAATTCTAGAACAAAGGCAGGAGGAATGGACTGGCCACTCAGAAAGGCAGTAGATGATAAGCAATTTTAAAAGGTAGTACAAAGAGAATGAAGATTAGAGTAATACAGACACACAGAACTTCCACGAAGAGTGGGGGAATGCTTCTTTTGACCCCCAGTATCCCCAGTAGGATACAAGATTTTTAAATGTTATACAAAATATCGATCCTACAGTGGGGATACCTAGGTACGTGTAGAAATAAAATTCTTCACCTATTCCTCAGAGTTGTGCCAATTATTGAAATGAAAGGGGAGGTGACTCATGATTGGACGGTAAAAAAAAATGCGTCTTGCAGCAGTCGTTCGTAAAAGGAGCTTCGCGCTTGTTGAATCATAAGTCTGTGTTTCGTACAGAGGGTGACAGAGACATGCTTGTGACAAAATGTTTCGAATGAAATGAAGAAACTGAAAAGACTCAATAAAATGTTGATTCGTTTACAAAAAATGTACCTGAATAGTGTAAAGCTACTAAAAGAATGTCTTTTCAAAACTACAGCATAGTTTTTGAGGTAAAGAAATTCTTACTTTGTTGTTGTTACATTATTAAAAATCGGAAGTGAATTAGTAGCCTGCGCTTTCGTTTTTGACCCACTGTTTCCGTGCTACACTACGCATGCGCGTTTTTAGCATACGTCATATTCATAGCAGTCAACAAAAAGTCAAACGACACTTGGCCTAGAATGCTTCGAAATACGCCTGGCTATTCGCAGACCGTCAATATGAACATGATTCGCTGTGTGTAGGCTAAATAGGCCTAGCCGTGTAGTTTAAACTAAGGATTAATCCTGTTTTGTTTTTGCATACGCTCTGGCAGTGTGACTATTTTTATTCTGTCAAACTGATATATCTGCAATCTGGGCATCAATTTCTGGATTACGGTTTACAAGATTTGTTGATTTACTTCCCTTGATTTTGACTGTGACTATATATCGACTGTTTTAGACAATTGCTAGCTATCCACCTCATGTTCTGGCCTTCCAATGTCAACATATCGTTCTTTCCGTTTCATGAAAATAACCATAACTTAATCCTAACCCTATTGCTTTCCAGAGCAAGAGAGAATGTTGTTTGTTAATGAGCAGATTGAGTTCATGTTGACGGTCTGCGAGTAGCCAGGCGTTTCGAAATTGCCTGTACAGAAAATAATCTTGCAAACGTGTACATTTATGTAAAATCGAAGTATACGCAAGACCATGTTCTGAACGAAGTTGGCGTTAACAAGCAAAATTGTGTCAAATTTATAAATTTATCAAAACTGAATGAAGGCTAGCTTTGCATCGATATCGAAGGTCAAGGTCAAAAGTAGCTTTGCAAATCTTACGAAATGGGTGGTCCAGATTTGAAGTATTCAGGCCTCTGGAAGTTTTCTGAACCGGTGATAGAACTTCGCGCCCAATGATCAATCATTCTGCTAAGCCATTTCATTAGCCTGCTACTAGCTTATTTTCCGAGTGAGTGATGTGTTAAGTGGACGTTCTTTTTCCTGCTAAGTTACTTTATTGGATCAATGATATGATTAGATCAGAAAGCTCAACGAAGTTGCAAAGTTACGGGTAAGTTGATTCATTCAAACGCAAATGAGAACTCGATTATTTCAAGATTCATGTTTTCTTCCCAATTTGGTCGCTGTGCATGCAAACACAACTCCATTTTGAGGGGTTGTCCCAACCATTACTAAATCATTACGTAAAATTCAAGGGAGATAAAAATTACACTTATCTAATATTACAGTGGAACCCCCCTTATAAGACCTTCAAACATCATCCAAAATGGGGTCTTATAAGGGAGGGTCTTATAAGAGAGGTAATTTTAATACTTACAAAGAAGAGCAATGTAATGAAAATCTGTTTAAACGTCCTCCGGTCTGAAACAGACACATATGGGACATTAGTAGATATAAAGATGGTGGGAACGATCCTGGAGGCAATGCCCGGAGGCAGTGCAACTCCAGAAAAGTCCCGATTTTTTGATAAATTTTAGATGTGTGACCAGCTAAGAGCAATGTCTCAGAGAAGCAGGTCTTATATGGGAGGGAGTCTTATAATGGGAGGTCTTATAAGGGAGGTTCCACTGAAAAAGCCAGAAGGTATTATCATAAACAGAATAAAGAAGGCTGGTTATAAATAGTTTCTGGGTTTTGACCCCCAAAAAAGAAAGACAGTACGCCTACCTACTAGCACATAATAGCGATAATTAAATACTCGCTAAAGAAACCAAGAGCTTGGGTGAGAAGAACGAAAATTTATTAATAAAGACATAAAATTCCCGTGGAAGCCGTCTACAACACCCAGCAAGACGAGTTGCGGGCATTTAGGAAGCTTTCCTTTGTTTATTACTTCTGTTATAGGCTGTGAGCCAGGAAACGACATCATGCACACTGCGGATTTGTGCAGACCATATTTTGTTTTAGTAGTCTGGACCCTAACAAACACAAATCAGGACGTTTGCCCTCAATCATCCTCCGGGTGAACTGTCAGGGACGTCTTGAAGTTACGCACATGCCTATGCTTGAACCCCGTCACCCAAGACACGAATTAAATCTGGGACGATATATGCCTCATTTTTTACAATTGTTTCTGGCTCTTAATCTTTGCTAAAAAAACCTTTTAACTTCTTTTGAAACAAAATTTCACATTTTGATGGTTGAATTCCAAAAATTCTACTATTATTTCCAGTTAAATGCCAAGCGGTGGTGTCAGCGTTCTCTTTTGCAGTTAAAAAGCCTTCTGCGTTGTACTGATAAATGTGATAGTCCTTTTGGTATTCAACTTTGAGTATTATCTTTCATGCATTAAAACTTTAATTCAACATGGGGTATGAAAGGCACAAACTGCCGGCCATCATAATAGGTTTTACGATACCATAAGCCTGATGTATGTCAACTTTCATTTTTGTTCTCCATGATGTAGGTTTTTGTTAGTGTGTTTAGGTTTGTTTGTAATTCCAAGCATAAAATATACAATAACCCTGCCATATAGTTCTGAAACAGCCAGTTACATTCCTTTAGGTTTAATTGTGCTCTGGCTGATGAGCTTTGACTTTGTGCATCCATTGAAGATGGCTCTGTTGTAAAGGCAAGAAATTGAAATTATGTGTTTGCCAAAATAAAGACATTTGGAAGCCATTTAATAAGAGGTGGCATCATGCCTAATGCATGGACATCAAGATGACTGCCCTCCATCCCCCATAGTATTTTACTGTATGAACCTTACTAGAGTTACTAATGTTAAGATCTGCAGATTCAGCGCTGCAAAACCACAATGGGAAGAGAGAAAAAAAAGAACTGTTGGACACTTTGTCTACATCATTGCATATTATGAAAGGCACAGGCCAGGTACAGAAATAATGCCACAGACCGACACACATTTCAATAAACTCATGAAAACTACAACTGTAGCCTAGTTATTTCAGGTAGTCGCATAGTGACAAACACAAAAAGCATTCTGAGATTTGCAGTCAGCAACAAACATTCTAGTACCGTTTTTGTGTGGATAAGAACATTTTTTATTTAATTTTACAATTCTAGAAAGAAGCAGATTTGTGAAGTGTGCGACTAAATCAGAAGAAGAAGAAACTGGCTTACCAGGCACAAATTTACAGCGTGTGTCTGGTAAAAGGTAGAACAACTCTTGTATTCGATGGGACAAGATCTTTGTCAGGCTTTTTTCCTGAGAGTTCGTGGAAAACACCCAAACATTTCTTGTTTCAATTCAATTCAAATAACTTTATTAATACCTGAGAAAATTAAGACGCACAATCGTAGGCTTCATAAACAATATCAATAAACACATTATAAATACATCCAATGGCACAGAAAGAGTACAAAACTTTATAACAACATCAAGCAATTGAAAAGGGAAAGAGGTAAATTACTGTAAGTATAAAACACAAACACCTTCACACACGGTCTACTGTTTTCACACCCGCACCCCTTCACCCCTCCCCTCCCCCATTCGTTTTAAAGACGAATGGCTGAGGGAATAAAAGAGTGAAGGTGCCTCGATGTTTTTAAATTTAGTGCGTGGGGCTCGGAATCTGTCTCTTTTGCCTGATCGTCTGCTGTCAATGTCGTCAGGTAGAGGGTGGGTTTCGTCCGTCATTATTGTCCTTAATTTGTCCGTCAGTTTTCTAGAGTACAGTAGATCGATGCATATGAGCTTACTAAACTAGTATGCAACTTGCCCAAGTTGACAACTGCTTAGTAGACTACTAGGCAAGTTTGAAACTAATTTTAGTCTTCAAAGCATGAATACGGATTTGAATGCTACTAGCTAGTTTTCAACTAGACTGACCTACTAACGCATTCGAAGGGGAATCCGTTCAGTGCGCATGTTCACAGACCAAAGGGAACTCACTCTCTGTAGTTTGATGCATATGAGCTTACTAAACTAGTATACAACTTGCCTAAGTTGACAACTACGCAAGTTTTTGAATGATTAATCAAAATCATAAAAATATTTCTGAAAATTGGGAAGATTGAGAGAGGGGGAGAGAGAGAAAGAGAAACTCGAAACACAAAACTCAAAACTTTTTTTTATTGAGGGTAAACAGATAAGCAATTGTAATTTAGTATTCTTCTTTTTTTTACACCGTTTCCTCATGGAGAAAACATGAGAACACAACAAAAAACAAAACAAAAAAAGAAACAAAGCAATGAATAACGACTAGTTCACAACTAACACATTTAGTGCTGATTGGATGTCCACTAAAATTCTGTCTACTAACTCGACAAGTTAAGTAACAACTAGGACTATGGATTTTCCATGCAGACCTTACTATATTTTAAGTTGACAACTTACAACTTAGTTGCCAACTAACCTCTTAGTAAGCTCATATGCATCAAACTACTGGTCGTCAAATGAGTTTTTATTTTCCCCACCCCCCCCACCAGCTTTCTTATTGTCTTCTCCGGTCTGTCTTTGCCATGTTTGTCATGGTAGAGCAGAGAAGATATATCTGGTGTACTCTTACACTTTGTTTCTGGAGCCTGAGACTGCTGTATGCAGAGCAGCCATGGAGAGAATTTCGGTGCTGCTCCTACCATCTCTTCAGAGAGGAACATTGTCACCCATATGTACAGGGGAGATTTTCATATAGAATATAGTTAACACTCTCTGATGTTGGAGCAACATGCATCCTTCATGAGCTGGTCATTTAATAGGTCGCAAATGTTGGTAGAGCAGTCCTTTCTGTGTATCCCACACTCCAAATACTGAACACCCATAAAAATGCAAGCATAGTTGAGAAATGCTTGTTTGACTGGGACAGAATTCCAGTGCATCTTAGAGCATGTAGCCTTATCCTTACTTTGACCCTCAGAGGTATTTCTCACCCATTTACTGCTTTGGCTCGTTAGAAATTTCTGGTAGCATTTTCTAAAATGACCATAAGCACAAGAGAAATATGCTAGAGGAAACTGAGAGGGAATCTTGGACTGGTTCTTGCAAATGTCGCACAACAAATGCCTGATTTGTGGCGCCTTGCATTTATTTAACTTTGTGTCGATTAATATCGTTATTTGTGCATCAGACTAGTGGTCTTCAAAATGTATGATGCACACAAGCTGTCTTGTAGTCTTGTTTTTTCTCTGCCTTATTACACTAACAGATTTAAATTTGCATCAGTCAGGGTCAGCATTAGTCAGTCAGCTGCGTGTTTCTGAGAACATTTACTGAGCTGCGTGTTTCTGAGAACATTTACTGAACTGCGTGTTTCTGAGAACATTTACTGAGCTGCGTTTTTCTGAGGACATTTACTGAGCTACGTGTTTCTGAGGATATTTACTGAGCTACGTGTTTTTGAGAACATTTACTGAGCTGCGTGTTTCTGAGGACATTTACTGAGCTGCGTGTTTCTGAGGACATTTACTGAGCTGCGTGTTTCTGAGAACATTTACTGAGCTACGTGTTTCTGAGGATATTTACTGAGCTACGTGTTTTTGAGAACATTTACTGAGCTGCGTGTTTCTGAGGACATTTCCTGAGCTACGTGTTTCTGAGGATATTTACTGAGCTACGTGTTTTTGAGAACATTTACTGAGCTGCGTGTTTCTGAGGACATTTACTGAGCTGCGTGTTTCTGAGGACATTTACTGAGCTGCGTGTTTCTGAGAACATTTACTGAGCTGCGTGTTTCTGAGGACATTTACTGAGCTGCGTGTTTCTGAGAACATTTACTGAGCTACGTGTTTCTGAGGACATTTACTGAGCTGCGTGTTTCTGAGGACATTTACTGAGCTACGTGTTTCTGAGGATATTTACTGAGCTACGTGTTTTTGAGAACATTTACTGAGCTGCGTGTTTCTGAGGACATTTACTGAGCTGCGTGTTTCTGAGAACATTTACTGAGCTACGTGTTTTTGAGAACATTTACTGAGCTGCGTGTTTCTGAGAACATTTACTGAGCTACGTGTTTCTGAGGATATTTACTGAGCTACGTGTTTTTGAGAACATTTACTGAGCTGCGTGTTTCTGAGGACATTTCCTGAGCTACGTGTTTCTGAGGATATTTACTGAGCTACGTGTTTTTGAGAACATTTACTGAGCTGCGTGTTTCTGAGAACATTTACTGAGCTACGTGTTTCTGAGGACATTTCCTGAGCTGCGTGTTTCTGAGAACATTTACTGAGCTACGTGTTTTTGAGAACATTTACTGAGCTGCGTGTTTCTGAGGACATTTCCTGAGCTGCGTGGTTCTGAGGACATTTACTGAGCTACGTGTTTCTGTTAATAGGAGACACTTCCATGTCACACTCACATGACTATGCTATTATCTATTTTTAGTACTATCTGACAAATATATACAAACACCAATATTTACAAACCAATCGTGATGAGTCTCTCTTACTTATATTTTGCATAAGAGCATTGTTCTCCTACTTTGCTCAGATAGTCTCATCATATGAACCCAGATGCGTCATACTGCCTTTAACCACCTAACTGAAAAATACTTAGGCCCAGCATGTCTGTCTTCGGCTGGAGAAATTCTTGCGTTGCGTAGTGAAAATTACAATGGGTACCAATGGATCACTACAAAATTCTTATTTGGGCGCATGTGAATTGTTTCTTGGAATCGGAAAGTGAGCTGGCCAGTTTGCATGTAAATTGAAAGGCCCACGCATCAACAGAAGCTTCAGGTCTAAAAAACCCTACAAAAAATCTAAGTTAGCATAATTTAACATGGAAACGTGTAAGTGGTTGGACCAGGATAGCTGGCCAGTTTGCATGTAAATTGAAAGGCCCACGCATCAACGGAAGCTTCAGGTCTAAATAGCCCTAGAAAGAAAAAAAGATAGCATAATTTAACACGGAAACGTGTAAGTGGTTGGACCAGGGTAGCTGGCCAGTTTGCATGTAAATTGAAAGGCCCACGCATCAACGGAAGCTTCAGGTCTAAAAAACCCTACCAAAAATCTAAGTTAGCATAATTTAACACGGAAACGTGTAAGTGGTTGGACCAGGGTAGCTGGCCAGTTTGCATGTAAATTGAAAGGCCCACGCATCAACGGAAGCTTCAGGTCTAAAAAACCCTACCAAAAATCTAAGTTAGCATAATTTAACACGGAAACGTGTAAGTGGTGGGACCAGGGTAGCTGGCCAGTTTGCATGTAAATTGAAAGGCCCACGCATCAACGGAAGCTTCAGGTCTAAAAAACCCTACCAAAAATCTAAGTTAGCATAATTTAACACGGAAACGTGTAAGTGGTTGGACCAGGGTAGCTGGCCAGTTTGCATGTAAATTGAAAGGCCCACGCATCAACGGAAGCTTCAGGTCTAAATAGCCCTAGAAAGAAAAAAAGATAGCATAATTTAACACGGAAACGTGTAAGTGGTTGGACCAGGGTAGCTGGCCAGTTTGCATGTAAATTGAAAGGCCCACGCATCAACAGAAGCTTCTGGTCTAAATAGCCCTAGAAAGAAAAAAAAGATAGCATAATTTAACACGGAAACGAGCAAGTGGTTTGACGTTTGAAAAACATTGGCAATAAAAATAATCGATTTTTGCATCATTTTCAGAAGGCGATGGTTACCTTCTGTACCTATGAGTATCATCTCCCTTTGCTTTTTTTATTATAAAAAGAGCGTGTTTGGTCACAGGCATCATTTGTTTCATCATATACATCTGTATTGTTAAACATTCGTGACTTTATTGGTGTTGCACTGCCTCCGGGCATTGCCTCCAGGATCGTTCTTATTATCTTTATATCTACTAATGTCCCATATGTGTCTGTTCCAGACCGGAGGATGTTAAACCGATTTTCATCACAGGCATCATAGCGACTTGTCGTCTGCATTTACGGGAAGCATAGCTAGCAGTCAAAGAAAGACGAGATGATCTTCTTGATTTCTGTACGTAGTTTGTCAGCTTTTAAACCCCCAGAACCTTAGAATTTACGTCGGAATCATCAAGGTAATTAACACAGAAGGTGCTAGTCCTTGATGTCAAAAGCACGTCTTAGATCTAGATGTAAACCTACTACACAGAAAAACATCAGTGCAACTGTGGTAACTTGCCGAAATTTATGACGATCAAGATATATTACCAAAGAACAGAATGTTATCTGCAACAGTCGTGTACTGAGGTCTTTGTATTTCTGAAGAAGAAGAGATAACTTTCAGTAGGCATAGACAAGCAAGAAACGAATAATAGGATGTAATGTCTCAGATAAGAAAAGTCTCAACCATTTTGAGTTGAACAATTTCTTAATTCTAAACAAGTCCGCGACTAGAGTAGACCCAAATGCTAAAAGTTGGCTTAACTCACTCGGGACGAATGAGCCGGATTCGGCTCATGGCTCGCACAACCGTTTAGGACGAATGGCCCGGATCCGGCTCATAAGAGTTTTCAAGAGGTTTTGATTTCTGGCGTGTAACCAGCTTTCCAGTGCGAAGTCATAACCTATTTTCAGTTTGCTTTGACCTTGCCTCTCTTGAAATCAACCAATCATTGCAGACTTTACATTCAGCTTTGGTTGTAGAGGGGGGTCGAAGATCGGAATGTGAAATTTTCCTTCTTTCTATGTGTTAGCTGTTTTCGTCAATAGGAGACACACGACGAAGGTAAGGTATCTGATATTTTTCGATCGTTTAGTGCATGGTGTTGCTAATCTTTTCTGAAAATATTGATGCCTAGCTCTTCATAACTTGGTTTTGGTGATTATGTTGCGAACCTAGTCGAATGCCCAGTCCCCTAAAACAGAAACGATTGCCTTTGAGCGTCATT
>CM065707.1:14307615-14325115 GCA_017654935.2 Phymorhynchus buccinoides
TATTTGTATGTATCCATATGTCAAGCTAAGCACTAAAAGTGAAGTACCTGAACATTCCATTGTTAATGTCACGAAAACAAATATGCTAAAATATTTGACTCCACGAGGCATCACATACTATAACGTGATTGCTTGATGCAACTGCTTGGTGTTTCTGTTATTGCTGTTGTTTGGAGATCGATCAGACAGCTTCTTGTCACATGAGCACAGATGTTCCATGCTGCCGTTATGCAACTAACTAAGAGACCTAGCATTAAATTTTATGTCTTCGACTAGAGAAAATCTTTGTAAGAATTTCTATAACTAATCAAGAGAATGGTGAAGGCAGAAAGAGAGTAGATGACATTAGCAAAAGGAAAAGGCAGTCAAAGAGAGTTGCAAGCACAGAATTTCCAGAAGGTGGGGGAACTATTTGTACGAAAGCTCCCCTGTGTCCCCCCCACGGGGGACAACTGCTTGTGATTTAGAACAAATCATGTTTATTTTGAATGTTTCTTCTGGGTTTTGGGGGTTTTATTAGAGAGATGCATGATTTTGCCTATATACGAAGTACAAATGATCTCCCTTGGATAGATTTTTAAAAAATGTAATTCATTATTTCACATGTTTACATTTGAAATATATCACATTTTTAAACAACTTAGATTAAGAATATGTTTTTCTTTCCGTTTCTGATCTACTTAGTGTCACAATGTTTATTGTTTTGTTGTTACTAATTTTTTTATATAAAAAAATAAGCATGACAAAGAGCAATTTCGTGACCTTTGACCCCCTCTGGTTATTACATATCCAAGTTTCCGCTATAGGTTTCCCTCTTAAAAATGGAAAATGCCTACCCCCTTCTACCACTTCAGACATACGATGCTTGAGTTGGAGAGGTGGCTTTTCAATTATTTTTGTTTGTGGCTCAAGCCACAAACCTATAACTCACTTTGTCGGTCGGTCGGTCTGTCGGTCCAAAATTGTCGCACATTTTGCCAAAATTGTCCCACTTCAAATCGAGGCTACACTTCAAAATTAATTGAGGCCGCTCTTTAAAATGATGTATTTTAAAAGCGTACAAAATAAATACGTAATACAGACACTACAACAGACACGACGAGTGTGCGCTGCTTCTTTCGATGAGTATAAGTAGAATAAATAGTTTTAAATGTTTTTCAAAAGATATAAAAAGTTACGAAATGGTGCAGAGATAACATTCTGGTTTACAGATTAAAATTATTGAAAAGGCAGGGAAGGTGACTCATGATTGGAGTGGTAAAAATAGACCGCGTGCCACAAACTATTGCGATTTCGCGCTTGTTTAATGAGAAGATATTGTTCTAAATTTTGAATCATGTTTCTTATTATTGTCCCACACCACCGGGTTGGTCTTTTCCTTACTCTTGTCGTGTAGTTGTTTGTTTGTTGTCTTTTCTTATCTCTGTTTCAGATACCAGACAGAATACCTCCTTGGTGTCTTCATGCGACTTTTTGTAAATTTTGTTTTGTTTGTTTTGTACAGAGGGTTGAAGTGTTTTTCTCTGTGTCTGTCTGTATATGTTTCTTTGATCTTCAGTTGTTTTGCTAGCTTTGTTACTTGCTCGGAAGCTCCAAATCCATCATTCCATATCTTACTAAATTTTCCACGTCACTCATTTCACGAAACATTTAATAGGAAACCATAATCAACTCTACAGCGATAAAATGAAGACAATACTTCTTCATCCAAAAGGAAAAAAAAACAAATTATGAAGTTTTAACGATTTACATATGCATTAGGGTACCTGTTTGCTACAATTCTGGATGGAAGATTGGTTGTTCCTTAGAATCAACTTAGATGCAAGCAAAACATATACAAAGTTTACAATTTATAGTAAGCTGTCGCGTACATCTTTCAAAACTATAGTAGCATTTAAACTCTTGTTTGACGGTTTGACTGAAAAAAGGTTGCCCTCTTAATGGTCATGGTAAGGAGGGGCGGAGGATGGAGGGGTTCCTAGCTGCACGGAGCCACCCCCACCCTCCTATCCTGCGTCTGGCTAATAAAAAAAAAAGACAATCTCTCTCTCTCTCCATCCATCCCTCGTCTCTCTCTCTCTCTCTCTCTCTCTCTCTCTCTCTCTCTCTCTCTCTCTCTCTTTGAAAATCAAATTATTTTACTCAGGTATATATCGAACACATTAATTTAACTGCATGCACAAAGAAACGTATTTTCGACAAAATTACGGAAAATGCTAGTCTAAAAAACAAACAATAAAAAAAATAACCACAAATCTATGAGAGCGCTTGCCGTGCGCACAAGCTCAACCATACAAATTTGTAATCACACACGCGTGGACGCGCACACACTCGCGTAGGTTATACACACACATGTGCACGCACGCACACGAACACACACGCACGCACATCCTACGTGCACACACACATGCACGTACGCACGCACGTACACACACACACACACACACACACACACACACACACACACACACACACACACACTTTGTGAGTTTGTTATCTTTAATAGACAATCGTTAGCACTAATTAGTCTAAAGAATTTTCAGTCGATATTTTATTCTAGGTACGGACCAGAAAAAATATTCTTCGATTTGTTTTTGGTCTGTCGCCCACAAGAAACACGATTGCTCACGTAAGAGTTGGCCCCTATTCAATAATTTACTTTACTTAAATGCCTGGGAACATACGCACACACGCATAAGCGCGTGTTCGCGCACATACACTGCACACACGAGTGCGCGCCTCACAGACTAATCTGCGCACACGCACGCACACACACACACACACGCGCGCGCGCGTGCGCGCACACACATGCATGCACACACACACTACACGCACACACACGCACACACACACGCACACACACACGCACACACTACACACACACACACACACAAACACACACACACACACACACACACACACACATACACACACTCTCACATGTGCACTCACGGAGGCGAGCCTACGCGCAAACACATTCGCGATCGGACCACACACACACACACACACACACACACACACACACACACCACGCACGCACGCACGCACACACACACACGCGCATTCTCCCCCTGGAATATTGCTTCATTTCATGAAATATTTCAACATTGAATGTCTTTTTGGCATTCGGTATGGAATGTACGATTGTATTGATCAGATAGTATACTACTGCAATGTTAGGCCTAGGCACACTAAGAAAATAATTGTTTTACAATGGGGAAAAGTTTGGTCTGCTGTGCTGGTTTCAAACGAATGATTGAAACTGTAGCAATCTTATGGCTGTGAAGGTTTGCATGTGGCAGTATTGTCTTGATTTGTTGTTTAGCCTGTAAATTGTGAGGAAAAGATGCGTCATGTTGTTCTATGTTTGTTTGTTTGTTTGTTTCCTTTCTTGTTTTCGCAAATATCAGCTTAGCTACATGCCGTGCTTGACATATTAGCGTAAAAAAATGACATGGGGGAGGGAAGGGCAGGGGGTTCCAGAAAGGGTTAGTTTCAATGCAGCAGCTCTTGGGAAAAGTTGGCCTTGGGGTGAGGTGGGGGAGACATTTGTCTGTGCCTTTCTTCTTCTTCTTCTTCTTGTGCGTTCCCAGGCCTTAAGGTTGTAATGGGTAAGGTACTTGTTTGTCAGGTTTTCAGTTTTCACTGGTCTCCCCACTGCATTCAGCCGACACATTCCGATTTGGGAGGAGCTCAAAGGAGAAGATGATGTTTCTAAAAATAAAGGCAGGAGAATGGGCCAATAAGCCAGAAATATAGTAGAGAACAAGCACAGAACTTCTAGAAGGTGGGGAACTATTTGTACGAAAGACCCCCCCCCCCCCCCCCCGTATGACAGACTCGTGAAGGGGGGGGGGGCGGGGTCGTCCAGCTCCCCGTATGGAGGCACGAGTCGTCCACCCACTGCCCTATGGGAATTCAGTTACTTCACGCATGTACTTCAGATACCAGTGACTTCAGAAGAATTGCCGTCCTCCCGTCCTACAGGAATCTCCAAACAAACGGTATAGGGTGAGACAGTAAATCACTCATCTGGCAATAATGAAGAATGACGGAATGAATGACTTTCTGGTGATAAATCACCGGTACAGAAAACATTGACTGACATAAAGCAAGTAAACCTCCACCGAGGAGAGGCAACACAGTTTTACTTTTGCATATAGTAGGTCTATACTACATGCATATACTGTTTAGAATTAGCACTGCGCCGTGCATACAACCTTATTGACTTTATTTTAGTTGAACGGGTACTGTTCATATATTCATTGTGTTCCTATTTTCCTTTAATTATAGTTTGTTCAAAGTTTTATTATTTGTTTATAATTAATTCTAATATTTAAGTTTACATGTTAGTTGTTATGTTATTCATGATTTAGTATTTAGTATTTTATTTTGGCGCTAGTAACTTTGAGACATTGTGGTCATGCGCAAGACGGTTGTTGTCTGGCTGGGGGGTTTCCGCCATGTTTTACTAAGAGAGAAAAAGGTGGTTAGACTAAAGAACTGGAAACTCGTGTTTGTTTGTATGAGCGAGACACAAGAACAGATACCAAAGACGAGATTAAAAGAGAAGAAACTAATAGGGTTCCAATTGAATTCAGTTAAGGTAGCAGGATCACCTGGCCGGGGGTGTCGCATGAAAATAGGTAGCTCGTAAAAATAAGTAGCTCGCTATTATGAGAGTGTATTTGCGACAACCACAAATTTCACTTTTTCTGTACTTTAACCATTTAACTAACCCTAACCCTAACCCTAACCCTATCCCTAACCCTAGAAAAAAGTGAAATTTGTGGTTCATGCTCAATGTCGCAAATACACACTGTCATAGGTAGCGAGCTACTTATTTTTACGAGCTACCTATTTTCATGCGACACGGGGTACATGTTTTCTTTGGGGTGTACGTCAGTTAAATATTATTATATATGTATGATGTTTTGCATGGAACTAGATAACAAACTGGTCTTTTCATTAAAACTTATATTTTATATAAATCATTAGGACAGCCAAAATAAATAATGATTGAATAATTAGGTCCGGCCTGTCGCTGAACATCAAAACTAACATAGCAACCAAAAACTTATTGGGACATGCAATGACAAAAAGACAAAGCTGAATTGGTATTCACTTTGATTAAAACACACACACGCATGTACACACACACATACGCACACGCACACACACACACACACACAGACACACACACATGCATGCATACATGTATGCACACATTACTCACATGCCCGCATACACACATAAACACACACATGTGCAAACATACAGGTAATATGTATAACTATATAGAAAATGTATCATCAGATAGATTTATGCAAGTAAGAGTTGGAAGTACATATTCAAATCCCAGAGAACTTCAGATGGGTCTTCCACAAGGTTCTGTTATTTCACCTATCTTGTTTAATGTATTGATAGCAGATCTACCAAATAATCTATCTAAAGACACAGTCTTAGCTCAGTACGCAGACGATATCTGCATGTGGATGAAGGTAACAATGAAGCGTAAAACTCCACTTAGATCCTTGAACTATACAAAAAAAACATATATCAACGTGAATTAGATAAAATAAATAAATTTATGAAAGAAAATGGTTTAACTTTATCATTAGAAAAAACACATATAGTACTTTTTAATTCGGGATGCAACCCAGAAAAACTTCCAGTTTTTACCATCAATGGCACAGTAATCAATTATACGCAGAGTGTGAAGTTTCTGGGTGTTTTCCTTTCATCAAAACTTACTTGGAATCAACATATAGATTACATATTAAACAAAGCAAGAAAGGCTTTAAATTTTCTCAAATTATAAGTAACCAGCGTTGGGGACAAGCGCTTATATGTCTTGCTAATTCTCTTGTACGATCTCGATTAATTTATGCCCAGGAAATTTTCTTTAGTGCTCCAAAATATTTGTTAAAGAAACTACAATGTATCGATTGTAAAGCTTTTAAACTGGCACTTGGGGTACCAACTCATGCTTATAATCTAGGATCATATAAAGAAGCAGGTATTCTACCTCTCGATGAATATAGAAAGATTTCTGCTGCAAAAGTTTTATTAAAAGCATCAGTATATGACACATTTTGTACAGAAGAAGTTAAGTTAGATACTAAACATGATTTTGTTAAAAGAGCTAAAACAATTGAATCTTTGCAACCAATTAATTCCTTTGTCTCAGATATTATTAATTGTAAAGAATTAAAAAATAAAGAAATTACAGCTAAGCCATCTTTTTCGCCAGTACCGCCTTGGGAACAAATTAAACCTGCTTTTGATATTGATCATACAGATATTAACAAAAGTCAATCTCCAAACATATTAAAAAACTTAGTTAATTTACATATGGAAAGTTGTTATAGTGGATGTATTAAAATATACACAGATGGGTCTGTTCTTCAAAATGGGAATACAGGAGAATACCCTCGTTAAAAATAGAGAAACGATATTATATAGGTAAATATTATTCCATTTTTACTGCAGAATTGTTAGCTATTTTAATGGCATTACAATATACTGCAGAATTAGCTATAAATGCTTGTAAAATATTACTTTGTGTAGATTCGAAATCAGCATTACAAGCTATTAAAGGTCAAAATGTTAACATACGCCTTGAAATGATATTAGAGATCAAACATTTAAATAATCAATTATCGAGTAAAGACATTAGTGTAACTTTTTATTGGGTTCCCTCCCATTGTGGAATATACTCAAATGAATTGGTTGATCGAGCAGCTAGAAGTGCAGCGCGTAATTCCGAGGGAACGATTCATCTTAATGTGAATTTAGATCTGCATGAATATTATAAACATATTGAAAAATTTTCCAAAGAAAATTTTGACAGCATGTTAATGACTTCAGTCAGTCAATATTCACGCTATTGTATAAAAGGCTCAAGTACAATGAATTCCTACTTAATTTTAAAACAGCTCAAAGATACAAGTTTAAGACAAATCGTATCTTTGATGTTTAAACTTCGTTTAAATGCTTTTAAAACAAAATTTTCTAAAGACGTTAAGTGTATATGTGAAAATCAAATATCTATAAATCATTTGCTCCTATATTGTCCTAGAATTAAAGAACAAATCAACAAAACTGATGGTGAATTGCTGAACCATCAAACGCCTTTAACCATTGAAAAAATCTTAAACAACTTTAATCTCCTTAAACGTTTTTCAGAAATCCTGCACATAAGTCCTGTTGGTATTTTTCTTTGAGTTACTAATTAATTGTTGGCTTAAATTGTGTTATTATATTTTTGTTGTTAGCCATTTAGAAATTAAGACACACTTGTTTAACTCTTCATGTTACATACGTCAGTTTGAAATGTTACTGTATGTCCTCCCTTCCCTCCCATCTTATATATCTGTTAATGTAATTTTTATATGCACTCAGTTATATTTGTATGAATAGATGTGTAGGGAAAACACATAAACATACTACCATTCACGCACTCACACACACTCTCACTTCAATACCTATCTCTAATGTAGGCTTAATTAATTTTACACACACACTTCTTTTTTTGTTTCTTTTTTTGTTATTGTCTAATATCACTTGCGGATGAACAGACGTTAAACTAAAGAACGAACATGCACAAAATACACATACCCCCCCCCCCCCCCCCATATACACACATATCCATGCACACACATAAAAGCACATCCACACATCAAGGACAAGGTCTGCTTCCCTCGGGCTAAATCATCCTCATAAATTAATCATCACCGTCATCATCATCACCACCATCACCATTATCATCATCATCATCACCATCACCACCGTCCGCCATCACAATCATCATCGCCATCACCATCACCATCACCACCATCATCATCACCACCACCACCATCATCATCCCCCAAAGATCTCCAAATAGTGCCAGCCAAAGAGTCAGTAAATTTTGAATTACTGTTTTGAATTCAAACCAGCTGGTGTTGTAGTTCCAAGCCGTTTGATTAGCCAGGATTCTCGAAATTTCCGATGAACCATGCCTCCCCTGTTTTGCCACACTGCGGCCACAGTAGCATGGGGCAGGGAGTGTCCAGGGCTGTTGAAGTGCAGGCCGATTGGGTCTTGGTACCCCAGGCGCATGGACCGCAGGTGCTCTGTGAACCGTTCGTTAAGCGTTCGGTACGTTTCACCCACATACAGCTTGTGGCAGAGAAGGCATTCAATTATGTAGACCACATTTGCGGATTGGCAAGTGAAAAGTGTGCGGGTTGAGAATTTTCCACAACTCCTGTTGAATGTGGTGGCGGAGCTGATGAAAAATCAACAACACACTTGGCAGTCCCAGTCCCAGTCCCAGTCTGGCCGGTTGTCTGGCTGTCTACCCACCAAAGCTCTCTCTCTCTCTCTCTCTCTCTCTCTCTCTCTCTCTCTCTCTCTCTCTCTCTCTCTCTCTCTCTCTCTCTCTCTCTCTCTCTCTCTCTCTCCCCCCTTTGTTTTTGTGTTGTTTTTTCTTTTGGTTTTCTCTGTCTTCGACCTCTTCGCCCTTTTCAGTTGTAATAATAGTCAGAACTGACTTTGACAACTTCAATATTGGAAGAAGAAGAAGAAGACAGTCAGCAATTCTTAGCTATATAGTTCTTGCCGCGATAGACTCAAACAAGCCTATCCTGGCCTAACAAAATGGGTGTAAATAGAGGAGAGTATTTTGATTATCCTTGTGGGTAAAAACGACGGCGTGGCAGCTAATACCACCTCTTTACACCAATTGTTATAAAAAAACAACTTCTGTAAACTGTGTCATTTTTCTATACAAACACATCCATTACAATTTAGAATGAAAAAAACAATAAATTCATGATTCATTTTACTCTCTCTCTCTCTCTCTCTCTCTCTCTCTCTCTCTCTCTCTCTCTCTCTCTCTCTCTCTCTCTCTCTCTCTCTCTCTCTCTCTCTCTCTCCGTTTTACATGTGCATATTTCTAAGTTGATGTAATGAATTTTAATGATAATTATTTGGTTGGTATAATTGTGTTTCACACGTTTGATTAATGTTCTTTCAGCTATGTTGTATCTCTGTTATGCTGTTGCACCTAATACAGTCGACGACGGATAAGCGAAGTGTCAGGGGAGATAAATTTTGACTTTCGCTTATCCGAATTTCGCTAATCCGTTGCAACGCTTTAGCGACATTTTTTAGACTCCACTTTCGCTTAACTGATGTTATGTTATTCTGTAGCCGAGATTCTCACCTTGCATTTAATGCCATCGTCTTTAAACAGTCTGTCGATACACCATGTAGATTTTAGGCATTATCAATCGTCTTGTCTTCCATACCATCATACAAAAATAGCGAGTGCACGTGTGTGTGTGTGGTGTGTGTGTGTGCGTGTGTGCGCGCGCCTGTGTGTGCGTGCGCGCGCGCGTGTGTGTGTGTGTGCGTGCGTGCGTGCGTGCGTGCGTGCGTGCGTGCGTGCGTGCTGTGCGTGCGTGCGTGTGTGTGTGGTGCGCACGTGCACGCGCGCGCGCGCGCGCGCGCGCGCGTGTGTGTGTGTGTGTGTGTGTGTGTATGTGTGTCTAACGCAATCACACAAACACTTATATATGTAGGTTGATCAATAAATGTTGTCCTTGGGTCCATAAAATATGAATAAAAGAGTTCAGTCTTCAAACGTTTGCATTCCTAGGAAGAACACCTTTCCTCTTTGTATACACAGTTCCAGCCCTCTACGCCAGGGTTCAAGGTCATTTTGGTAGCTTCTTTAAGGCGATGGTCAGAGCTGTGATTTTGAACTTTTGGCGAGGGCCTAGGCACCAGAAATATTTTGTCCAGCCAAACATCCTAAACAAATCCAAAAAAATAAGTAATTTGGAGATAAGTGAAGTCTTTAGAATAGGTGGTTCAAACATTGATTACCTTATTCTTTTCAGAAGGTCACGGCGAGCTTGACCTTGTAGGCAATAGCGTTTTTATGCAAAAGTAGAGCCTTGCTTGTATCAATGGTCGGGCGCCGGTTGCAGACTGCTCAGGTAACAATTGAGCAAAACGGTTTGCCATAAGTGTTGTTTTCCTTTGCTTATTATCAATAATGGCAGGCTCTTGGATTATTAAAGAAATGCAAAAACGTCACTTACAAACATGGAATTTTGACTGCAGAACAACTGGTTTGTCACAGACAAGACCACTTTACATCTCATTGGCGCTTTTTTAAAAATGATACAGCAGCTTTGCCTAGTCTCATTTCCTATGATGACTTCACATATTTATTTGGGTCCATTTGGTCCAAACTTTCCCAGCATTTCTGTCTGACTAGCATTACATCGAGTCTTATGTTCGTCACTTAGGAAATTGGGTACAGATTTTGTTGCGCATGCGAGCATTCTCATTAGAAGATGTTTACGCATTACCTTTTCTATTGTACTGAAAGAAGTGTCATCAAAGACTGTACAGGGGAAGACAAGCATCCGGTCTCTTTTCCCTATATGAGTAGTGAGGACAGAAACACTGGTTATGTCCCTTTGAAACGTGACACATTTTACACGTTGATAGGCCAGTTGAATTCTCCGTTCAAATTCCAGTCTGAGTTTTTGGATAGCCTCCACTGTGAATAGTGTACACGTCCCCACTAACGATAACTCTATCAGCCCGGTTCGCCGAGCTTTTAAGTAATCCATTACCCCCCTTACCCTTTTAGAATATCTTTGGTGTCATTCTTCTCACTTCTTTCTCTCAGTCTCATAATATGGATCTTCATCAGTGAGTTTCTTTTTTTTTTAAAGGCATGTTTTGCACGTTCAGGACAGCAAGAAAAACTAGAGGGTGACATTTTGGGAAGATCAACTTTCCAGGATTGAAAACTTCAACACATTTGCACATTGTGCAATAAGAAGTGTACAATCAACTGTAAATATCTCTCAAATAGGAATGCTTTAAAAAAACAAACAATATAGTTCCCAAGTTTCATCCCTTTGAAATTACAGCAGGTAAACCAGTCAGCTCAAGAATACAAACAATTTAGTCACATGTGCCTGCATCATATTTTCGATGACGTCATACATTCACGTAGGACGTGACATCATGATGATAATGTGCAAGCAAATGCGTTAAAGAATGAAGTTTTCTTTGGTATCTTTGTTATACCTGTACGTTTTCTAGATTACAAATGTCAGGATCGTTGCTAATATTTAATGATCAACTTATTGGTCTCTTTTCAGTCTATCTTTTTTCTCTCCACAATTCTTGTGTGAGGATTCGTGTTCCTTTGTCATCAATAATCAATCAGATTGAAATTTGTTCCAGTATCCCTTGTGAGTTGTATCATTTCATTGAAATTGATGCACCTCCTATCTCTAGCTGTATTGTTTCTGGCGACTCCAAGAAGACCCCTAGCAACCTTTTCTGTTTTGCTTGCGTATTCAATTGCCTAATAATTTGGAATTTTATTGCATAAATACTTGGTCCCCTTTGTGACAAATCACCTTGTTCTGTAAATCCTTCATGCACCTCTGGGGCTCTCACTGGGAGCATCTGCCTTTCAGCCGATAAATCTTTTTCTTTTTTCTTTAAGAGAATGAAATATAATCTTTTCTTTTTTTAAAAATGTATTCACAATATCGGAAATTACAAATGCGCAGAAAGAGGACAGTGCGCTGAGAGAATCAAAAACTTTAAATAACAATATTATGAGGAGAGAAGAAAATACACAAGAATAAACGAAGAAACTATAAATATTAATCATAATAATAATGATAATTAATAATGCTTATATAGCGCATAATCTTGCATAGCAACTCAATGCGCTTTTCACTCACCATTCGTACAAACATTTCTAACAGACTGGTTCACGTATCCCTCACCATACATCTCTATGAAAATGAAATACATTAGAGAATGCATTGCATATAAACATAATTGACAACACACTAACACCCACCTCCATTCAACCCCACACCACACAAGTATTCTAAGTAATAATCTATGTTGGAACCATCCGAGTTGTGTGTCAGTGGTTGAAGAAGAGCACTTTTAAAGAATTGATTTCCATTTCAGGTCGTCATAGTTTCTGTTCCATTTACTAATACCAGCTGGACGTTTTTCTGAATGAACAAGAGTTGAATAAACGTATATGTTCCCTTCAAAATGACTGCCCAGTTAGGAGGTTCTAATATTTTGTATCTAGGGGTCATATTACATTGTAATTTATTTTTATATTTTTCCACTGCCTCCATGGTGCCAGCGAACAACAAATAGTTTGAACATTAGGAAGTTTTTGACTAAAATGTTCAAATGAAAGGAAACGTCCTTCATCCTAGGATTGCCTTCTTAAACAATCTCAAAATATTTCATAAAAGAAGATAAGTGGTTTCACCTGATAACCCTCTCTTACATTATAAATATCGTTTTAAACAAGGAATTTACAAAAACATTAATGCTTCAAATATATTTCCTTTAGTATTTTTACCTCTAGATAAACGATCTACCTACATAAATATTCATTTTGTTGTTTTGTTGCAGCAAACGAGATATGTGTTGCTTCACTGTAAATTTTCAGCCTGTTTTGTGTCTTTTGTTTTAAAATCTGACCGAAAATGAATAAAATACATTTCCAATCACTTCTTGGCTTATATACTGTGATTCAGCACCCTAAAAGAACATATAAATTAGCCACTGATATGGTAAATTTATTCCAATAAATACGCAAGATATAGAGCGGTTATTTACATTTTAGCCGCCATTTTGAAAACTGTCATGGCGGCCGTACTTCGCGAATACAGAAGCATAATCCATGAGGAATACATTACCCTACATCCATACATTCTATCCCAGATGGATGATTGCTTCCAACCAGCAACGTTTAGGTGGTTTCATTGATTGATTCTTGACTACTAAGTCCTTTCTCACTTTTAATCTCTCCCAATCTCGGGAAGATTCAGAATTTTCCCGGATTCCAAGAATTCCCGTGACAAATATCATGCACAAGAGAGAGAAAACATAATAAACATGCCACTTCATTGACAGATCATCGCGACGTGAAATGACCCAATAGTGTAAACGTTCACAGGCGAGGCGTAAGATCAGTCTTACTTTAATGGGGGGGATCATATTACATTTATATTACAGGGGTTCCTGTACAAATGTACAAAATCTTCAGCCCAGGTTAGTATGAGTTTGACCGTTAATTAACCAATCAACCTCACCTTCCCAGCAGGGTTACCCAGCCTACCCCGCAGTGAAGAAGGTAAGGTCACTTTGGTTGTTTGTTTATTTTATATTAATTTTTATTAATATTAGAATAAAATCATGAACTCTAGCATTGTTTTCACACAGAAAAGTTTTCAACTGATCCAAAGAATATATTTTGGGGGGTAAATTTACGCATATTTGGCAGGGAGAAGAAAAGAAATAAGAACGACCCTACTTGCCCAATCATGGGTGAAAGTAAGACATTCTCTCAATCCTGAAAATGACACGTTTCAATGTTCTCTGAATATTCCCAATCCTGAAGTGGTGACCAAATCAAATATCACTTGCAATGTGTGTGGTGTGTAATTTGTGTATCACAGGGTGGGTGGGAATAATTGTAATAATGGTATAAAAAATCGTGTCAAAGTTTTAAAACATCAATTGTAAGCTTTTAGCTGTGTAAGGTTTTTATACATGACTAAATTTTAATCCTTTTTTTAAACTTCTGTTTCAAATCTTTACGTTTTGAATTGTATGTTTTTAACTGTGATACCAAGTGGTCGGATTTTAAACTGTGATCTTATGTGCTCACATTTTGACGTGGTGACAACCATGAAATGGCCATAGCAGTCGACGGGGATATAAACAACAATCAATCAAATTGGTTAGCATATAATATCCGTCTTCCTCTGGTTGTAGCCTAGCCATCAATTTTTTTTTTTTTATTTCGGGGGGGGGGGGGGAATGTTTGATTTTATAAGGACTGTGGTTCCAGATGACCAAGTTGACCAATCCTGAACACTCTTTCTATTATTAGCTGTTCATTTCTGTTTTCATGAGCATGCCTGGACTACATTCACCCATGCTCTTCCCCTACTCTCAGTCCTAACACTTGTCAGTAAGAGTGTCTAAGATTTGCAACACTTTTGAAGCACACGACAAATATTATTGTTTTTTTCTTTCCAATCTTGTTCACACGGTCATCTGTGAAATAGACAGCACCCCTTCAGATGTTATTTAATGCTATGAATGGGAACATTTTGCCTTTTCCCCAATTGTTCTTTGGGGCGTCTTCTTATCTCCCCAACTGACGCTCTCCATAATGTCGTCATTGGTTATTTTTCATTTCATTGCTGTCTTTCTGCCGAACAGTGCCCAAAATGACTCCCTGTACCGAGCACCCATTGCATAATAAATGAAGATGTTAAAACTGGAGTTGATGTAGACAAACACATGGTTTATCTGAATAATAGCTAGAAACAAATTCTCGTTCCGCCCGCCTACATCCATTTCAGGAAATACGAAGGACGCGTTTCGCGAGCACGCAACGGGAACAGAACACAGAATGAAGAAGATGGAGTTAGCGATCAGCATCTTCGTCAACCCCACTTCTTTAGTGGAGAGAGACATTGTGACAGTGGAACGCCATTTAACGATGTGATTCAGTTTCACGGAAGTAACGATTGTAGATACTGTCACTAAAACAATCGCCGCAACAGGCAACGCTATGCCGAAGATACTGCTGCGAATAAACTGAAGAACCTGTTTATGCGCTTTGTAGAACTCCCCGATGAATAACTTCTCCTTCGTTACCCCAGTTTCTGGATCATAAATACACCCAGGGCGAGCCCGAGACCCCATGACCAGAAAATTCAAACCGACCATCAAAATATAAATCATGACAATAATGGCAGCCATAGTTCTCGTCCGCATCGCTTTCTGGTAACTCAGAGGCTGAAGGACGCAGTGACATCGCACACACTTTGTGAGTTTGTTATTTTCAACAGACAATCGTTAGCACTAATTAGTTTAAAACATTTTCAGTCGATATTTCATTCTAGCTACGGACCAGAAAACAACAACTATACTTCGATTTTTGTGTCTGTCGCCCACAAGAAACACGATTGTTCACGTAAGAGTTGGCCCCTACTATTCAATAATTAGCTTGCATGCCTTATTGAAAATGCCTGGGAACACACACACACACACACACACATACACACACACACACACACACACACACACGCACACACACGCACACACATGCACACACACACACGCCTCGCACACATGTGGGCATGCGCGTGTTCGCGCACACACACGCTGCATGCACGAGTGCGCGCCTCACAGACTAATCTGTGTGCACGCACGCACACGCACACGCACAGACGCACGCGCGCGCACACGCGCGCACACGCGCGCACACACACACACAAAAAATTACATACACGCACACACGCGCACACACACACACACACACACACACACACACACACACACACACACACACACTCTCATCTCCATCTTTTCTCACTCCCATCTCACCCTCCATTTCCACAGCTCTACAATCTCCAACGTTGTTTTTTTCGGTTTGTTGTTGACAGTTCTGAAATCCCGTTAAAATAGCAGAGCATTTCGTTTTGGTATCAGACTTAGTTATTTTCTAAATAAACAAAAACGACCCCCCCCCCCCCCCCCCAATGTTACCCATATTCAGCAGCAATTCTCCAAAATCCACATAAACAAAAGCAAACAACTGATAAAAAGCTGCATCGGTTGACAGTAAATGGTAATAGTTCAGTACAAAGATAGGTGAATGGGTACGTATTTGATAACAGTAAAAAGACAAAAAAAGGCTTCTTAGTTAATTTGTTGTAGGCACCTTTAAATCTTCTTCTTAGTAGACTATTTTGATTTTGTGATGCAAGACATGCATCAAATTAGGAAAAAGGATTTTCTTTTAGTTTTGTGTTTCTTTTTTTCTCTTTTCTTTTTTTTTCCTCTTTTCCCTTTTCCCCCATCCCCTTTCCCCATTTTTTCGCATACAAGGTAATGTGCTCCTTTCAAATATTTGGGGGAGGGGTGGGGGTAAGGCTTTTTGGTGGTGTTTGTTTGGAGTTGGTTAAATAATTTTCCGTTCCGTTTCTAAGATTCGAGTTTTGACTTCCAGCATCGCAGTTGCTTTTTACCAACCGTGATCGTAGAGAGCGGATTGGTAATGTTTTCACTCGTGTCTGAGGTGGTGTTTGTATGTTTGTATGTTTGTATGTATCCTCTCTAGCGTTTGAACGGATGGACTTAGGGTGCTCAAATTGTGCATGCGGGTAGGTAGTAGGAAGATCTAGGCCAAGTTCGATAATGAAGGTCATGGGTCAAAGGTCAAGGTCACTGGAGCCGAAAACGCTGCAGTTTTGAAAATACGAGTAAAAGAGTAAGTCGGCACGATATGAGGCGCACGGTTGGTGATTTAGCGTCTTAACGCTCTAGTGTTGTTTGTTGTTGACGTTGTCGTACCCTGCCACGCACTTGGCTTAAAGACTCCAGGGATCATCCCAACAGCCGAAGCACCTGAACATCATGGTACAAATGCACCAGCTAGGGATGAGAACATTGCGTGTGTGACCGATTTTTGATTACCCCGCCACATGAGCAGCCACACTTCGACTTCGCAGGATTTTTGAGACCGATGATGTTATGCTAGGAGCTTGTCATGACTAAAGACAATCATCACATAACTATGCAGAGCATAACAACATTTCGATGTAGCCCTGGTGTTCTAGCCTATGTCAATTGGTGTGACAGCCTTAAGCCGAGGCGAGTAGTTGATTTTACATATCACAACAAATTAACCTAAAGGGATTAGGCCTGTATAGTATTAATTGAACCCCAAAAAATCTATATAAATAAAAGGGAAATTCAGGAGGCAGGAATTGGCATAAACGATTTTTTATTCTATTTTTATTTTAGCGTAAAATAACAGTTACAATTGCAGAATAGATTTCTCAAGGAATATACATTTAGGCTTGTTGGTCCTAGTTTTGGATAGCTGGTGTCGGGAATGGTCCTAAAAGGGAGAAAGGTGGCAGAGTGGTTAAGTCGTTCGCCTGCCAAATGTAATGCGTGACTGCAGCGTGAGTGACCCGGGTTCGAATCCCGGCCTCCTCGCACTCCCTTTCTAGTTTGACAGGAAAATCGAACTGAACGTCCAGCCCTTCGGATGGGGACTTAAAGCTAGTCTGACCCGTGCGTAAAATCCCACGGCAGTTGAAAGTCGGTAAGAGCAGGGATAAATCCCGCTGCCTGGTATGGCCAAATTGATAGTTAGGTTTTCCAAGTGTGCCCCCCCCCCCCCCCCCCCCTCAAACCTGTGACATTTGCTTGAAATGTTGCACACAGTTGTACAACCTAAATATCTGGATCTAGTCACCGCCGTTTTGAAAATAATTGTTGGGTTTTGATTTTATGACATAATTATCTTGTATTGATTTTAATAATTCTTGCGTATATAGGGGAAGACGGGGTAAAAAGCGCATGGGCGGGTAAGAAGCCCACCCCAATTATCTCATGAAATAAAGAA
>CM065707.1:14327615-14450115 GCA_017654935.2 Phymorhynchus buccinoides
AATATTATCCTTTATAGATAGGAAAGATAAGATGTTAGAGAACAAGAAATTACTTGTAACTCAAAACTGACCAAAAATGAGATTGTTGACTTCCCAAGCCTGTTGTTAGAATCTAGCCCAGCGACTTAATGTCCCTTTCGTGGTGCTGGGTCACATATTATTTTAGGTCAAAGAAAAAAAAGCCAAAGACAGAAAGAAAGAAAGGAAAGAAAGAAGGAATGACTAGAGCGTGAAAACGCTAGACCAACCAGCTGCACAGCACCATCTTCGTTCGGCTCCAGTGACCTTGACCTTTGACCAATGACCTTCATCTTCGACCGTGGCCCAACCAGCGGGCACAGCACCATCTTCGTTCGGCTCCAGTGACCTTGACCTTTGACCAATGACCTTCATCTTCGACCGTGGCCTATATACTTATGCTAACTACTTATCCGCGTGTAACATTCGGGGGTCCTACTATATGCCCCTCAGTTCAAACGCTACTACAGTGGAACTTCCCTTGTGAGACCTCCCATTATAAGACTCCCTCCCATATAAGACCTACTGTCTCTGAGACATTGCTCTTCTTTGTGAGTATTAAAATTACCTCCATTATAAGACCCCTCCCTTATAAGACCTTCAAAAAGCATCCAAAGTGAGGTCCACGTTTTTCAGAACTGTCTGTTATTTTTGTTCCTGTCTGACTATCTATGTTAACACGGTACAGTGGAACCTCCCTTATAAGACCTTCAAAAAGCATCCAAAATGAAGTCTTATAAGGGAGGTTCCACTGTACATAGATAGTCAGACAGGAAAAACAAGCGCGAAATCGCAATAGTTTGTGGCACGCGGTCTATTTTTACCACTCCAATCATGAGTTACCTCCCCTGGCTTTTCAATAATTTTAATCTGTAAACCAGAATGTTATCTCTGCACCATTTCGTAACTTTTTATATCTTTTGGAAAACATTTAAAACTATGTATCCTACTTATACTCATCAAAAGAAGCACCGCATACTCGTCGTGTCTGTTGTAGTGTCTGTATTACGTATGTTTATTATTTTGTCAGGGGCCCAGATAGCTTAACAGGTCCGGGTTGTGTCCCGGCCGGGTTAAGAAATAACGTTCCAGGAAATATTGGCAATTTAGCGATTAGTATTGCACGAATCGAGCCCTGTTCTGACTTTTCTACTTTGTATAAGGTAGGCTTACATGCTTGGGGCAGAGGGGGGTTTCCAGAACCCAAGAACACCCCCCCCCCCCCCCCCCCTAGATCCAGACCTGTTGCCGGTCATCAAATGTAGGCCTATCTAGGTGCGTAGTCATAACATTTTCCAACTTTTTCCAGAAAACTAGACCACCAGCCGCTTCGGAAGCATTTTCGGCAAGGGGCAAAGCCCGCAATTTAGCGATTATTCTGGCAAGAATTGAGCCCTGTTCTGACTTTAATGGTACATGCTTGGGGCAGAGGGGGGGTTCCAGAACCCAAGAACAACACCCCCCACCCCTAGATCCAGCCCTGTTGCCTGTCATCAAATGTAGGCCTCTCTAGGTGCATAGTCATAACATTTTCACCTTTCCCAGGAAACTAGCTAGATCACCAGCCGCGCGCGGAAGCATTTTCGGCTCCAGGGACCTTGACCTTTGACCAACGACCTTCATCTTCGAACTTGGCCTAGATATCCTAACTACCTGTCCGCATGCGGAATTTGACGGTCCTGGGTCCCTCTGCTCTCACGCTATCGTGGTAACATAGCCAGCCAGCCAACCAGCCAGTCAGTCAGTCAGCCAGCCAGGAACAAACACACAAACTCCACTGAAAACATTAACCAGTTTTCGCTTTTCGGCTGTTTAACAAGGAAATATGATGGATCTTGGTAATAGTCAGCTGATTAAATTATAGGCCCTAATTTTTTAGGCACCTTCATTTGGAACTTTGTTTAATTTAGAATGTAAAAAACTTTATGGCTTCAATAACCGAGAATAAGATCTCAGCAAGAATGGTCACAAAGTGATAATGTTAAAAATCAAAGTTTTATTTTAGTAACCTGCCAAAAAAAAAAGATTTGTTAATATACTTCTGCCTCTCTCTCTCTCTCTCTCTCTCTCTCTCTCTCTCTCTCTCTCTCTCTCTCTCTCTCTCTCTCTCTCTCTCTCTCTCTCTCTCTCTCTCTCTCTCTCTCTCTCTCTCTCTCTCTCTCTCTCTCTCTCTCTCTCTCATAAACAGACATGTACAATGCCTGTTGCTGGACATGAAGGGGGTCGCTGCATTGTAAAGTCTGGAGAACAGGCTCCATGACAAACGCACCATCAACCCAATCAGCCAACATCGTCAGGCACACAGCTGTCGTTTTCAATGCCAACGTGTGCAGTGTTGGTGTTGTATTGTTTGCTTGGTTGGATCAATTCGTTTGACTACACTAGCGAACAAAAGTTAAGGCCCAGAAAGACAATCATCTCCGAAAACTCAATAAAACGCACCCAGCTCATAACAAAACTGAATTTTTGGAGTTCGTAAACTCACCCAGCTCATAACAAAACTGAATTTTTTGGAGTTCGTGAGTTTTCGGAGAGACGCAGACAAACAGACAGACAGACAGACACAGACAGATAGACAGAAACAGAGAGTCACAGACACATCACATGCCATTGTAGCATAAGTCGAAAACTAAGGGTCCGTTTCACAAGGGCTAACGTTACGTTGCGCTCGCTCAAATCGGAGGAACAAAAAGGTCCAAGAAACACACTTCGTTTGCCGATAATTCGCGTGACGATTTGCTCTTGCCAAACACCGAGCAAGCGGCGAACTATCCGGAACTAGTAGGGGGTTAATACATTTCTCCTTGTTGATTGGTCCATTCAAGTTTGTTTAAAATAATACTTTTTTTGGACCAATCAGACAAGAGCTTGTAATATTTTTTCTGCAAACGTTCTCTAAAGTGTTTCCTATTAGACCCCTTTGGGCGGAACAGTTATTTGCGCGGCGACCGTCGTCTAGAGAAACTAAACACAGTTGATGGGAAAGCGGCTAACTATTCTTTCCCTTTCCCATAAGGATTATGGATTACGCAATTCACCACACTCCCACAGACGAAAAGGCGCCACGTGCTAATCTTGCTGCCTAGTTTCAGGATGTAGGCATAATACTTACGTCGGAATTTCGGTCAGTAGTGTCACTTATGTCGGTCACTGAGAAGCTGTTTTTTAGTCAGTGAGAGTTTGACGTCAGCAAAAAGGTTTGGGGCGTCACACCTCATTTAGGCCGGTGTGGCGGTGTATTTTTACCTCTATGAGATTTTTACCTCTAGCCGCGTAGCCAATCAGAATCGTTTGTTTGTCCGCCATTGTGAATCATTACGAAACTAAGTGCATGGCTTTGTACATTGATTTCTCTGCAAATATGTAGATTTACACCCTCCTGCTCTATTTCTTGGTTCTTTCCGTGGTTAGGGATAGGGTTAGGGTTAGGGATAGAGTTAGGGTTAGTAGTAATCATGCGAGATAAGTAACTGCTCTAATGCGCATGCGCAGAGGTAAATATTTCATACGACTACTTATTTATCGTGACACCGATGTCATGAGAAATAAGTACCTACTGTGAAATAAATACCCTTCGAAAGCGCACTAGAACCATTCTTCTTTCATGTAATAAATAAGTCAACTATTATTTTTAAATATTAACATTTAAGTGCTCAATCTACACGGAAAGAACCAAGTAATATAGAGCAGGAGGGTGTAAATCTACATTTTTGCCGATAAATCGATATGCAAAGCCATGTCACTTAGTTTCGTATTTTTCAAAATGGCGGACAATATAAACAACCATCCGTGCAAACAAAAATAAATGATAATAAATATTAGAAAAATATCCCTGACTTCTCAATATTTAATGATGAATCTTCTGTTCTTCCTGCATGCCACAAGACGCCTCTGAATGTATTTAGGAGCGAATCTTTCCTAAACGGCAAACAATTGGAATGCGGAAAATGGTATTTATTTTATGGGTGAAATATTTTATGCAACACCGGTGCGCCACGTTTCGCTTACGCTCTATTCGCCTACGCTCGTTTCGCCTAGGTACGTGAGTTTTTAATATGCACGTCTGCTTTGACCATGTAAGTGAGTTTTGACCATGCAAGTATCTGTCTGTCTTTGTCTCTGTCTCTGTCTCTGTCTCCCTGTCTTCCTCTCTCAGTCTCTGTATCTCTCTGATAAGTAATAGCCGATAGCTGATAGATTATGTCGTTTCGCCTAAACAAAGTAGGCCGACTCTCTCTCTCTCTCTCTCTCTCTCTCTCTCTCTCTCTCTCTCTCTCTCTCTCTCTCTCTCTCTCTCTCCCCCCCCCCTCTCTCCCCCCCTCTCTCTCTCTCCCTCTCTCTCTCTCCCCCCCTCTCTCTCTCTCTCTCCCTCTCTCTCTCTCCCCCTCTCTCTCTCCCTCTCTCAACTTTACCTGTGTGTTAACGGTCGCCGCGCGAATAACGCTTACAATTTCACTGCTGTGCCGTATCCACAAGAAAATATGTTTCATTAGTGTATGGGGCTGCTTCCAGAATAATTATGAACAAATGTCATAATAATTAATCTGTCAGTTGTGGCGGTCAGCTCCCACACACTTGTAAAAAGAGAATTTTTGTAAAAGTATTGTTCCCTTTGTGTCATTTTTCTCATTAAGTGATTTGGATACATCGGCATTAATCAGGTAGAGGGTTGTTAACCCTTTCACCGCCAAAGTCGCATTTTAGCACCACAGTGATTTAACACCTATGTCACTAAAAGTCATCAAATTGGGGTCTATTACCCAAAGACCCTATTGCCTTAGTTTTGGGAAGTAAGGATAGACCTTATTTTATATATGTCACGGAAGAATCCCCAATACTGCAGATGGATTTTGTTCTCTACCCAGGTAAATTTAATGGACATTTTTGGCTTATATATGGCTGGCGGTGAAAGGGTTAAACTGCTTAATTTTATACTTGTAACCTCTTTTTTCGAGTAACATTATTTTCGTGTGTGGAATTTTTGCACTAACAAATTTGTGTGTGCATGTTATATCATCACTGTTGTTACTTATTTGGTAAAGTAAATTTTAACTTGTTTTGGCATGAATACATGCGTTTTTGGCACTTAACCCTTTCACCGCCAGCCATATTTCAGCCAAAAATGTCCATTAAATTTACCTGGGTAGAGAACAAAATCCATCTGTAGTATTGGGGATTCTTCTGTGACATATCTAAAATAAGGTCTATCCTTACTTCCCCAAACTAAGACAATAGGGTCTTTGGATAATATACCCCAATTTGATGCCTTTTAACCCTTTCACCGCCAAAGTCGCAATTTAGCACCACAGTGATTTAACACCTATGTCACTAAAAGGCATCAAATTGGGGTCTATTATCCAAAGACCCTATTGTCTCAGTTTTGGGAAGTAAGGATAGACCTTACTTTAGATATGTCACAGAAGAATCCCCAATACTGCAGATGGATGTTATTCTCTACCCAGGTAAATTTAAAGGAAATTTTTGGCTGAAATATGGCTGGTGGTGAAAGGGTTAATGACATCTATGGTCTTAAGGTGCTAAAATGCGACTTTGGCGGTGAAAGGGTGAATAAAGTTGCCCCTTTTCTTTCGGTAAATAATGTTTTATGCCCTTGTAACACTTCATGTTTAGCAGAGGGGAGGCGCTGGTGGGTAGAACAGCCTACCCTAAATGCATGAAGGGCGGAGCTAAACACTGCGTGAAAGGGAATCATTATGTTTTGTGTGCGTGAGCCTGGAAACAGGGTCAAGGGATAAGGACGACAACTCCTCCTAAACAGCGCTTTGACGTAGCTTACAGTCACAATACAGTGGAACCTCCCTAATAAGACATCCCATTATAAGACTCCCTCCCATGCATATGAGACCTGCTTCTCTGAAACATTGCCCTTCTTTGTAAGTACAGTGGAACCCCTCCCTTATAAGACCTTAAGAAATCATCCAAAATGAGGTCTTAGAGGGAGGGGTCTTATAATGGAGGTAATTTAATACTTACATAGAAGGGCAATGTTTCAGAGAAGAAGGTCTTATGTGGGAGGGAGTGTTGTAATGGGAGGTCTGATAAGGGAGGTTCCACTGTATTAATATTACCTCCGTTAAAACCCCTCCCTTATAAGACCTCATTTTGGATGATTCCTTTACTTGTGGCGGTGCCATAGCCGATGAGGTTTAACCGAGGCGTGGTCACCGCTACAGCTATCTGTATTAATTTTTAAAAATCGGGACTTTACTGGTTTCGTACTGCCTCCGGGCATTGCCTCCAGTATTGTTCCCACCATATTTGTATTTACAAATGTCCCATATGTGTCTGATTCAGACCAAGAGGACGTAAAACACAATTTTCGTCGATTTTTGAAGGTCTTATATAAGGGAGGTTCCACTGTAATAGAATTATGTTGTTTGGACTGGAGCATCTGCAAGCAGTATCGTGATGCTGATTAGATGGAAGGGAGTGTGTGTGTGTGTGTGTGTGTGTGTGTGGGGGGGGGGGGGGGTCCGTTTCGCCTACGCTCGATTCGCCTTCTCATTCGCATATTTTGGGGTTAATGGTTCGTTTCGCCTTCCATGAATGTCCCGTTTCGCCCACTTCATTGAGAGAATGATCATCATCATCAGGTAAAACCACAAATCTTGTATGGATTTACCTCCTCATAGGGATACCGGGGGTGTGGGGGTCTTTCGTAAAAATAGTTCCCCCACCTTCTAGAAGTTAAGTGCTTGTAACTTCCTCTAATCTGCCACTCTCCTTGACTCTGCCTTTTCCCTTTGCTTTCTATCATCTACTATCTTTCTGACTTATTGGCCCATTCTCCTGCCTTTTTTCCAAAACAAATCTTCCAAATAATGTTTCTTCTTTGAGCTCCTCCGAAATCGGAATGTGTCAGCTGTACGCAGCAGGGGGACCAGTGAAAACTGAAAATCGGACACATACGTACCCTGCCCATTATGGCCATATGGCCTGGGAACGCAGAAGAAGAAGAAGTAACGGCGACCGTTATCTAGAGAAACTCCACCCACACGCGAATAACGCTTACGCCAAACAGGTTCGCCGTTTAGAAAAGGTTCGCGGAAGAATATTACAAGCTCTTGTCTGATTGGTCAATTTTTTTTAAACAAACTTTAATGAACCAATCAACAACAAGAAACGTATTCACCCCCTACTAATTCCGGATAGTTCGCCGCTTGCTCGGTGTTTGGCAAGAACAAAACGCCACGCGAACTATCGGCAAACGAAGGGTGTTTCTTAAACCGTTTTCGCCGATTTGAGCGAGCGCAACGTAACGTTAGCCCTTGTGAAACGGACCCCAGGTGGGACACCCATCCATTTCCTTGTATACTTGTTGATCTTAGCTTCCATCGCTTCCACGTCGGTTCTGGTGCTGATGTCGTATAGGGGAAGACGGGGTAAGAAGCGCATGGGCGGGTAAGAAGCCCACCCCAATTATCTCACGAAATAAAGAAAATTTCAGTCAAATTTGCCCATGAGACGAATGCTAGACATTAACGCTCGTCTCATGGGCAAAATGAGACTGAAATTTGCTTCATTTCATGAGATAATTGGGGTGGGCTTCTTACCCGCCCATGCGCTTTTTACCCCGTCTTCCCCTAGCGGCCAGATCGAGGAGCTTTGGTATCACTGAGCATGAACTGCAAGCACGTACCAGACTTTGTCGTTGATTTGCCTGGTACCGTAGGCCGCACTCATCTATTGTCTCCAGGCTTTCTTCAGCCATTTGTTTGGTCTCGATACCCTTTATTTTGTCTTTTACAGTTTTAGGGAGTCGCCATACCATCTCCCGAGACTCTTAAATTGATCACGACTGGTTCCGGCCTCTGATCGAGACTGTTGGGATCAGGCATGGGAATTGTCAGTCTTTTGGCTGATTTCAGCTTTTTTGATGGTCCTCTTCAGTCTTTTTTTGCAAGTTTCAGCTTTTTTGATGGTCCAAGAGGACATTTATGAGATACAAAAAAAGAAGCCCAATGAGTAAAACGAAGTTAATGGTTATAAATGAATGCAAAATGAACTAAATATATCAGTCTTATCTCTAATACTGTTTTTAAGGCTTAGATAATAGAAGAAGCTTCATTTTCTGGGGTCTGTGTCCCAACACACATGGTTTTCATTTGTTGTTTTTTACTCCTTGTTCCTATGCCTGCTTCCAGACCCCAATTTTCACATCTTCTCTAATTCCCATGCCTGTGGGATGGCTTGGCTTGCAATATGTTCAACGCACGGACCTACATTACATAATGTAAGTTCGTGGTTCAATGTTACTGTTGGGGCTACCGAGTACAATGGGTAAAGAAAAGGAGAAAAGCGACCAAGCATGAAGAAGGTATAAAAGAAAATAGCGAGAAAAGAGGAATGCGAATGCGAATCAGTGTTTTATTGAGGGTAAACAGGATAAGCTACAATAGTTTGCACCTTGGCCTCTCACTCACACATTCATACCATGCATCAAGCAAGAACAGAGGTTGGAGAGAGAGAGAGAGAGAGAGAGAGAGAGAGAGAGAGAGAGAAAATACGAAATACGAATGTTTTATTGAGGGTAAAAAGGATAAGCTACAATAGCTTCTTTGCACCTGGCCCTCTCACTCACACACTCACACCATGCATCAGGCAATGAAAAAAATGACATAAAAACAATCAAGTCAAGAAAATGAAACAAAAATTGGCACATGAAATAATTGACCAAGAATCAAATTGGGACATTAAACAGATATAATACAGAGACATCAAAATGTTACAAGAATCTTGGCATAAGTTGATATTTGTAGTAAAACTCATTAACATAACTGATGGACAAGATTGTCCATTATGTACTTGTGATAAGATTTGCGAAAGGAAGATACGCTAGTTTTATTTTTGAAATTATCAGGGATGTCGTTCCACAGTTTACCACCTGAGTATGTAAGGGATGTTTTATATAGATCTGTTCTGGGGCGGGGCATTATTAATTTGGTTTTGCTTCGAATTGCATGGACTTTAAATTTAGTAATAAGATATTTTGGTACTAACTTATTTATGATCTTGTACATAAGGGTACCTTTGTTTAGTAGACATTTCAAATCAAATGGTAGAATGTTGAGTTCTTTATAGTCAATGGTTTCAAGGGAGGACGAGAGAGAGAGGGAGAGAGAGAGAGAGAGAGAGAGAGAGAGAGAGAGAGAGAGAGAGAGAGAGAGAGAGAGAGAGAGAGGGGGGGGGGGAAGAGAGGCTGTGCATGCATATACGCACACATTCTGTGTGGAAACCCATGTGCAATGAAGAAAAAAAACAATCTGGAAGATAGATCACCTTCAAAACGAAAGTACATCTAAGGACCTCCGGAAGTGGTTTTAGGGAATCCCCGGAAGTGGAAGTGTATTTCTCTGACATCACAAACAAAATGGCCTCTTTTCTTGCAGTATGACATGGATTCGATGTCTGTTCAAGGTTTTTGCCTCTGTTTCTGAGAATAGTTTCTTCTAAAACTGACCTGAATTGATCCTTATCAAGAAATGTCAATGGAGGATCCATTTTTTGTTGTGAAAGAGTGAGTAAAAGAACTGTTACTGTTTGGTTTTTCTCTTTTTCACAGTGTAGGGAGGGGTGTCGCAGTCAAAAGTGTAGCTCGTGCAAATCTGCTGCTCGCTACTATGAGAGTCTGTATTTGCGACAACCACAAATTTCACTAGTGTAGCTCGTGCAAATCTGCCGCTCGCTACTATGAGAGTCTGTATTTGCGACAACCACAAATTTCACTCTTTCTTTACTTGAACCATTTAGTGATTTACCTAACCCTAACCCTAACCCTAAGCCTACAAAAAAGTGAAATTTGTGGTTCTGGTCAATGTCGCAAATACAGACTCTCATAGTAGCGAGCGGCAGATTTGCTTGAGCTACACTTTTGATTGCGACAAGGCCTACGTCAAGATTTGATTCTGCTATTCTACAACAAGACAGTACAAGCCTACTGTTCAACTCTTCAGACATTGTTTGGGGAAGAAAACATAATTAATTCTGGTAAAGGTCAAGATGTGCCACCCCCCCTGCATTTCTCGGTTAATTCCATTTTCCCGTTTTTGCCTTTCTTACCAAACATAAAGCTGTATTTTATTAACCTTTTTAGCTAACCTTTTTGGAATACTAACTTACTAAGTTAGTATTCCAAAACTAACCCTATCCCTAACCCTAGGCCATTATCTAGTAGGATCCCCCCCCCCCCCTATGTATTGCAGAACACGGCGCCATTTGTCACAGTCGTGGTTCATTGCGTTTTCCTGTCTTACAGTTATAGGGGGGGGGGGGGGGGGGGGGGGGGGGGTAGAGTTAGGGCTAGGGTTAGTATTAAACAAAGGTTATTAGCTAAAAAGGTTCATAAAATACAGCTTTATGTTTGGTAAGAAAGGCAAAAACGGAAAATTGCAATTAACTGAGAAATGCAGGGGGGGTGGCACATCTTGACCTTTACCTTCATTCTATTATGAATTTATATATAAATTCTATAAAAATAGTTATTAGTTGGGGGCTGGGGGTGGCACAATAAATTCTATAAGAATTCTCTAAAAAGAAGCTGGCCACCACCACAGAAGAAGAAGAAGAATTAAAATGTGCATGCCCTTTTGCCAGTTTTGGGGACCTTCCCCTGTGTCAGCTGTCCTCGAGTCCTCTTTGACAAAAGAGTGGGGATGCCCGATGCCCCATGGGCATCTTTTCCCTCTTCCCCCCCCCCCTCCCCCTTCCCCCCCTCCTCCCCCCTCATCCTTTCCTGCAAGACCAGTCCTTCGGATGAGACTTAAATTAAACCGAGGTCCCGTGCGCGAACGCATGCACAAAGATCTTGCGCACACGTTTACGCCCATTCCACTTATCGTTAGGAGTAGGCCGTGCTGTGCCGGTGGAAATTGGATGGCACGAACTCGCATACGTGACATAGCATGCATCCTGTGCGTCTAGGGCAACTGTCTCTCAATAACCATACTACGCTTCACCCTCCCCCCTTCCCCTTCAGTAGCTTAGGTGGTTCCTGTCCGATTCGGCATCATGTTGGGGTTCCGCTGAACGGTCCCTGACTGGCTGGGTCACATAGAATAGAGTCGTGGTGACATATCTAATCTGCCCATCCCCCCCCCCCCCCCCCCTTTCTCTCTCTTCTTCTTATCTATAGATTAACCTTTACCGGACTTCTGGGGTCGCCCACGACCCCTTGACACACAAAACATGTTATATCTCTAAAACTATTAAGCAATCTTCATGAAATTTCATGACTTTGTCAAAAACGTAAATGGCTTTAAGTGTGTTAAATTTCATTAATGTGTATAAAATATAAATGACGTAATATGACGCGTAAGTTTGATATACCTGTCCGGATGACGGGGGTCTCCCACAACCCCCCACTTTAAAGAGCACTGCAGTGCATTGAGTAGGGGTCATGGGAGACCCCCACCATCCGGACAGGGATAAACACATGGTGACTCATTGACAAGTAGGGGTCGTGGGAGACCCCCGCCATCAGGACAGGGATAAACACCTAGGAATTCGCTCTTTGCTGAGTAGGGGGTCGTGGAAGACCCCCGCCATCGTGTCTGTGTAGTCAAAAGCATGATCCGGTAAAGGTTAAGGCCGAAGTATTCCGTGCATATTTTCCAATAGATCCCCCTGAATATACAGTGAAAGAATAATCAGCAAATGATTCTGGTCGCTTGAAGGAAAGGAAGGAACTGCAGTCTAAATGAAGACTTTGGGCGTGGGACAGGAGAAGCATCCCCAATAGGAAGAAGTTCTAAGTAAATTCTTTCCCTATGAACCATCAGCGAGAGGACCTCCCTTCCATCTGAGGTCATCACATTGTCCTCAGTGGAAGGTTTTACTTTCAAATCCCGAATGAATTTACGGTGACGGAATAATCAGCTGATTGTCGTCGCATGAAGGAAGGAACCCCTCCCCCACCCCCTGTTGGTCTCACATTCACATCAACAGTGTTCTTGGGGTATCATTGGTTGTTTTTTTCAGTTCTAACCCTAACCCGAACCCCTTGGGGGCCCATTCCTAATCCTATCCCTTTTTCTCTGGCTGACCAATTTCTAACCTTGTCCCTAAAACCTTATCATCCCTATCCCGACGTGGCAAAAACGCCCTGTTTAGCCAGCATGAAATAAAGTGGTGGAACTGTGTATTGTTTGATCACTGTGAGGTGCAGAAGGCGCTGTCGACCGCCCGCAGCCTCTACAGGCGGTGGCGAGAGCTGCAGGAGGAGCCTTCGCTGTCATCACTGGGAGTACTATATATGGCTCTGCCATGTTACGTTTGTGTTGTTTGTGTGTGGTTGCAGTGAGGTGCAGAAGGCGCTGTCAACCGCCCGCAGCCTCTACGGGCGGTGGCGGGAGATGCAGGAGGACCCTTCGCTGTCGTCACTGGGAGTACTATTTGTGACCCAGCACCACGAAAGGGACATTAAGTCGCTGGGCTAGTTTCACAACAGGCTTGCAAAGTCAAAAATCTCATTTTTTTTCAATTTTGAGTTGTGGGTATTTTCGAGTTCTCTGACATCTTAATTAATTCTTATTTTTCATATTTATAAAGGACAATCTTTAAATCTGTAAATGGCAGTATTATAATGTTTTAAATTGAGTAGGTCAACGATGCATTTTCTTCAGCTAGGCTAGACTTTGGACTGTGTTTTCTCTAAATGGCAGACGCTGAGCCTATAAACTTTTAAGTGCTCATTAATCCAGAACGGAAAAAGATACAAGAATGGTTCTTGCATCAGTAGAAAGAGAATTGTGTGAAGTTTTGAAACCTACAATTCTCTCAGAATGGTCTGTTTGACACTTAATGTTCCTTTCGTGGTGCTGGGTCGCATATATATATAGCTCTGCCATGTTATTTTTATGTTGTTTGTGTGAGGTGCAGAAGGCGCTGTCGACCGCCTGCAGCCTCTACGGGTGTTGGCGGGAGCTGCAGGAGGACCCTTCGCTGTCGTCACTGGGAGTACTAATGGCTCTGCCATCTTATTTTTGTGTTGTTTGTGTGTGGTTGCAGTGAGGTGCAGAAGGCGCTGTCGACCGCTCGCAGCCTCTACGGGCGGTGGCGGGAGATGCAGGAGGACCCTTCGCTGTCGTCGCGCGAGGAAACGGAATACACCACCAACGAGCTGCGCAACTGCCTGCGATCCATCGACTGGGACCTCGAGGACCTGGAAGAGACTGTCAATATCCTTCATTGAAGCTACAGCATTAACTTAATCAAAAGTTACACGTTAATTACTTTATACTACATCTGTATTGTTAACAAAATCGGGACTTTCCTGGTGTTGCACTGCCTTTGGGCATTGCCTCCAGGATCGTTCCCACCATCTTTATCTCTATAAATGTCCCATATATATGTGTCTGTTCCAGACCGGAGGACGTTAAATGAATTTTCATTCTCAGCATTAACTTAACCCTTTCACCGCCAATGTCGCATTTAAATGCTCCACAATGGTTTGACGCCCATGTCACTAAAAGCATCAAATCGGGGCCTGTTACCTGAAGATCCTATTTTCGTAACTTTGGGAGGTAAGGATAGGCCTAATAATAATATATATAAATACATGTCGCAGAGGAAATCACGATATTGCAGGTAATTGTTTTTTCTCTACCCATGTAAGTTTAATGGTATTTTTTGGCTAAAGACTGGCTGGTGGCGAAAGGGTTAACTTCTTCTTCTTCGATCGCTCAGACAGTTTCCTGTCAATTATGAGCGCAGATGCGTCATGCTGCCGTTATGCGCCTAACTAAGAAATAGTTAGGCCCAGCAAGTCCGACTTCGGCTGGAGGAGGAGATCTTCTTGAAAGTGTGTCGTGAAAAAAAGGCAAGAGAATGGACAGAAAGGTACTCAAACAAAGGGAAAAGGCAGAGTCAAACAGTGGCAGATTAGTGGAAGTTACAAGCACAGAACTTCCAGAAGGTGGGGTAACTTTTTACGAAAGGCCCCCAGTATCCCCACGGGGGGGACATCAACTTAGCTCATTCCGGACAAATTCCGAGTATACTCGGAAACTGGAGAACATCCGTGAGTGCCTAATTCCGAGTATTCTCGGAATGTAACAGCGATTTCTGAGTATAAAACTTGTCTGAATCCATGTTTTCTCAATCCAAACCATGTTTTTCGAGTTGTCTCTCTTCGTCACTCTTCCCAGCCTTTGCTTCATTTATGTTTCATTGTTTGGCACTTCTTTTTTCAGTTTTTATTTATTTTATTTTAAAAAAAAATAGTCCCTGCGTGAGCCTGAGTATACTCCGATAAGTTTTCATTCAGCAGAAACTCCCTTAACCGAAGCTAAGCATTGTCGAAAAGAATCCAAGAAAGTTCAAGATTGACGACTACGAGCTGAACGAGAGGCGGAACTTCATCGAAAGAACAAAGTCTTCCATCAGGGTTAGTATGCTTTGTATCTGTAAGATTTGTTTTGGGTCCAACATTCAGTTTTGTTTTGAACACCGAGTATTGGGTGAAGATGTTCGTATAAAGTTACCAGCATTAAACTATAGGACAGAATGCTTAACTCTTTCTTCGCTACTGTCGCCTCCTGACACCACAATGATTTAACACCCATGTCACTGAAAGGCATCAAAGGAAGGTCTGTTAGCCAATGACCTTATGTTCTTAATTTTGGGGGGTAAGGGCAGACCCTATTTTATGCACGTCACAGAGGAATCCCCAATATTGCAAACATAATCTTTTCTCTACCCATGTAAGGTTTTTGGTAACTTTTGGCTTAAAAATGGCTGGCATTGAAAGAGTTAATCCCTTTGTGCTGTGCCCATTTGCCCTGCAGGCTGTGCTCCTCTCTTTCTCTCTCTCTCTCTCTCTCTGACTCTCTCTCTCTCTCCAAGTATTCAAGTCGCCTAAAATCGGCCAGCCGGAAGTTGCCCCCAAGTATTCAAGTCGCCCCAAACCGGCCAGCCGGAAGTTGCCCCCAAGTATTCAAGTCGCCTAAAATCGGCCAGCCGGAAGTTGCCCCCAAGTATTCAAGTCGCCACAAACCGGCCAGCCGGAAGTTACCCCCAAGTATTCAAGTCGCCCCAAACCTGCCAGCCGGAAGTTGCCCCCAAGTATTCAAGTCGCCCCAAACCTGCCAGCCGGAAGTTGTCCCCAAGTATTCAAGTCGCCCCAAACCTGCCAGCCGGAAGTTGCCCCCAAGTATTCAAGTCGCCCCAAACCGGCCAGCCGGAAGTTGTCCCCAAGTATTCAAGTCACCTAAAACCGGTCAGCCGGAAGTTGCCCCCAAAGTATTCAACTCAGCCAAACCTGCCCGTAGCTTGCCTCCACTATGACCCCCTCTCCCCTCCTCGTTGTGTTTTCTTTTCCTGTAACAAATGCAAAAGCGAGAGAGTTAATGAAGACTAGCTGATTTTGTTGTTGTTATTATTTGCAGGACATCAGGCGTCAAATCAACAGTCCCAGTCGTATGAATGGATCTGGCGGGGAAGCTAATGATAGACAGGTAAATTGATTTAATTGCCTCCACAAAAAAACACACATAAAAGCCGACAAAAAAACCCTTGTGATTTTGGGCTGCTATAATTGTTTATAAGACAGAATTAATAATTTCAGTATGAAGAAATAGTAAGTGGGTAAGTACACGAGAAGTCACGTTTAACAAGTAAATAAGTAGTAGTAGTAATTAAGGCTAGAATTGGGCCTCGCAGCCCTTTTACGTCCTTTCTTGTTTGTGACTTTGATTTGTTTCAGGGTGGCTTGCTTTCTAAAAATTCTACAGCTAAACTATAAAATTTAGCAAAAATATGGAATGGACTTTTTCTTTTTTTCCTTTTTTTCATTCACCGAAAGTAGTATAAAAATTTGACATCATTGTGTCTTTGTCCAGAAGATTTTTGAATATATTTATGTTAGGTGCAGCCTTAATCAAGTTAATGTTAGTTGACAAATTATTCCAGTATTGAACAACTCGGTTAGACTTAACAACTATTAATCTTAATTCCAGAAGTCACGATTAACAACTATTCATATTTATCACATGCCTGTCTTAGCGCTATAAAAATGGTCATTATTATTATTATACGACAGGCGTTGTTGTCGAACTCCAATGGACCCAGCCGGCCCCAGGACCGCTACACCCGACTGGACACGGAGATGGAGAGAGCCAACCAGCAGTACCTGGACGATACTCTGCAACAGCAGCAGGTGTGTGTGTCACCGTGACAGCAGGGCTGCCTACCGTCCCCCTAAGGGGCATGTGTCCCTGGAAACAGTTAACTCATTCGCATCGCAACGATTTTGAATTGTTCAAAAAACCCACAAATCACTCTAGCCACACACAAAACAAAAAAAACATACATAAACAAAAGGAGAAATTAAATAATAATAATAATGATGAAAATTTATATAGCACCCATCCTACTATGTAGGCTACAGGGCGCTTTATGCAGAATTGAAATGGAATAAAAACATGAAACAAAAATCCAATAACATGAGCAGAGAAAACAATATCGGTCAGACTTCGTTTGGCCGGTAAAAATACACATAACAATCAGCAACAACAACAACTGCTGTGACTACTACTACTACTACTACTACTACTACTACTACTACTACTACTACTACTACTACTACTGCTACTACTACTACTACTACTACTACTACTACTACTACTACTACTACTACTACTACTACTACTACTACTACTACTACTGCTGCTACTACTACTACTACTACTACTACTACTACTGCTACTACTACTTATAATAGGTCTAATACATGTATGCATTGTCACAATTCGCAAGCATGAAATAACAGTATATATTCGCAACACACATAAACAGCACACACACAACCAGCACACACACGCACACACATGCACGCACACACGCATGCACACACCATGCATACATACACTCATATAGGGGCCTACATGAACGCATCACACACACACACACACACACAACGCATGCGCACGCACACATACACAAGATTCAACAAGTTTAATCCTTTGACCCCTTTTTGGAGCATGGAGGATACAAAAACAGTATAACACAAACATAAAACTCAATCAAAACCGCAAAAAATTCAAAGGTAACAGCGAAATGTCAGTTTTTGGTGAGCAGTGAAAGAAACACTTTAAAATTATCTTTCCAAATTTTAGAAATTTACTTAAATTTAAACATATACGTCGTCCTTTTTGAAACATGCTACAGAAATTGAAAACGGATTTGGGTTTCAGAATTTTTTTGCACACACACATGTACCTCCCTTTATATATAAAACTCATTTATTTATGAGGGAAAAAAAGAAGTACACCAAGTAAGCATTTACGGTGAGCAGGCCTTTGCTTTGAACGCAGGGTGTACTGAATGTTGATCATTTTATATGTACAGTGGAACCTCCCTTATAAGACCTCCCATTATAAGACCCCCTCCCATACAAGACCTACTTCTCTGAGACATTGCCCTTCTTTGTAAGTAGTAAAGTTACCTCCCTTATAAGACCCCTCCCTTATAAGACCTCATTTTGGATGATTTTTTGAGGTCTTATAAAGGAGGTTTCACTGTATTGTTGATCAGTTGCTGATGTCCGCACAAGACGACCAGCTGGACATGATCGGGTCCAGTGTGGGTGTGCTGAAAAACATGAGCCACCACATCGGCAACGAGCTGGAGGAACAAAATGTGTGAGTGGTCTCTTTTTGTGTCTGTGTGTGTGCATGAACTCGTTCGTATCGCAACAATTTTGAATTATTAAAAAAACTTACAAATCACTCCAGCCATACATACACACAAGCATATACATACATAAACAAAAGGAGAAATGAAAGAAGTTTACAGGTGTTTACTTCAGGTTTAGACATAGGGAAGTGGTGGATCAGACTTTTTTAAAATATAGACTTTATATAGAAAAACTCTACACCGATTGATAGATAGCTGTCAATTTGATGTATTTGCTTCAAGGGAAGTAAATCTTTGTGCACATCACACCTTGGTCACTTCTAAACTCGCTTTGCTCCCTTAGACCACAATTTTGCCTCTGACTTTGCTTTTGTAGTGGTTTGTTGTTGGATAACCAATCGGTATAGAGAGTTTTTCTATATACAGTCTATATATAAAAAGGTCTAAATCTACCACTTCCCTATGTCTAAACCTGAAGTAAAAACCTGTAATCTTCTTTCACTTCTCCTTCTCCTTCTGTTGATTGGGTTGATTCCTACAGTGTCTTATTTCTATTCTTGAGATCGTACCACTGATCACTTCGTGTCCTAAATACGACTGTAGCCGCTACGCTGTCTGATTAATGTTAGCTAAGAGTGGTGGTGCATAATCCGTTTGCTTTAAGTGGAGAAGCGACTTGTCAGTTGCATTTTTAATTATTTTTGCATTTGTTCATATGTTAATTTACTTTTTGTGTCTTTGCATTTGGAATTGCCTAACTTTGATTGGTGTCATTGTTTTAGTCCGTAGGTTTATGCTTTTGTGTGCTTGCTTGTTTAATTGTATATTGTTTTGCTGTGGATATGGATCATGAAAGTAAGACTCGAAAGTGGCTCAGTAAGTGTGGGTTGAGGGTAGGGTATTTAAATGCTTGTCATTTGCTGAACAAAATATCAGAAGTGCCATCCATACTGTCAAATTTGAATAATATGTTTCATGTGTTTGGATTTTCCGAGTCTCGTCTGGATGAACTTACTACTGATGATGCAATTACTATTCCTGGGTACAATATCATAAGGAGAGACGCAACAACTAAACTTGAAACGGGTCTTATAACATATGTACATAAATCTATAAAATTTAAACAACTAGACAATTTCAATCAACACCAAATTGAATGTACTTGGCTAGAGATAAATTTAAAAGGAACTAAACCTATTCTTGTAGGTGTTTTATATAGAAATCCAAATGAAAAGGTTGAGTGGTACGACCGATTCGCACTTATGATAGAAGATGTATTAAACTACTCGTTAGAAGTTATTATATTAGGTGATTTTAATATCAATCTGTTAAAACCTAACGATCATTGGAGACAGATTTACGAACTCTGTAACTTACATCAAGTAATATCTGCCCCAACAAGAGTAACAGCACAAACGGAAACATTAATAGATCACATATATGTAACTAATCCTAATAATGTCGTTGAACATGCAGTACCAGTATTCGGTCTTAGCGACCATTTTCCGGTTTGCCTTACCTGGTCTAAGAAAGGCGTTAAAATCCCTCGTTGCTCTCATAAATGTATATCTGTTCGAAACTATAAAAACTTTAATCCCGATGACTTTTTATCTGATCTTTGCCGTACAGATTTTTATGATGTTTATCAACATACTGACCCTGATACTGCTCTCCAAGCATGGTATGATATTTTCCTGCCTATTTTTAACAAACATGCTCCGATGATGATTAGACGAGTTAAATTAACCCCCAAACCCCCGTGGATAACTAAGGAAATTGATGTAGAGATTTTAGTTCGTGATAATTTGTTAGCAACAACTGGTAAAGATGATAAATTCAGGAAACAGCGTAATAAAGTAACAAGTATGAAACGTATTGCCCAAAAACAATATTTCAGTGAGCTTATTAAGTCAAAGAGGGATTCTAAGTCTATTTGGAAAGCCATCAATGAACTCTCATGTAAAAAACCAAAGTCATCCGCTACAGTATGCAATGATTTAACTCCTCAGCAGCTAAATGAACATTTTACTTCAATTGTAAAAAGAACCGTTAAAATAGATAAAACACAATGTAACGATCTGCACATGTTAAAACAGTTTTGTAATGACAAGGATGTCCGATCTAAGCAGACTTTTCCCTTTATTAGTGTGCATGAGGTTTACAAGGAACTATTCTCACTAAAACAGACTCGTTCTCATGGTCTTGATGGCCTTGACAGTAAAATATTGATGTTGTCTGCACCTGTCATAACTGAACATATTACCTATATATACAATCTTTGTATAGATAAAAATTGCTTTCCTCAAGCCTTTAAAAAAGCCAAAGTTCTTCCTATCTTCAAATCTGGAGATTCCTCTGATCCCTCAAATTACCGGCCCATATCAATTCTACCAATACTGTCAAAACCCCTGGAAAGGCATCTCAAACTTCACATGCAATCTCATTTTATTAAATATGACTTATTTTACAGCAATCAAAATGGATTCAGGGAAAAACATTCTTGCCACACAATGCTCACTAACATTATAGAAGAATGGCACCTTAATATTAACAATGACGTATTCACGGGTTCACTTTTTGTAGATTTTGCAAAAGCCTTTGACACTATAGATCACACCCTTCTTTTAACAAAACTTTCTTTGTATGGCTTACATTCCAACTCTGTCAACCTGATAGCAAACTTCCTTAACAATAGAACTCAGACAGTGACCCAAGATTTTGTAATGTCATCGCTTATGCCCATCAAATATGGAGTACCCCAAGGATCGGTATTAGGGCCTATCTTATTCTCAATTTATATAAATGATTTACCCCTCCACCTAAAATCCCAATGCGAACTCTTTGCTGACGATACAACCCTTCACGCAAAAGATGGAAATCCAAACAACGTATGCATCTTCCTCCAAAAGGACATAGATAACCTTACAACATGGACAGAAAAGAATAACATGGCAATTCATCCTAGTAAATCTAAATTCATGTTAATAACTACTCGACAAAAAAGACAAAACTTAAAAGATAATCTGCCTAAACTCAAAATTTATGACAGTCTTCTTGAAGAAGTAGATTCATGTAAATTACTGGGTGTAACTATTGATAACAATTTATCATGGTCTAAGCACATCTCTGTCATTTGTAAAAACATAGCTAAGAAAGTATTCCAACTTAATAGAATAAAGCATTTCCTAGATGATCATACACGAAAACTCTTTTTTAATGCATATATTCAGCCCGAAATAGATTATGCTTCTACGTGTTGGGATCTTGCTAGCGAAAACTGCTTAAAGCCGCTAAAAAGACTCTACAAGCGCGCTCTTAAAATTGTTCTTCTTAAGTCTTCTTCCCTACAAAATAATGATTATAAGGAACTAGGCATTCTTCCAATAGATTCTAAGTTGAACCTTAATAAAGCTGTTTTCATGTACAAAATTATGTATAAACTGACACCAACCTACTTATGCAAACGATTTCCTATTACTAACATTCGAAACAAAAGTAAAGTATATATTCCTCGCCCTAGAACAAACCTGTTTATGACCTCCATTACCTACTCTGGTAGCAAACTGTGGAATGATATGGAAAATATCAATACAAATATAGCAAGTGTCTCATCTTTTAAGAGAACATACCATAAACACCTCTTAAACAAGCTCTAAATGATCATATTTATTTCACTTCCATATCTATTGGTGTTGAAAAACAACGACTTACTAAAATATTCGTACTCATAACAATTACAACAAGTAATTAGTACATGTATGCATTAATTATGAGCATACTTGCTACAATGTTTTTGCTTCCTGTACGCCGCGGATTAAGTAACTCTGTGATGTATTTTCTTTTCTGTACTTGAGTGTGTGTGTGTGTGTGTGTGTGTGTGTGTGTGTGTGTGTGTGTGTGTGTGTGTGTGTGTAGTGTAGTGTGTGTGTGTGTGTGTGTGTGTGTGTGTGTGTGTGTGTGTATGTGTGTGTGTGTGTGGTCTATGATATTTGAATTTTGATAAATGTTTGTATTTTTGCTTGATCTTGAAAACTTCATGTGTTTTTCCCCATTTTTGCTTAATTGCATTGTTTCTTGTTTTCTTGTTATTTGATAGTCATGGGTGTTTTTTTTTCCTCCTTGAGGACATGGTGTAAAGAAGCGAAAGCTTATCTGTTTACCCTCATTAAAAAACATTCGTATTCGTATTCGTATTCTGTGTGTGTGCATGCACCCATGCTAACTTGTTGCGTGTGTGTGTGTGCATGCACCCATGCTAACTTGTTGCGTATGTGTGTGTGTGCATGTCAAGTCAAGTCAAGTCAAGTCAAAATGATCTTTATTGAGGATAAAGGAGTAAGCTTGACAGCTTTTTTTCATCCTGTCCTCAGAATGAAAAGTAATACGAAAGCAACTCGAAAAATAACTCAACATGCAAAACAAAACATTCCAAACTACTAAACATTAGCCTAATAATATAACGCATTGAAATAACTCTATTGAGAGAGAGAGAGAGATAGATGTGTGTGTGTGTGTGTGTGTGTGTGTGTGTGTGTGTGTGTGTGTGTGCACACACCCGTGCTAACTTGTGTGTGTGTGTGTGTGTGCAAGCCTGTTGTATTTACTAGGTATTTGTGACCCAGCACCATGAAAGGGACATTAAGTGTCAAACTGACCATTCTGAGAAAATTATACCTTTGAAAACGTCAGACAATTCTCTTTCTATTGATACAAGAACCATTCTTGTATCTTTTCCCATTCCAGAGTTATGACCATTTAAAGTTAGTAGGGTCAGCGTCGGCCATTTTGAGAAAACACAATCTGAAGTCTAGCCTAGCTGAAGAAATTGCATTGACCTATTCGTTTTAAAGCACTTATAAGACCATTTAGAGACCATTTTAACCCTTTCACTGCCAATGTCGCATTTATGCACCACAATGGTTTAACACCCATGTCACTAAAAGGCATGAAATCAGGGCCTGTTATCTGAAGACCCCATTTTATTATTTTTGGGAGGTGAGGATAGGCCTAATCTTATACATGTCACAAAGGAATTCACAATATTGCAGATAATTGTTTTTCTCTACCCAGTTAAGTTTAATGGTATATTTTGGCTGAAAAATGGCTGTCGGCAAAAGGGTTAAAGAATGTGCTTTATATGCATGAAAGATAAGATGTTAGAGAACACGAAAATACCCATAACTCAAAATGGAATTTTTTTTTGATTTTTGACTTTCCAAGCCTGTTGTGACTTAATGTCCCTTTCGTGGTGCTGGGTCACACCTATGTATGTGCTGAACATACTCTTTGCTTTGTGCTCAGAATGCTGGACGAATTCCGCCACGACATGGACCACACGGAGACCCGTCTGGATCAAACCATGAAGAAGATGGCCAAGGTGATGCACATGTCAAACGGTGGGTACCTCGCTCAAGTCCTCTCTCTGCCGCTTGACTACCAGAAGCAGTTAACTCTCTCTTTACTATTGAGAGAAAATGGAGTTTTACGTCCTCTTGGTCTGAATCAGACACATATGGGACATTTGTAAATACAAATATGGTGGGAACAATACTGGAGGCAATACGAAACCAGTAAAGTCCCGATTTTTTAATATTTAATACAGATAGCTGTAGCGGTGACCCCGCCTTGGTCTCATCGGCTATGGTACTGCCACAAATATAGTATATAAAAACACACACCAAAAAAAAACAAAAAAACTATTGTACGCTATAGCGTACATGACGCGCACAAACGTTCCATACTAGGCGGGTTTGCATCATTATATAAAAATTATTTAAAAAATAATGCTTAACCGCACAGTTTTGAAAATTTGCGGTATTGTTTATAATAATAAAAGCTAGCATATGTTATAATTTGAAAGTAAAATTTTTATTATTAGCAGATTTAGAAAAAGCATAGCAAAGAGGGGTAGTGACTCGTTTTCATTCATCGCGGTACTAAAAATAGACGAAGTGATTTCATTGGTTGAAAACTATTAAGGGACCATAGAGGAACACTTCTATACCGGTTTGGGTTGCCAGGCTTCGTGGAGTTGTGAATTGTGAATGGTTAAACGCTATGTACGCTGTAGCGTACATTAGTATTGAACGGTTGTAAAGGGAAGCAATCGGCCAGTAAAGAGTGAGTTAACCTCTTCAGTGCCAGTGACGTATATATATATATATCACCCTCTACAATGCTTCAGTACTTGCCACCGATGTATATATATGTCAGCGCTTATTCACGATTTTGTCGCATTAAAAAAAAGGGATCACAGGTGCAACTTATAGACAACAATGTTTATACTTTACGTCCTCTCGGTTACAAAGAACCATATGGGACATTTCTTTTATTAAAGTTAATATTTCTTACGACGGCAATTTTTTATTTGAAAGTGGGGGGGGGGAGTAAATTTTTACCAAATGACAACTTTTTCGTTGCCACTGGGTTTAACGTGTGCTAAGTGCGTGGGCACATGGAACCTCGGTTTATCGTCTCATCCGAAAGACTCCACATTCAGACCGTAAGGCCTAGTGCAAAGTGAGAGGAAAAATCCCCTGTTCGAACCCGGGTTCGAACTCAGGTTTACTTGACACAAAGCGAACGTGTTACCACTGTGCCACTCTACACCAGGTAAATAGTCCTTGAGTTTGTTTTTTATCGCCATTTCTTGAAGAAATAATGTGACAGAGTATGGGAAAACCCGGCTAAAGTCGCTGAGAGACATTCTTAGCAATGCACAAAAACAGGTAGCTTAGTTATACTTCATTCTGTGTATTTTGTCAACTTTAAAAAATTATAAAAAAGACTATGCCAGATAGATTAATTCTGATTTTTTGCTTTTCAGTCTATAGAGTTTAAACTTTCAGATTATATAAAAACGTCAAAAGTGATAATTTCCGACTTTAGCCTGGTTTTCCTATACTCTGTCACATTAACTCACTCGGCACTGGCCAGTAGCTTCCTCTTACAACCGTTTAGGATGACGGGCCATTCGACTAGGTTCGAAAACCCATCACCACAAAAAAGTTATGAAAAGTTATGGACTGATATTTTAAGATAAGATTACTTAACACCATGCACTAAACGATCGTAAAATATCAGATCTCCTATTGACGAAAACAGCTAACACATAGCAAGAAGGAAAATTTCACATTCCGATCTTTGACCCCCCTATACAACCAAAGCTGAATGTAAAGTCTGCAATGATTTGTTGATTTCAAGAGAGGCAAGGTCAAAGCAAACTGAAAATAGGTTATGACTTTCCACCGGAAAACTGGTTACACCCCAGAAATCAAAACCTCTTGAAAACTCTTGAGCCGGATCCGGGCCATTCGTCCTAAACGGTTGTGCGAGCCATGAGCCGGATCCGGCTCATTCGTCCCGAGTGAGTTAATTATCTTCCCACTTCTGTCTGTTTCAGATCGACGGCAGTGGATAGCCATACTGGTTTTAATCGTCGTGCTCATCTTCATCATCATTCTCTTCTTCGTCTTGTGATCGTCGACTGAATAAAGCAACAGCATCAACTTGTCTCCTCAGAGTTTGATCACACTCATAGCTGCCAAGAGATTTGCAGAACTGGCAAAACGACTGAACATTTTATTCAATCGTTTTGCATGATGTTATGCTTACTCTTTTAGTACCTGAATCGAGTCAGGATGGTATATCATGTTTTGTTTTTGCGAGCATGTGTGTGAGCACTTTCCTGGGTGTATGTGTGTGTGTGTGTGTGGTTGCGTCAGACCTGTTTTCCCCACGGATTGGTCTGTAATTATTACGTTTTGAGACCTCCGATTACGCTATTACGGTCAGCAACAACAAAATCCGCATTTCCGCTGAACGAATGCGAAAAAAAAAAGAAGAAGAAATCAAAAGAAGGCATGGCGTTTGAGCCGTATTCGCTACTGTGTCGTCTGCTATCAAAGGTATCACTTCGAGTGATGTCCCTTGAATGAATTCTTCCGGTTTATTTCTCCATGCCGCCATTTTTCTAGGTACGAAGTGCAAAATTTCGGCAGTTGTTGAAGTTGGGTTTGGATGGGAAGTTGCAGCATGCGTGTACGCCCCCCCCCCCCCCCCCCGCTCAACAAAAGGTTTGACGGCAGCGAAACATTCTGGTGAAAGGATTTCTCGGACAGCAAAATTACGGACAGATGCCTGAAATTACTGTTTTCAGAGCTTGGGATTACTGACAGTGAAGATTTGGGGTAAACAGGTCTGTTGTGTGTGTGTGTGTATTTGTGATTTGTACATATATATGTGCATGATTCGTTGTATCTGTGTGTACAAGTAGTAATGCAGATGAGTCATTTCCAAAAAGTTTGAAACAATAATGCCTGAGTCAAAAGCATGACAGAGAAATGATATGTGCGTGTTCTTGAATACATTTGTGCTTCGTTACAGTTCAAATTGTATGTGCATGCGGTTGTGCACTACGAATCATATTGTGCAATATATATGCGACTGTTGTTCAGAAAAAGACCCTTAAATTATTGAATTGATCGTAACGAAAATGACTAGTAGCATGGTTCGAGATGTCCCGAGGATGGTGCCAGTATTAATTTGTGTTATTACACATTGAACATTAAAATCGCATGCAAAATGTTTTGTTTTTTAATTGGGTGGCTGCGACGCGCTCTCCAGGTGGGAGCAACCCGAATTTCACAGACACCTCTGTGACTATAATGTACCTAACCTAACCTAACATTGTAAATAACCCCAAACTTTTGTTTAGGGCGAGGGGAGGGTATGATAAAGGGTCAGATAATTTTTTTGTTTTTTGTTTTGCAATTTGTAAGAATTATTTTTTTCTTTTCTTTTTCTTTTCCTTCGCCTTTTTGTTTTGGTCCGATTTTTTGTAATGATTTTGACAAAATATGGCCGAAAAACCGTGAAATTGGCGACATTTCAATCTTGAATGTCTGAAAAATGGCTGAATGGAATTCGTTCATATTTTCAGAATTTACTATAAAAAAAGAAGATTTTCAACACTTCCGGTATGAAATTGAACCAGAAGTACGAACCCGAAGTCCTCCAGCTAGAAACCTGCAGTTTCGGCTCACGGAATAGCCAAAACCGGAAGTGACATCACAAAACTAACTGCTGGATGTTGTAGCCCTTATGTTGGCCCAGGTCGGAAAGGATTTTGGTGATGATATGTTAAATAGTTTGGAAGTTATTCAGATTGATTTAAATTTGGTTGTGTCACTTTCACATTCCCACATGGATTTTTTTTTTTTCTCCATCCGATTTCGCTGAAAGTTGCAGGGAAATTGAAGAACACTATTCTAATGCTAGATTTCCAATATTAAACCGATTGGCCAAAGTGTGGCTGATATATGGCCAATTTGGGCAAAACTTTAATCTTCAATCATTTGAAAACGGCTGCACGGAATTCTTTCATTTCTTCAGTATTTCCTGTAGAGTAACATTGCAATACTTTCGTTATAAATTCGAACCGGAAGTACCAACCAGAAGTGGGGACGAAAATGACCAAATATTTGCAAAATTTAAATATTGAATAACTTGCAAATGGCTGTTTAGGGGGAGAATCCTGTCATGTTTGCTCTGAAAGGCAAGCATAAGCCCTCTAGTTTTTTAATCCTTTTTGTACCTCTTAACTCATTCGCATCGCAACGATTTTGAATGATTAAAAAAACTCACAAATCAGTCCAGCCATGCACACAAACAAAACATACATAAACCAAAGGCGAAATGAAAGAAGATTATGGGGTTTTACCTCAGGTTTAGACATAGGGAAGTGGTAGATCAGACTGTTTTTATATTATAGACTTTATATAGAAAAACCCGCTACACCGATTGGTTCCCCCACAACAAAAGGCAAAGACAAAATTGTGGTCTAAGGGAGCGAAACGAGTTTAGAAGTGACCAAGTTATGGTGTGCACACAGATTTACTTCCCTTGAAGCAAATGCGTCAACTTGACAGCTATCTATTAATTCTGCATATAATATATGTCTGGAACGACTTGAATGAGTTAAAAGATGTGACTCTGGACTGGTATTAGGAGACGGCATTGACAAAGAGCAACTCGCTTGAAATATCTGTTCGAATTACGTCATATACAGATTGTTCCACTTGTCGTGTTCTTATTTTTCATGTTCTTCCATAATAATAATAGTACATTTATATAGCGCTTTACCTCAAATGGGCCCAAAGCGCTTTACAATCGAATATTCATCAACAAGTAGACAACAAAAATAGTGTTTAAGAATGACACAAACCAGCAACAACGCATATATACAAAGCAACTCTCTCTCTCTCTCTCTCTCTGACAATAGACCCCTCCCGGTGGTAATGACAATAAACCAGTGTCAGTGTCTCTCTCTCTCTCACACACACATTTATCGACACCGCCTCATTATTCATCTTTCATTCAGTAAGCCATAGCAACTGAGTTGCACGGACTGACCACATACACCAACACACATACACAAAAACGTTAGAGGATACACATACAAATACACTTGTACATAACGTACGTACGCAGACAGACACACACATGCATACAGACACAATCAATAATTATGTAGAAGAAAATGCTTGTGTCTGATTTTACTAATTATGTCAAAGAGGTTTTTTTAATGATGATAATTGCATGGATGCTCCTGCTTTCAGGATGTCCTGAAGTTCAGGATTTTGTTTATTGCCTGGAGCCGGCGTCGCCAGATTATGAGAATTTGAGAATATGCATTTTGCTGGTTATAGAGGTCATGAAGTTTAACCAGAAGTGAAAGTGCAACGTGAGCCTGTCAATTACATTGGAAACTGTTGTTTCCCTTCAGCTTCCAGGGGGCATTGCCCCCCCCCCCCCCGGAACTCCCAGGAGGGGCGCTGTCCCTGCACTCCCAGGAGCACCCATGGAATTGTTCTTGTGTAATGCAACCGACTGCTGCAGTAGTGTACATAAAAACAAGTTTCATCAGACACTGTTTTTAGAAATAACTATCCATTTTCTGTCGGTTGATTTGTGATGATTTGCCATAAGGGTTTATTTAATGCGATGCCATGATTTGATTTGTATGTCAAGAAGAGCTTATGATTGTCATTGTCAGTTTTTTTGGGTTTTTTTTTTTTTTTAATGGTGAATGGACTGATGAAAAACTCTTGAGGATAAGGGTACTTACACATACATGCGGAGATTCCGTGCGAAAACCCGTGCGCAGTCCGTAATTAATGAGTAAAAGAAAGAAGGGAAAAGATTTGCGCACCTGTCCGTATTTCCCCTAATCCGTACATGTTTACCCTTCTTTCTTTTACTTATTTACGGGATTTCCGCATGAACTGTGTACGAGGCCTAAATGTACAAACAAAATCGCTGTAAATTGTATAGGTTTGATGGTCAGGTGGTTTTTATTCTTGAAATGGAAGCTGGTTACAATGCGTGTGTGTGTATGTATGTACTTTCTGTGTGCATTTTATTTCTTTAACCCTTTCACCGCCAAAGTCGCATTTTAGCACCACAGTGATTATACCTATATGTCACTAAAAGGCATCAAATTGGGGTCTATTATCCAAAGACCCTATTGTCTTAGTTTTGGGAAGCAAGGATAGACCTTATTTTATATATTTCACAGAAGAATCCCCAATACTGCAGATGGATTTTGTTCTCTACCTAGATAAACTTAATGGAAATATTTGGCTGAAATATGGCTGGCAGTGAAAGGGTTAAACCCTTTCAACGCCAGCCATTTGTTCAGCCCAAACTTTCCATTAAACTTACCTGGGTAGAGAAAAGATTTCATCTGCAATATTTGGGATTCCTTTGTGACATCCATAAAATAGGACCTATCCTTACCTCCCAAAATTAAGAACATAAGGTTATTAGATAACAGACCCTCATTTGATGCCTTTGAGTGACATGGGTGTTCAATCATTGTGGTGCCAAGAGGCGACAGTGGCGATGAAAGGGTTAAAAAAAAAAGAAGATGATTTTATGTTGGAATGTTGAAAATAAATGTTTCCATGTAGCGAAGTTCTGCGATGCACTGATTACACAATCGGAAGACCAGGAGTTGAGCTGTTGTGTACGTGAGAGAGAGAAATGAAAATAAATATATATAGCAGTATGCGTGCATGCCCACTAAGATTTAAACATCCATTTCATATTTGTTATCCGTGTGTGTGTGCATGGTCTTTTTGCGCTCACATTTTTTGCACATTTGGTATGAAAATTCCCCCATGGGGATACTCTGTATGTGTGTGCTTCATACATATAGTTCCCCCACCTTCTGGAAGTTCTGTCCTTATCCTTCCTCTAATCTCTCTCTCTTTGACTCTTTCCTTTTCCCTTTTGCTTGCTCTCGTCGACTATCTTTCTGCCTTGCTGGTCCATTCTCCTGCCTTTGTTCTAGAAATTCTTACCATCATTTTCTCCAGCCGAAGACGAACATGCTGGGCCTAACTATTTCTTAGTTAGGCGCATAACGGCAGCATGACGCATCTGCGCTCATATGACAGGAGTGTTTGAGTGATCGAAGATGATGAAGTAGTAGTATGAAAACATTTTGTCAGAAGTTCGTGTCCTTAACATTTGGGTGTGTTGGAGGGTGTGTGTGTGTGTGACAGTGGTTGAACTTGCATCGTGATTCCTGTGATTCCCCCCCCCCCCCCCCCCCCCCCCCCCCCCCCCCCCCAAGTCAGTCTTATTCCATTATTCTTAGGATAATAAATTAACTGTAAGAAAATTATAATATGACTAGATGCCATTGATTTTTGTTGTATTTTGTTTTTTGATTTTCATAAATAATATCAAAACAATGCTGAGCACCTGGTTTGAAGCAGCGTGAGGTTGAAATGATGTGGAAAATGTTAAAAGATGCCGTATATATAAGGTTACATATCGTGTGTATTCCTTTGGGCATAGTCAGCTACATGTTGAAGTTGATGAGACAACTGTGGGAGGGGGGCAGTTGCACCATCTGATTCGTTCTATGTATTCGACTTTGAAGAGACTGTGACACTTGGTAAACTTTTATGACAAAGTACCGGGGTAATTGAATACATGACAGCAAGGGAACTACTTTGAATAACATTATATTGGAATGATGTACAGTGGAACCTCCCTATTAATTCATTCTATGCTGGCCAGTTGCTTCCCCTTGCAAATGTTCTATACTGGCTGATTTGCATAGGTTACCAAAAAAATATTTTCTAAATAATGGTAACGGATACAAACGTGAAATTTTGGCAATATGTACACAATATACAGGACTAACACCTGCAACAGTTTCAAAGCATCCAGTTTTAGTTTTGATTTGTGATATTTTAAAATAAATGCATGTTTTGTTAAGCCAAAGCATACTCGTAGAGCAAAAATATAAGGCTACCCCCCCCTCATTTACATACTAAGGTCCCGAAATAGAGCCTACATCCAGCCAGTCAGTGTCGTGGCATGAATGAAACGTAGTAGTAGCCCTCTGAGCCGCTTTGAAGCACGCATGACTGTTAACCTATGAACTATGAATTTTTAAAGTTCACATGCGATATCCCGTTACCTTAGTAACGAGGCGTTGTGCGCATGCCCTGCGACGACAGCGCAGGTTAGTATGGAAAGAGTTAAGACCTTGAAACATCAGCCTAAAAGGTCTTATGGGGGGGTCTTAATAGGGAGGGAGGTGAACACCCAGACATTTTGTTGTTTGTTGTCTTACTCTGGCTTAAAGACTCCAGGGATCATCCCAACAGCCGAGAGACTTGAATACTATAGTACAAATGCGCCAGCCAGGGATGAGAACATTACGTGTGTGACCGTTTTTGATTACCCAGCCACCTGGGCAGCCACACTCCGACTTCGGAGGATTTTAGACTGATGATGTTATGCTAGGAGCTTGTCATGGCTTAAGACAACCCCCGCACAACCGTGCAGAACATAACATTTTGATTATTATGTAGCCTTGGTGTTCTAGCTTATGTCAACTGGTCTGACACAGCCTCATGCCAAGGCGTACCAGACATATTGAAAATTAGGACAGTTTTATTCCGGCTTGCAATATGACACGACAGTTTTGACAAATCAAAGGTGGGGTCAGATCACATGTATAGTGGAACCTCCCTTTTAGTTTTAAGACCTTGAAAAATCGTCCAAAATAACGTCTTAACCCTTTCACCGCCAATGTCGCATTTTAGCACCACAATTGTTTAACACCCATATGTCACTAAAAGGCATCAAATCAGCACTGTTATCCAAAGACCCTATTTTCTTAATTTTTGGAGGTAAGGATAGGTCTAATGTTATATGTCAGATGAAATCGCAGTGTTGCAGATATTTTATTTTCTCTCGCCAGTTAAGTTTAATGCTATTTTTTGGCTAAAAAATGGCTGGCGGCGAAAGGGTTAAAGGGGAGGGAGTTGTATAAGGGAGGTAATTTTAATACTTACAAAGAAAGGCAATGTCTCAGAGAAGTAGGTCTTAAGTGAGAGGGAGTCTTATAACGGGGAGAAGTGTCTTATAAGGGAGGTTCCACTGCATTGGGGTGGTTTTTTTTAATGCCCCACATGGCCGAAAGGCCGCAGAGGGCGTAAAACCCTATTTCTCTCATTGTTTTTTTTATATATTAGGTTTGAATTCAAAATCATCAACTGTTTGACCAAAGGAACTGACCATGTTTCATATCACCTCTCTTATGTAGTAACATGTGTGTTTTGTTTATTGTGTGTAGATTTACTGAATCTCCTATTAAAGTGGTCCGTATGGATGGTGTCATATTGACTTGCTTTGTCGACGCATTTGTGTGAGTTTGAGAGAGATAGAGGGAGTGTGAGACAGTGTGTGTGTGTGTGTTGACATTGTGTTGAGAAAGAGAGAGAGGGGGGTGTGTGTGTGAGAGGGTGGGTGGGTGGGAGAGAAAGAGTGTGAGTGTGTATGAGAGGGTTGACATTGGAACTGTTGACGGATGGTCCTCATCCCTCAGGACGGATGAACATCATGAAAGAGAGGTAATGTGTGTGTGTGTGAGAGAGAGAGAGAGAGAGAGAGGTATGAATAAGAATACGAAATACAAATGTTTTATTGAGGGTAAAAAGGATAAGCTACAATAGCTTCTTTGCACCTTGCACTCACTCACATTCATACCATGCCTCAAGCAAGAACATTTTCACATAAAACCCCCCACAAACAATACAAAGATCAAAGTAGAGAACATTTTCACATAAAACCCCCACAAACAATACAAAGTAAAGTAGAGAGAGAAAGTGTGCGTGTGTGAGTGAGAGAGAGTATATGTATATGAGAGAGAGTGGGGTGACTATGTGTTGAATATGTACCTGTATCAGTGGGTGCCTGTGGAGCAAAAGGCACACACTGAAGTCTCGCAAACAGAGACAAACATTTTTTATTTTTTCTTAATAATTCTGCATATTACAATTGGAACTTATTATTTGCTTCAAATCATACAGGCACCATTCATTTTTATCACACCAGTCTGTCGCTTCAAATCCTGAAGTCCATTCTGGCATGAAAAACCCCAAAACAAAAACCGAACATTTTACAAATGTTAACATTTTCATTTTCAGTCATTAAAAAAAGACTAGTTCATTAAGAATGCATAACAACAGTCATATAACAAAACAGATCAAACGCCAAATGATTACAACTTTCTTTTGACAATTAATTTTTTCTTTCTTTCCCGAAGCACTAATTCTTTAAAAATCTTATGATTAAAAACATCTTTAAAAAGAATACATTTAAAACAAAATATGGCAAATAGAAAAGAAACTGGTTAAATAAACATTCAAACCATTTCATTCTTTTCCTGTTTGGATTTAGACGCCAGATGTAAACAAGGGCAAAATAACACAAGTAAACTTAGTGTGATATTATTAATTTTGTTTTTTCCAGTATACTTCGACGCCAAACAATGTCTCTGACACTAACTGCATTTTAATAATAACATTGTACAACAGAATCATCAATGATCTTTCAATGTGGGTGGCAAAGAAAGTCCTGGAAAATCAGTTGTCTGGTTTAAATGATTTTTATTCATTTACCAACAATGCACATTTTTGCAAACAAATCAAGTAAAAAACAACAACACCAAAACAATGGCAACAAGCTTTAACCCCCTGACTGCCACCAACGTATTACGTACATACCTGATGACATCACTGATGATGTCATCAGATGAAGAGGAATAACCCTGATATGCTGGCTTTTGCTCTTGCACAATCAAGAGATCTATATCCCCAGACCATTTTTTCAGATTGTCTCTATCAGTTGTCTTTTTCAAGGCATGGTTTGCCCAATTATTTTTTTCTTTAATTTTCTCTGGCAGTCAAGGGGTTAAAGCTTAAACTGTGACAACCTATTTCATGTGAATTTCTGTATGGCGACCGGCTGGCAACCATAAGAATACAAACAGGCTGATTTACTGACACAGTTAGAGGAAAGAGTTGGTTTTTTCCTGTGAAAAAGCTGTTGGAATACTGAAAAAATTCTAATGATAACATAAATAAATGTCATTCAATACACTGTCTCTCTGTTGATCCATTTGCAGGCATCAGAATTGTCAGAGGATCAGAGGATTTCAGAGGATTAAGAATTTCTGACAGAGGATTGGCTTCTCTTGTCAGAGGTTTTGCCTTTTTATTGAGTGTTATCCTTTGTGTTAAATAGCATTTTAAAGTGATTTATCACTACATTAAGCCATTTTGATGATGTTGGGAACTGATTTCAGTGTTGTCCCTCTACAGTCTGGGGCCTTGATGGCCCTTTTACCATGGTTTTCAGAGGATTGGACTTCAGACTATTCTGATGCCTGCATTTGGATAGTACAGACAAACCTCTATTTTAAGACTTCCAAAATGTTCGGAAAAATCGGTCGTAAATTGGAGGGGTCGTATGACAGAGGTTTTCACTGGCAGCCGTAGAAAGAAAAAGTTCAGCACAGTTCATACTCTCTTCTTCATGCACACATACAATGACATATTAAAACTGGATTTGGGTCTTTCCAACTCCATAGGATTGTGCAATCGATATTACAGTTTCACTTTGCCGACTTCTTTTAATCACCTCCACTCTCGTCCAAAGTCAGTGGTTTTCTTTTTCAAAGTCAGTGGTTTTCATGCTTTTCCTACGCTCTCCGCCATCTTTTCTACAACAAGGGAAGCGACTCCGCTTTCAGGCCCTTGACCGTGGTTGTTTCCCTTTGCTCGAAGTCTATGCAGACGACAGCAACGGTCGTAAAAACCAACAAAATGGCGGTCGTAAGTCGTGTTTTAGAGGAAGTCGTTTAAGAGAGGTCGTTTACATAGTAAAATGCATCTGTGCCAACAAATCCGGTCTCAAATGAGAGGTGGTCGCTTAACCCTCTCACTCTGATCAATCGAACCGAGAATCGATCCTATTGCATAAGAGAGGGGGAGTAACTCCGAACGTCACACCAAATCTTTTATTTTAAAAAATCACCCAGAATAAAGTCTAACTCACCTTTCATTTCTGAAAGATGCATATTGAATAGCAATGATGATATTTTCATTCGAAAGCTAACACACTGTCACACAACAAACCATGAATTGGAGGTAAAAATCCGTAATAGCACTCCAAACAATCGACCGGGTCAATACTGCTGACGTCACGTGGCAAAAAAACAAAACTTTAGCGTCTCCTTTGAAAAATTCGTTCACAAAGACTATTGGGTGCTTTCCCTTGCTGTAAAGACCAAAAACCGACCCGGAAGTGTCAGAAACAGGAAGAACTAACTTAGTATATTGCATTGTGGGTAGGGAGAAAGTGAAAGTGAACCTACTAGACCTGGCATTCAGCGGCGGCTATCGGGGGTTACGGGATTCTGATAATCCATTTTGGACGGGAGGTCATGGAGACTGCGGGGATCACAGGGTTAACAGAGGGTCATAAAATAGGGGTTTGTCTGTAGCAGCATATTTTCCCAATCCACCACCCCAAGACACACCATCCCCCCCCCCCTCCCACTCCACACCCCCCCCCCACCCATCCAAACCCCTACTACCCCCCTCTGCCCGCATTCATCCCACACACCCACGACCCCCCATCGCATCACGTTTGGATCATTTTCTTCTGGGGGTCAAACACGTAGCGTTTGAAAGTCAGCACGATTTTGACAGGTTCCGACGCCGTCGTCGTCATCGCCCCTTGCTGCGTTTCCATTGGCTCCTCGTCTCCGTCGCCAGCAGACACCGAAGAAGAAGCTCCACCCCCCTTCTTGCCCTTCCTTTTCCCTCCCCCTGAGAACCGCTGGACCATTTCTGGAGGTAGGCCCTCTGGAAAACCAAGAAAAACGGGATGTGAAAAAAGAAGAGGGGTGGGGGGTGGGGCGAAGGGGGTGTGTGTGTGTGTGTGTTATGATTCTTTTAACTCTTAGTAACAAATTACCGTGTTTTTCGGACTATAAGGCGATTGACTTTTTCCCTTCTAACATACACAGGCATGGGAATTGTCCGCGAATTCGCAGATTTCCGCGAGAAAAAAAATTGAAATTGTTACTAAATACTTCAATTGTGGGGCTTTTCAGAGTTTTTTGGCTCTGACAATTCCCATGCCTGATACAGTGGAACCTCCCTTATAAGACCTCCCATCATACGACTCCCTCCCACATAAGACCTACTTCTCTGAGACATTGCCCTTCTTGTAAGTATTAACATGACCTCCCTTATAAGTTCCCTCCCTTAAGACCTCCCATCATACGACTCCCTCCCACATAAGACCTACTTCTCTGAGACATTGCCCTTCTCTGTAAGTATTAACATGACCTCCCTTATAAGACCTCTCCCGTCTAGATCAGAACAGACTCCACTGACGTTGCCTCTGGTGAGTTGCCTCTTGACGGCTGAACAATAACTGCTTCTGATGGACGGCTGGTATTATTTCAGGGTCTGATCAGGTGTAGCCATGAGCTGAGACTCAAAATGAGCACACACACACACACCAAATATAGAATGTTTCCCTTCATTGATGACTGAATCACACACACACACACACACACACGCACACCAAATATGGAATGTTTCCCTTCGTTGATGACTGAATCACACCCACACACATCAAATATAGAATGTTTCCCTTCATTGATGACTGAATCACACACACACACACACACACACGCACACCAAATATGGAATGTTTCCCTTCGTTGATGACTGAATCACACCCACATGCACACACACACATGCAATAGTATGCACTCTCCAGGTGGGAAGCAAACCGAATTTCACAGAGACGCCTCTGTGACAATAAAGTAGTCTTGAGTCTTGAATCTATAAAGTACCTAATACTAATAACACCTAACACACATATACCGACTTACCTGGCACTCTGACCTTGACCTTTCCACTCTGGCCAAAGCCTCCCTCGATGACCCCTCGCTGGCCCGAGGTTAAGGTCACCTTGAGGTTGGCGAAGGCCTGGAGGTTGGTCTCCTTCTTGAACAGGTTCTTGCCGATGACGGAGTAAGGGTCCGGCACCCGCTCCACCACACCCTCCCTCGACTTCATCTTGAAAACCTGACACGAGTACGGTACGGTTCGGTAGTTTAATTTAACCCTCTGGGCACGACGTAAAAGTTAAAAACATAAGCTAAAAGACAGGCATAAAATTGAAGACTGCAGAAACGTCAACCGGTACTTCTTATTTTCACTTTTCATCTCTCATACAAACATTTGACTGGGAAACCTATACACGTTTAGAAAGAAGAAAGCTTGAATTTTGCAATGAAAGTAAAGAAAACAACTTGCCTTGAATATGGTGACAGCAGTAATCCAGTAAAGCACTTTCACTGTGGCTGCAGCTAACCCCACCCCCACCCCATCCCACGATGATCTGCTCGTGTCAGACATCACAAAACCATGCAGTCGAACCCTTTTCCTTCACTTTGAACCCTTTTCCTTCACTTTGCAACACGAATACAAGCCTAATTACCTTCCTAGTCTGCATCAGAGTAGCTATCGGCAACATACTCATCCTCACAATCACTACCTTCATCACTCATTTTCACACAAACAAATGCAAACTGACCGATAAAATGGCTAGAGTCAGACAGCAGGAAGTCGTACGAGTGCTATGAGCTTTCTGATTGGTTAGCTGTATTTGCTTATTCGATTGGCCAAAGTTCAGCACGAAATATGAACTGAGCCGAACTGAGCCACGATCGTGATCGTGCTCGTCCTGGGGAGCCCCGATCGGGGCTCATCGTGCCCAGAGGGTTAACGTCTTTTCACCAATAGTGATATTAGACACAAAAAAAGAACCCAAAACATATTAATAATTCACAAAACTAATGCATAAAATACAACAATTTCTAGTAACAAGGCGTCAAAAAATCATAACAATTTTGGCAATTTCAGAATTTGCTATAACAGTAGCAATATCAAAGACGAAAGGGCTGGATAATATTGAACTGTTATTCTCATAATTCACTAAGTCAATGGACTTATTTCTATAAAGTGATGCTAAAATATTGGGCATTCTTTACCCCTTTGGTTGAAATCGTTAAATTAACCCTTTCACTGTCAGCCATTTTTCACAAAAAATACCATTAACCCTTTCACCGCCAATGTCGCATTTTAGCACCACAGTGATTTAACACCCATGTCACTAAAAGGCATCAAATTGGGGTCTAGTATCCAAAGACCTCATTGTCTTAGTCTGGGGAAGTAAGGATAGACCTTCTTTTATATATGTCACAGAAGAATCCACAATACTGCAGATGGATTTTTGTTCTATCACAGGTAAATTTAATGGAAATTTTGGGCTGAAATATGGATGGCGGTGAAAGGGTTAAACTAAACTGGGTAGATAAAATAAAACATCTGCAATATTGCGAATTCCTCTGTGACATATATAACATCAGGCCTATCCTTACCTCCCAAAATTAAGAAAATAGGGTCTTCGGATAACAGGCCCTGATTTGATGCCTTTTAGTGACATTGTGGTGCATAAATGCGACATTGGCGGTGAAAGGGTTAAACTACCGAACAGTACCATACTCCTGTCAGAACAGGCTCCACTGACGTTTTCATTGCGCGCATAATGTGGAACCTCCCTTATAAGACCTCCCATTATAAGACTCCCTCCCACATAAGACCTGCTACTTCTCTGAGACATTGCCCTTCTTTGTAAGTATTAAAATGACCTCTCTTATATTATAAGACCCCTCCCTTAATATAAGACCTCATTTTTTTGATGATATTTTTTTGTTCTCATTCTAAATTATTTGAAATGATGCGTTTTGTTGACTGTGTGTATATTGTGCTTGTATGAAACCACATTGTAAATGCTCTTAACGAGATACTAAATACCCCGTATTTTGTCGGGTTGTTGCTTTTTGGACTTGACTGACACACAAACATATGTGAAAGGTTGGGGTGAACTTGGAGAAGAAGGGTCAAGCGGGTGGGGGACAATGAATGCTCCTGTAAAATGAATTGCGAAATACATAGAAACAGGTGGGAAAGAGGGCAGTTCTTAACGTTTTGAAACCCTAACCATGTCCAACTTCTTGCGAAGCATGATTTGTTGTCCATTTTTCCTTAGTTTTGTTTCCATTTTTAATGCATGCAAATGTGTTTCCTTGCTTGTATTGTGCTTGTACGAGACCACACTGTAATTTCACCTAACGTGATAATAAAGTATTTTAGACTTTGAATTTGACACACTCACTCTCTCTCTCTCTCTCTCTCTCTCTCACTTACCTTCAGTTTGGGCAGGGTGGTCTCCCTGTACTTGGGATCTTCCAAGGTCTCCATGATTCGCCCGTGGAACGCCAGCCGACACATGTTGGCATGGATGTCCGTGTCAAGCTAACGGTCAAATAATAAATAATAATAATAATTAATAATGCTTATGTAGCGCATAATCTTGCTAAGCAACTCAATGCCAGTGTGTGCCGGTGGAATGGATGACACGAGCTCACAAGGCATGCATCCTGTGCGCCAATAGCAGTCTAAACGAAGACTTTGGGCATGGGGCAGGATAAACATCCCCAATCGGAAGAAGAAGAATGTGCTTTTCACTCACCACTCGTACAAACATATCAAACAGACTGGCTCACGTATCCTCACCATACATCTCTATGAAAATGAATACATTAGACTTAGAGAATGCATTGCATATAATCATAACACAACACACTAACACCCACCTCCCTTCAAACCCACCCACCCCAACCATCCCCGCCCCCCTACTCCCCACCCCCATCCCATACGCACACGCATTAACCTCATACTCAACGTCAATGAGCTGGAAGACATAATAAACAAAAACAAAACAAAAATAGTGCACAATTATTTTTTTCAGTAACCCACCTTTGTTATACAGACAAACCCCTATTTTACGACCCTCTGTTAAGCGACCACCTCTCATTTGAGACCGGATTTGTTGGCACGGATGCATTTTACTATGTAAACGACCTCTCTTAAACGACTTCCTCTAAAACGCGACTTACGACCGCCATTTTGTTGGTTTTTACGACCGTTGTTGTCGTCTGCATAGACTTCGAGAAAAGGGAAACAACCACGGTCAAGGGCCTGAAAGCGGAGTCGCTTCCCTTGTTGTAGAAAAGATGGCGGAAAGCGTAGGAAAAGCACGAAAACCACTGACTTTGAAAAAGAAAACCACTGACTTTGGACGAGAGTGGAGGTGATTAACAGAAGTCGGCGAAGTGAAACTGTAATACATCGATTGCACAATCCTATGGAGTTGGAAAGACCCAAATCCAGTTTTAATATGTCATTGTATGTGTGCATGAAGAAGAGAGTATGAACTGTGCTGAACTTTTTCTTTCTACGGCTGCCAGTGAAAACCTCCGTCATACGACCCCTCCAATTTACGACTGATTTTTCCGGACATTTTGGAAGTCTTAAAATAGAGGTTTGTTTGTAATGTTTTTTTCATCATTTTATGTACTATATTTTTTTGACAATAAGGCGATACTTTTTCATAGACTGAGGTAGGTATTAGGTATTTTATAGTCACAGAGGCGTCTCTGTGAAATTCGGGTTGCTCCCACCTGGAACGCGTTGCAGCCAGAGGCGCGCCCCCCCTATTTTTTTTTTTACGCATGCAATTTTTGTGTGACTGATGGGGAAGGAAAGGGGGGCTGGACCAAATGACAACTTTTTCGTTGCCACTGGGCTTACCGTATGCTAAGTGCATGGGCACACGGGACCTCGGTTTATCGTCTCGTCCGAAAGACTCCACGTTCAGACCGCAAGGCCTAGTGCAAAGTGAGAGGGAAAATCCCCTGTACCGAGGTTCGAACTCGGGGTTTACTTGACACGAGGCGAACGCGTTACCTCTGTGCCACTCTACACCTGAGTCCCCTGCGCCTTATAATATGACTGATAATATAGGAAGAAAATATAATTACAAAATCTGAATTATGTATAAAATTTGGGGTGGGGGGTGGTGGTGCGGTCTTATAATAAAATGCACCTCATAGTCCAAAAAATATGGAATCACGTTTTCATGAAAACAGATTATTTTCTAAATTGTTCAATAACGGTCGTCTAGCTCAGGAAATAGCCCACAAAATATTATATTTTTCAATGATCAGCCCTTTCAACATGAATATTTCATTTGTTTAGTGAGAAAGGCTATGGCATAAGTAGTAACTTAGCTGAAGAAATACTAGAAGAAACAGCATTTTTCAGTTATTAGCCTATACAAATGATTTGATGGTTTTTTTTAGTGTGAGAAGCAAGTTTCAACTTTTGTTTTTGTTTTTTGTTCATTGTGTAATATACATGGGTGCTCCTGGGAAATTTCAAAAATCCTGCAAGGGGTCGGCCCCGGAGGAGTGCAGGGGCAGCGCACACACACATACATACATTTTACTGCTCATTTTTACCCCTCTAGACTAGTACAAGTGCTACAATCCTTTGAATATAGCAAATGCTTATATAGGCCCTATTCATAGTACAAGTGTGTGTGTGTGTGTGTAAGAAAATCTTTGTTTCTCAAATTCTCATAATCCGGCAATACCGGCTCTAGGCAATTTAAAAATCCTGCAATTCAGGACATCCTGCAAGAAGGAGCAGCCATGAATATAGAATGCTACGGGTTAGAACCCGAAACGTCAAATGTTGCGACTTCGTCTTTAAGCAATAAATATTTTCGGGAGCCAGGGAAATCTTTTTCATCAGCGGTCGATGTTAACTGGCAGCGTCACACTTTCAAGGTGGTTGTCATGACGGAAGCCCACATGTCTTCTCCAGGTCTGGTGCGGCTGCCCCCAGAGCTACACCTGTAGCTCCCCCCACTTCCCCCCTGGCCAGGTCTGGCATCGTAGAGCATGGAGGCAGTTCAATTTCAACTTTGTTCGTATTTTATTTTTTATTTTTTGTAACTGTCATTTTCGGGTTATAAAGCGATATTTTTTTCTCCAATTCCGACCTATGCGCCTAATAAACGAGGGCGCCCTATTAGTGAACAAAATCGTGAGAAGAGAGGCAACACTTAGCGTGCTCAGTACAGTCTACTGTGAGTCTAGACATCGAAAGTGGTAACGAGTCGCTGATACAACGAATACTCACGTTAAAATGCATCAAAATCCCTATTATCGTCCGAGATACCGTCCAACAGATGCCATAACCCTTCATTGGATGTAAAAAGCATCGTTGTAGGAGCCAACTCTCGTTAATGACAGCAATAATGGCGGTCAGCAAGCGTTTACCGGACATGTACAGACTTCAAAGTTTGACCTTCTTTTGTTATAAACGAGGGCGGCTTTTTCTTTAATTTTTTTCAGATTTTTCTTGAAAATGGCCTTATTCGCCTCATACGCACAAGTGCCTAATGATCCGAAAAATACAATAGTTCATTGTAGCATTAAGAGTTTTTGCCGCAGTAAATTTGATGAATATGATGCGAGCAAATTAATCTAAAACCTTACCTTGGAGCCGATCATCAGGGCGTGCCGCGAGCACGTCACAGGCTTTTCAAGCTCCACCAGAACAAACTGCCTGACTGGGGGCGCCGAGGGTACATCCCCACCCCCACCCGCTTCCTCTCCTGAATTCGAAGCACCACCACCACCACCACCACCACCAGAGTTGCTCTGATGTTCCGCTGACGCCAAACGATCGTCAGAGAAAAGTTCTTCCTGGTAAGCGTACTCTCGGGAAAAGTCAATATGGCCGCCGTCGTCGCCGGAAGACGAAGCGGAAGCAGAAACGAAGGAAGCGGAAGATGAGGAAGGGGAGGAGGAGGAGGAGGAGGAGGAAGGAAGGCCGAAGAGGAATATGTTGCCCATGACGGTTTCGTGTCCGACGGTGATGTGGAACTTGGCTTTGGTGGAGACGGCGCCTGTAAGTAGGGAAGGAAAGGAGGAAGAAAAGAGTGGTGATGTTAACGTTTGTCATTTATTGTGTGAAGTTAGAGTTATCTGTGTGAATGTCAGTCTGTCGTTTTCCTGACAAACAGACTGCACAGATAGCAAAGCAGGCAGCTGCTATTCTGGCGAGCCGGGGCTAAAATCTGTTTATAATGGAAACGCCTCGTCCAAAGCTGTCCTCAAATCCTTTTGGCTGACAGAGTGGGACCCCCGTGGGGATACCGGGGGGTGGGTCTTTTGCATAAATAGTTCCCCCACCTTCTGGAAGTTCTGTGCTTGTAACTTCCTTTAATCTGTCACTCTCTTTGACTCTTGCCTTTTTCCCTTTGCTTACTGTCATCTACTATCTTTCTGCCTTACCGGACCATTCATGATTCTCCTGCCTCTTTTTTTAAGACACACTTTCAAAAACATTTCCACCGGCCGAAGTCGGACTTGCTGGGCCTAACTATTTCTTAGTTAGGCGTATAACGGCAGCATGACTAACGCATCTGCGCTCATAATTGACAGGTAACTGTCTGAGCGATCGAAGAAGAAGAAGAAGAAGAAGAAGACAGAGCGGGAATTTATCATGAACAAAGCATCTCCACCAGGGCTCCCAGGGACCCCCATTTGGGGGGTCTATGAAGCACTAAAATTCTAAAGCACCCTCTTAAAGAACGTGCAGGTAGTCCCAGGGATGTACTAGACAAATTATTTTTAGCATTCGCAATGCCACTGGGACCCTCTATCCCGCCTCTAGGATCCTCTATACTGTAAGTGAAGGAATCCCTGGGACCCCTTGTTTTGCGGGACGATTGGGAGCCCTGGTCCACTATAAACAAATTTTAGCCCAAGCGCTACTAGAATAACAGCTGCCATCTCTGCAATCTGGCAGTCATAGTCGGAAACTAAGTATGAGTGGCATACTTACAGTAAATGAAGACAGGTGTGCGAGTGCACTATGTCTGCATCAGAGATAAAAATAAAAGCGTTGTTTTTTTCTCTTGTGTTCACTTGCGCAATGTGTACGTGCTGCAAGGTTTGCAATATTACAGGTTGTATTGCAGGACATTTATATTGCAGGACAAATTGTATTACAGGACAAATTGTATTGCAGGACAAATTGTATCAATTGCAGGACAAATTGTATTACAGGACAAATTGTATTGCAGGACATATTGTATTGCAGGACAAATTGTATTGCAGGGGACAAATTGCATTGCAGGACAAATTTCTCAAATAATGAAATTGACTGATTGACTTTCCCCGTGGGGATACCGGGGTGTCTTTCGTACAAATAGTTCCCCCACCTTCTGGACGTTCTGTGCTTGTAACTTCCACTAATCTTTCACTCTCTTTAACTCTGCCTTTTCCCTTTGCTTTCTGTCATCTACTACCTCTCTGTCCCTATTGGCCCATTCTCCTGCCATTTTTCGAAAAAATCTTCCCAATTTTCTCCTTTGAGTTCCTCCCGAAATCGGAATATGTTGGCTGGCTGCATGCAGCAGGGAGACCAGTGAAAACTGAAAACCGGACACATATGTAACTTATCCTTAAACTTATCCTTTCTATTCCTCGTACTAACACTAAGACAAATGGTGAACGTTCCTTTTCTTTCAGCACCCCTTCTGTCTGGAACACCCTACCATATGAACTTCGTTCTGCTAAATCTTTCCAGTCTTTCAAAACCGCTCTTAAAACTCACCTCTTCCGGCAATACCTCTGATTTCTTCCTTGTCCTGTTTCTTGCCTTAAAATGATGTCCCCCACATTGTGGGTGGGTGTGTGTGCGCGCGTATGTGGGTGTGGGCGTGTGCGTGCGTGCGTGTTGTGGCTGTGTGAATGTTTGTGATAGTTGATATTGTAGTAGCTTATTTATGATTTATGTATTTATTGAAACAATTGTGATGCGCCATGAACTCAAGAGAGAAAGGGCGCTCTATAAATGTTATTTATTATTATTATTATTATTATCCATTATGGCCATATGGCCTGGGAATGCAGAAGAAGAAGAAGAAGAAGACTGATTGATTGACTGATATCTCCCACCTTTGAAGTATGAAATCTTGTGCACGGTGGCGATGAACGCATGCACAGTGGACAGCGCCCCCGGCAGACACACCAGCCCTCGCTCCAACAACTTCGGGTCGAACTGCGTCACGCAGATCCCCGCACGATCGCCCTGCCATGAAAAATTACCAGGTTATTGGCCACTGCAAACAACACCTTTTGCAAGAGGGAATGCCCTTGGTGGGTGGGGGAAGACGGTTGAGTACTGACCAAACAAGGGAATAACTCTCGCCAAAACCCCTATTTGGTGCCACTTAATGGTGGTGCCCTCTGGTCCTCGGAGGAGGACCTATCACGCTGGCTCCATGACTAAGAGATTAATGTCGTTTGTAGGGGGCTTAGTAGGTGCTGTCATGCATACGTTAACTCAGAACAGGCTCCACTGAACTCCACCGAAGTGACTCAGCAGCAGTGCAGTGTCTCCTCTGCTGGTTGCCTCCTGGCAGCCTAACATAGATTCACTCCACTTGGACTACTGATTTCAGACTCTGCGACCTGAAAAACCAGGGTGTGGCTGCGAGTTGGGACTCGGAATGAGAGGCGTGGGAACAACGCCATCGTACGGCCCAGAAGATGGGACAGCAGGTAAAAAAAGGGCTGTGCATAAAAAGCAAGACGTGTGTATGTGTATGTATGTAATTTGTGAGCATGTGCGCGAGTGTGAGTGCGCCCACGGCCGCTCTTCCGAGCAGGTGTGTGTGTGTGTGTGTGTGTGTGTGTGTGTGTTGTGTGTGTGTGTGTGTGTGTGGTGGTATATGTGCTTGCATGTGTATGAGTGTATGTGTGCGCAAGAGAGATTGTGTTCGGCTAGAGAGAGGGGGGGGGGGGGGGGGTGGGTGCGAGTATGTGAGTGTGAGTGCACGTGTGTGTTTGTGTATGTGAGTGGGGTTGTGTGTGTGTGTGTGTGTGCGTGCGCGCGCACATGTTTGTACAAGTGTATGTTTGTGTAAGTGTGTGTGCGTTTCAGTGAGAATGTGGTTTCAGAGCGTTTGATGAAATGTGTGTGGGTCTGTGTGTGTATGTCTGTGTGCAAGAACGCATTCACTCGCATGCGTTCACGTACATGTGTGTATATTATGTCTGTGTGTATGTGTGTGTGTCTGTGTGCGTATGTGCATGTCTGTGACTGTTTCAATACTGATTGTAAAGCGCTTTGTGCTCGATAAAAAGCGCTATATATAAGTGTCCGTTTATTATTATTATTATTATTATTATGCCCCACATGGCATAAAGGCCAAAAGAGGGCGGAAAACATTATTTCTATTATTATTATTATTACAGTGGAGTCCGGGTAAAACGAATTTTAACGGAACACAGACTCAGTTCGTTGTATCAGGATTTCGTTATACATGTACATGTACAATGTATGTTGAAAACAAAAACTAACCTCAAACACTCGCCAATGATAACCGAAAACATAAACTTGACCAGATTGGATCGTCTGTCTTAATCACGGGATGTACAAGGCTTGAAGATCTTCAGCAGTGTTGTCTGACGCTAATAATAATAATGTTTTGGCACACTTTTCAACAAGTTTGTCCATTAAGTGACAACAACATCACACAAATTTAGTTTGTTATTAGGCTTTCAAAAACTTTTCGATCTTTATTTTGAGCGCGAATTGTAAAGCGACCTTGAGAAACACACACAATGATCTGTAGGAAGCCTAGGCCTAGCAGACGACCCAGTGTGAATCTAAATGAGTTCACGCATTACAGTTGATATTTTCCAAGAAGAAACCTAGAGACAACACGTTCTAGCTTGGAGTTTGAAGGCCTAGGTTTTTGCAGCGCATCGCACAGGCTGAGTTCGTTATAGGCTATTTTTCCAAGTAAATACAAATTACACTGGGGCGTAGAACATGTGTTCGTAAAAAGCGGATGTTCCCTATTTCACAAGGATTTTTACACGTTATACGCATAGGTATTGCAAGTGACAAAAACAAGGGCACAAGCAAAGAAAATGAAATCAGTTCGTTATTGTGCAGCAATATTAAAAAACCATAGCAAAAACAAATGGCAAGGGTCTGTTTTAAGCGCAAAAGCAGAGAACCTCAAAACATTCCTTTTTTGTTGTTGCAACATTGTGCATAGATTTCCCCTTCTTGCTGCATCCGTCAATCTCAAAGTCTGCTTCTGTCAGAAAACACATATAAAATAATATTGGCTGACCCTAACCCACACCTGTTTTACCCTGAAATTGGGCTTCAGAGTGCATGTACCCACACCACACATGAGTGTATACACATAAAATAGGATGTGCGCACAAACACAAACACCTACACAAGCAAAGAAAAGAAAATTTGCTAAACTGATTGTGCAGCAATATTAACAAACCATAGCAAAAACTGATGGCAAGGGTCATTTTTAACGTACAAGCAGATTTAATTTGCTAGAAGGCTGACCTCTCACATCGTTGAAAGTTGTAGTCCCGACGATGGGGCTGCTTAACTTACAACCCTCAATCCAAAGTTGTTCTGTTAGGAGGCTGACTCTCACATCGTTGACTGCCACACTCCCGCTGATGGGGCTGTTTACCGTACAATTGGGCCAATTTTGTTTGTTAGGATCCTGACTAAGTGTATCGTTGACAAAACAGGAGTACTGGGGCAGCTTAACGTACAAGACAGCCAATTTTGTTTGTTAGGAGGCTGACTCTCACATCGTTGACAGCCACACTCCCACTGATGGGGGTGCTTAACGTACAAGACAGCCAATTTTGTTTGTTAGGAGGCTGACTCTCACATCATTGACAGCCACACTCCCGCTGATGGGGCTGCTTAACGTACAAGACAGCCAATTTTGTTTGTTAGGAGGCTGACTCTCACATCGTTGACAGCCACACTCCCACTGATGGGGGTGCTTAACGTACAACACAGCCAATTTTGTTTGTTAGGAGGCTGACTCTCACATCGTTGACAGCCACACTCCCGCTGATGGGGGTGCTTAACGTACAAGACAGCCAATTTTGTTTGTTAGGAGGCTGACTCTCACATCGTTGACAGCCACACTCCCACTGATGGGGGTGCTTAACGTACAAGACAGCCAATTTTGTTTGTTAGGAGGCTGACTCTCACATCGTTGACAGCCACACTCCCACTGATGGGGGTGCTTAACGTACAAGACAGCCAATTTTGTTTGTTAGGAGGCTGACTCTCACATCGTTGACAGCCACACTCCCACTGATGGGGGTGCTTAACGTACAAGACAGCCAATTTTGTTTGTTAGGAGGCTGACTCTCACATCGTTGACAGCCACACTCCCACTGATGGGGGTGCTTAACGTACAAGACAGCCAATTTTGTTTGTTAGGAGGCTGACTCTCACATCGTTGACAGCCACACTCCCACTGATGGGGGTGCTTAACGTACAAGACAGCCAATTTTGTTTGTTAGGAGGCTGACTCTCACATCGTTGACAGCCACACTCCCACTGATGGGGGTGCTTAACGTACAAGACAGCCAATTTTGTTTGTTAGGAGGCTGACTCTCACATCGTTGACAGCCACACTCCCGCTGATGGGGCTGCTTAACGTACAAGCCAATTTTGTTTGTTAGGAGGCTGACTCTCACATCATTGACAGCCACACTCCCGCTGATGGGGCTGCTTAACGTACAAGACAGCCAATTTTGTTTGTTAGGAGGCTGACTCTCACATCGTTGACAGCCACACTCCCACTGATGGGGCTGCTTAACGTACAAGACAGCCAATTTTGTTTGCTCGAAGGCTGACTCTCACATCGTTGACAGCCACACTCCCGCTGATGGGGGTGCTTAACGTACAAGCCAATTTTGTTTGCTAGAAGGCTGACTCTCACATCGCTGACAGCCACACTCCCACTGATCAGGTCAGGTCAGGTCAGAGAATGAGGACAACTAGGCCTCGCGGCCTCTTAATGTGTCCTTTCTGATTATTTGTATTCTTTTTCATGATTGGCATGACTAGGACGCTTTTAGATGTGTTAATCATATACACATTTCAATTGTTGATTCTTGGGGTCTTTATCGAGGAGGTTTTTGAACTGATTAAGGTTAGGTGCCAATTTAATATGTGCTGGAAGAGAATTCCAGTATTTACTGATGGGGGTGCTTAATGTACAAGACAGCCAATTTTGTGTTTGTTAGAAGGCTGACTCTCACATCGTTGACAGCCACACTCCCGCTGATGGAGGAGTGAGGCAGGGGTGCTTAGAGGTGGACCCCGACGGATGAGTTTTTGTGAGAAACACGTCGAGATCACCAGGAAAACACCGTTTACAGAGATTGCAACACTCACTTTGCTCTGGTTTCCTAGAAATCAAACCTTCAAAGCAGCGATTCCTCCTTGGCGGAGGTGCTGGAAGTCAAATTATTTCAGCCAAAGAGAAGGCGTGTGCCTCTTTTCTAATGGCTGCCAAGTTTGCATGTGCTTGTAAAGCTTCCTTTTCTAATTTTTCACCCGTGGGGATACCGGGGGGTCTTTTGTATAAATAGTTCCCCCACCTTTTTCCTGCTTGTAACTTCCTCTAATCTGTCACTCTCTTTGACTCTGCCTTTTCCCTTTCTTACTGTCCTACTATCTTTCTGCCTTACCGGTCCATTCTCCTGCCTTTTTTCACGAAATGCTTTCAAAAACATTTCCTCCAGCCGAAGTCGGACTTGCTGGGCCTAACTATTTCTTAGTTAGGCGCATAATGGCAGCATGACGCATCTGCGCTCATAATTGACAGCAAACTGTCTGAGCGATCGAAGAAGAAGAAGAAGAAATTTTATACACTTTTTTTCTAAAGGAGTTTCGCTCACAACAAAGAAAACAGCTCCTTTTTTTTTTTACTGCATTACAAAAAAAGAAAACGCTTCATTTTTCAACCATAATGAATGACCTCCACCCACCCCATCCAAAATGGCTACTCTCTCCGGCATCTCCGCCAAGGAGGAATCGCCGTTTTGACAGTTTGATTTCTAGGAAACCAGAGCAAAGTGAGTGTTGCAATCTATGTAAAGGGCGTTTTCCTGGTGATCTCGACGTGTTTCTTACAAAAACTCATCCGTCAGGGTGCACCTTTAACGCACAAGACAGCCAATATTTTTGTTTGTTAGAAGGCTGACGCTCACATCATTGACAGCCACACTCCCACTGACGGAGGAGTGAGGCAGGGGTGGAGGGGGGGGTGCTTAGTGTAGAGTGGCGCAGAGGTAGCGCGTTCGCTTCGTGTCAAGTAAACCCGAGTTCGAACCTGGGTACAGGGGATTTTTCCTCTCACTTTGCAACTAGGCCTTACGGTCTGAACATGGAGTTGTTCGGATGAGACGATAAACCGAGGTCCCATGTGTCCCATGCGCTTAGCATACGTTAAACCCAGTGGCAACGAAAAAGTTGTCATTTGGTCAAAATTTACCCCCCCCCCCCCCTCCCTTTCCTTCCTCACCAATCACACAAAAATCGCAAGCCCAAAAATTGGGTGGTGCTCGCAAGCAAAAATGTTTTTAAAAAATTGGGTGGCGCGCCTCTGGCTGCGACGCGCTCTCCAGGTGGGAGCAACCCGAATTTCACAGAGACGCCTCTGTGACTATAAAGTACCTAATAATAATAACAACGTACAAGACAGACAATTTTTGGTTTGTTAGAAGGCTAGAAGACTCTCACATCGTTGACAGCCACAGTCCCGCTGATGGCGGTCCCCGTCAGCACGGTGCCCTGCCCGCGCAGGGAGAAGCAATGGTCGACGGAGAAGACGAACGGGCCGGAGGCATGCCGCTGTGGCAGGTACGTCCGCCTCTGCAGCTCCGCGATCAGGTCCCCTACTCCCTCCGCTTCTGAGTCGCCTGCCTGCGGGGGGAGGGAACAGCGATAACTTGTTCGCATCGCAACGATTTTGAATTACTCATTCCCCGTGGGGATACCGGGGGGGTCTTTAGTAATCAATATACCGTATTTTACGGATTATAAGGCGATACTTTTTTCCTAGACTGAGACCCCTGCGCCTTATAATGTGACTGATAATATAGTAAGAAACTGCAATAACAAAATCTGAATTTTGTGTAAAATTTGGGGAGTGCGCCTTATAGTCAGGTGCGCCTTATAGTCCGTAAAATACGGTACTAATTTCAAAGCACTTCTTGGAGTAATTAGAGACCATAACAAACATTGTCCTGCATAAATATAAAAGATGAGATGTAAGAGAACATGAAAATACGCATAACTCAAAATTGATTTTTTTTTTTAATGAGATTTTTTGACTGTGCAAGCCTGTTGTGAGAAACTAGCCCAGCGACTTAATGTCCCTTTCGTGGTGCTGGGTCACATATGTGTATTTATAGTGGACTCTACTTCGAATTAACCCAAGGCGCTTTACAATAGGAAATGTTCGGAAATAATTAAGGGGAGTAATTCCATGGTGTGTGGGAGTGATCTTGCCTAATTCAATCGGTCAAACAGGGGACGTCACTCTACCATCAGCTCTTGTAGCCTATCGACTCGTGTGCTTGAGCAGACATACAGCACTTAGAACACTGTGCGTCATTCTAAAAAAATTGTCATTTATATTTTTACGTCACATTTTGCAAGTTTTATCAGTTTGTGGCCACTGACCACCCCTAATTTTTCTATAAAAAAAATGTTTGCAAGTCGCTGACTCGCATCCTGCGGTTTCATTACTTCAAGCTTCGACGCCATTGTTGCAAATGGTATTTGACTGAGTAATGGAGGTAAACAACTCTAATTTTTACGAAGTGCTCTCCCCTAGTTTTTTCAAAAAATTGTCAATTAACCCTTTCACCGCCAAAGTCGCATTTTAGAACCACAATGATTTAACTTCTATGTCACTAAAAGGCATCAAATTGGGGTCTATTATCCAAAGACCCTATTGTCTTAGTTTTGGGAAGTAAGGATAGATATTATATATCTCACAGAAGAATCCCCAATACTGCAGATGGATTTTGTTCTCTACCCAGGTAAATTTAATGGAAATTTTTGGCTGAAATATGGCTGGCGGTGAAAGGGTTAAGGCCGTGTACACATTAGACGCGGAAACCACATACGCTTATCCGCAAATAAGTAAAAGAAAGTAAGAAAATAATCGGATGGGATAAACGCATGCGCTTATTTTTCTTTCTTTCTGTTACTTATTTGGGGATAAGCCGCATGAGGTTTCAGCGTCTAATCATGTGTGCACGGCCATTAGTTTAAGTGTTCACTCAACACAAGCGCAGAGTAGCGTGCACTTGTACACAAAAACACACACAAATGCAAAAGAGATGCACACTAATTTTACACATGCATGCAGTCTTTTTTTTGTGGAAAAGGTACCAGAATGGTCAGCTCATTGACCGTGGGCCCTCAAGAGAAGAAGAAGAAGAAGAAGATAACACACACACATACACACACACACACAAACACACGCTTACACCCGTGCGTAAAGAGATGCATACTAATTTTACACATGTATTCATAACACTAACACACACACACACACACACACACACACACACACATATACACACACATACACACACACGTCTCAACATATTTACTCAGGGAAACAAGACGAGCATGATAAACACCACACAATTCATCTCCTGAAGACTAAGAATAAATATCAGACAACTACACGCAAAATGAGCAATGATAGGCTTAGCTTAAAAAGTGACAGGCAAAAATTAGTGACAATGTAAACAAACAACAGGAGTGGCCCAATGCTCTCACACACCATTTTCACTCCATACCTCTGGCCCGCCAGGTTTAGCGGCCACAGCCACGATCGGGCAGTCCTTGAACTGGGTGGTCTCCAACGTCTTCCACATTCTCTTCTTCATCTGACAAGGAGAAACAAGATGGTAGAGAGAGCCATATTATATATATTCTCAGCTACTAATGAAAGACAAGGGAGATTTATTTTATACTGGTACTCTTAACCACTTGACTTCCACCAATGTATCACATACTGAGCTGATGATGTCATCAGATGAAGAGGAATAACCCTGATACGCTGGCTTTTTCTCTAACACAGTCAAGAGAGTTATTCATCCCCAAGACCATTTTCTCAGATTGGCTCTATCAGTTGTCTTTTTCATGTCATGATTTGCCCAATGATTTTTTCTTTAATTTTCTCTGGCAGTCAAGGGGTTAAGTCATTGTAGTTTTATTTGTGTTAAATTTAAGAGCCGCTGTGGCTCAGTTGGAAAGAGTCGCTAGCTCGTAATCCGTCAGGTTTGCGAGTGTGCAGGTTCGAATCCAGCTTGGGTCACAGTGGTGTGTCCTTGGTAAAGGCACTTTACTCCTATTTTCCTCAGTCCACCCAGGTGTAAATGGGTACCTGACGTCAGTTGGGGGAAAAGTCCTTCGGATGAGACTTTTCAAAAACCGAGGTCCCGTGTGCGAACGCATGCACAAGATCTTGCGCACAAGTTAAAACCCATCCCACTATTCGGTACGAGTAGGCCGTGTGTGCCGGTGGGATGGATGACACGAATTCACATAGCACGCATCCTGTACGCTATTAATGGTCTGAATGAAGACCGGTGAGTGCGTGGCAGGATAAACATCCCCAACTGAAAGAAGAAGAATACAATGTAGTCCCTGTATCGGTATGGAAATACTGAGCAATTAAATATTTTACTTTTTGTTTAAATACGACTCTTTAGGTGACACTTTTTCACTATATATACTTACTTTAGTTTTAAATCAATCCATTTAATCCGTCAGTGTCTTTATAGTACTTAAATCTGACTCACTGGGATTATGTTGTTATGGCTTGCCATTTGGTGAATCTGTCATCACTGTCCGCAACTAGAAGTCAAAAGGAACAATTCTAAAAACTTTTGTTACCTCAGGATAGGTTCAGAAGTTTAGGCACTATGACATAGAACATATGTTTTATCGACGGAAAGGAGAACCAGAAACACACACACACACGTGTATACACATACACACACACACACACAGACACACAGACACACGCGCACGACACACACACACACACACACACACACACACATAAATGCACAGCCCCTTGTTCCCATTCCAATCTTACAGAACTGGGAGTACAGACAAACCTCTATTTTAAGACTTCCAAAATGTCCGGAAAAATCGGTTGTAAATTGGAGGGGTCGTATGACGGAGGTTTTCACTGGCAGCCGTAGAAAGAAAAAGTTCAGCACAGTTCATACTCTCTTCTTTATGCACACATACAATGACATATTAAAACTGGATTTGGGTCTTTCCAACTCCATAGGATTGTGCAATCGATGTATTACAGTTTCACTTCGCCGACTTCTGTTAATCACCTCCACTCTCGTCCAAAGTCAGTGGTTTTCTTTTTCAAAGTCAGTGGTTTTCGTGCTTTTCCTACGCTTTCCGCCATCTTTTCTACAACAAGGGAAGCGACTCCGCTTTCAGGCCCTTGACCGTGGTTGTTTCCCTTTGCTCGAAGTCTATGCAGACGACAACAACGGTCGTAAAAACCAACAAAATGGCGGTCGTAAGTCGCGTTTTAGAGGAAGTCGTTTAAGAGAGGTCGTTTACATAGTAAAATGCATCCGTGCCAACAAATCCGGTCTCAAATGAGAGGTGGTCGCTTAACAGAGGGTCGTAAAATAGGGGTTTGTCTGTACTTACAAAAATTAAAATTAAAAAAACACACAAAAATCTGAAAGCTCATAAATCCCAGTGGCAATCAATGGATTGTCAAACACACCCACACCCTCTCCCTATTCCCACCCACCCCACCCCCATCCCCCACGCCCATCCTGCATCCTGGATTAGGATAACTTAAACTACCTTTTCGATGGTGGCCTGTCGCTTGTCCGGTGCCAGGAGGTCGGCTTTGTTGAGGACGACGATCATCGACCGACAGGTGATCTGACCAATCACCAGGCACTCTGCCGTCTGCGTCTGCATGCCCTTGACCACGTCCACCACCAGCAACATCAGGTCGATTATTTGGGCCCCTGCGACGGAAACATTGATATAAACAAAAAAATGTTTTTTGTTAGCGTTTATGTATGTGCTATGTATGACACTCACTCACACACAGGGGGATAATGTAGTAGTAGTAGTAGTAGTAGTGGTGCTGGTGATGTTGAGGGCTTGATATGAGCATCGCAGCCCTTCTTGTGTTGCATGCCCTTTCATTCTTATTTTATATTTATTCTTGATTATATTTGCTTTGAATGAAACATAAACACAGAGCAAGAGCTCAGCAGAGAGACAGACAGTGGTAGAGAGAGACAATGGGATATATGGATAATGAGTAATGCCAATGAGAAGATGGGGGAAGTTAGTCAAATAAGATGCCTAGGATCATGTGTTGAGTTGGGGTAGGGTACTACTACTAGGGAGACTTGTGACTAAGCCATTCATCATAGTTTACGTTTTGTGTTGCTGGATAATCATAATGTGCAATACCTCCAATGATGGTCCTGATGAGAGAGGCATGACCTGGGCAGTCCACCAGCGTGTACTGGACATGGCTACAACCTCCCAACTCCTCTCTCCGGCTCTCTGGAACATCCACACTAAATGACGAGAAGCCCAGGTCGAGGGTTATGCCCCTTTCTTTGCTTTGCGGATTCTTGTCGAAAGCAGCAGTGCTCGCAACCGTGCTGAGTGCTTTACAGAGACTCGTTTTCCCACTGTCGACATGGCCCAGCACGCCGATGTTGAAGTTTAGCGTCCCTGAGGGCATGACAAATTATGCAAGAGTTTAGGACTAGACGACAACTTTCGGTTGTAGCCTATGTGTCGTGCGGTGTCTGCAACTGAAGCTATGTTCGACTTCTTGATAGAAGAGTATATTTGGGGGAGATAATCTCCATCCTATTTTCGTTTTCTGAATGAATTTTAACAAAAATAGATCAAAACACAATAGTGTCGAGAATAAAAAGCTGGGGTTGATTGTCTACAAATGTCTGGCTTTCCACCAGCCAGTCCATCAACATAAGACTAATTCAACAAATAAAACTTTCGCCACCAACAAGAAAAACATTTAGGTGAGACTTACCTCCCCATAAATGTGTATGTGATGTCACCTGTGCGTTTACAAGGCATACATGTGCTGAAAAAAAATCACACAGCGCAGATTCTCCGTGACACTGCACCCTCCCTTCCTTCTCTGCCCCGCGTCATCAACAAGAGTAGTGAAGACGTCCTTTGTGTTTCACTGATTTTTTAACGAATTTTTTGGTTGTTCAGCCATGTATTTGAGGATTCTTTATTTCGTCTGCCTGGTCGTCTGCTTCAGTTTCCCAGGCGGCCAGTTCCAAGTGATGACCTACAGTGCGGAAAAACAGAGCGATTCTGCGATCGATCCGGTGGATTTTATGCGACATGGTAGGCAAAGCCGCTGCGAAAATAATGCCCACTTAACTGGGCTAGTTAGCAACTGAGTGCTGTGTGACGATGAGGACGTTGTTTTGTTGCTAATTGACAGGAAATTTGCTGTATTACAAATTTTTTTACTATCTATCTATAGTTTATGATTTATCTACTGGGTTATTAGTTTAATATGCGTCGCTCTTTGTTTGCAGTCTACCTACCCTTCATTGTTTTATAATGGTTACATCATTCCTTAATTTGTTTTGTTTGATTTTGAAGTAAGTTAATGGTTAGCATTAGCAAACAGAGTTTGTGGCCTGTGACTAGTGTGAGAGATAGACTGTCACTATAGAGACTTCAACTTCAAACACTTTATTTTACAAATTACAAGGATAAGAATTTAGGCTGGGCCTGAGAGAGAGAGAGAGAGAGAGAGAGAGAGAGAGAGAGAGAGAGAGAGAGAGATAATACATACATGTGTGTGTGTGTGTGTGTGTGTCAGTACTGTCACTGTGTATTTGGCCTTGGGGCTGGGGGGGGGGGGGGGGCTAAGAAGAAGAGAGCATCGGCAGTAGTACTAGTAGTAACAGTAGAGGTCCCGTGTGCGAACGCATGCACAAGATCTTGTGCACACGTTAAAGCCCATTCCACTAATCGGTACGACTACGAGTAGGCCATATGTGCCGGTGGGATGGATGACACAAATTCACATAGCACGCATCCTGTGCGCTATTATTATTAATGGTCTGAATAAGACCGGTGAGCGCGGGGCAGGATAAACATCCCAAAATGAAAGAAGAAGGAGGTAAATTTTATATTAGAGGGGAAAGGTTAAAGGGAGGTGTTCAGTCATACAAAAAAAAAACCAACGTAGGTAGGACGGAATACTAGTATGTACTTTTAGCCCAATATTTGCTGTCATAACTGTCACCAAGTGTATAAATGTTGATTTGTTTGTGCACAAATTATCTCCACCACCATTGTTGTGTACTGTATCTAGGTGATGGTCGTATTGGCCACTGCAAAGAACACCTTTTGCAAAAGTGAATGCCCTTGGTGGGTGGGGGAAGATGGTTGAGTACTGACCAAACAAGGGAATAACTCTTGCCAATAACCCTATTTGAGGCCACTTAATGGCTGCCTTAAATTGCAAAAGTGAATGCCCTTTTGGATACTGATCAACATGGGCTTAACTCTTGCCGTCAAGGGCGTGAATAACCCTAGTTGCAGTGGCCAATAGGCTAGCCTGGGTCATCCTTTTATGAGGATGAACCTGGGTCTGTTGCAATCATTTGTGGCTGTTGCTTGTAAATTTATGCTTTGAGTTTGATAGGCGAATTGGTGTCAAAAATAACTTTGATGAAGGGAGTTAATTTTAGAGAGCTACTTTCCCTTCACTTACTGTCACCAAGGAGGTTATGATTTTTTAAAGTCTTTTTAATTCAAAGAAACTCAAGGGCAAGCTGGACAATACAGGGTCTTCAGAAAAAAACACCCCCCTCCCCCTCCCTAGCTAGATTAGATTGCTGCTGGACGTGGCATCATGTTGGTGTACCGCTGAACGGGCTCTGGCTGGCCAGGTCACTGAAATTAGAATAGGTTTTGCTTTTGTTTTGTTTTTAAAGACACACTAACCTGCACCACGATTACCGTAAGTCCCTTGGGTTTTTTCTAGGTAGCTGTGACCCACATACATGATACAATTTTTACAAATGTCCCCAACTTCAAATTGAGGCTGCTCTTTAAAATGATGTTTCGTTTTCAATTTTGGGACATTTAGGAGTAAAACCTGGTCAAAGCAAGATTTCTTACTCAGGTCAGCTATAACTATAAGAGAGAAAACACGTGAAAGTCTGAAACCCGTGATTTTGACATGTGACCTGGTCAGTGGTGCTTCTTTAAAAATAGTTTAAAAGTGTGTCATCATTTGTTCACAACTGGTACCCATGGGCAAGCAACCACAAAATATACTAATCTTACTCAAATCCTGTTGACCAAGAGAGTGGGGATGTACCATGGGCAAGGTTTCTTTAAAAAACATTTTTTTAATTAGCCCAGCCTGCCGGAATAGCAGCTGCCCCCTGTGCTATCTGGCTGTCATAGTCGAAAACGAGAGAGGCATGCATAACACAGCAGCTATGTTTATCAAGTTTTATATTTTGCAACAAGGAACTTAACCCCTTCAGGGCTCCCAATCGTCCTGCAAAACAAGGGGTCCCAGGGACTCCTTCATTTGCAGTATAGAGGGTCCTATAGGCAGGATAGAGGGTCCCAGTGGCATTGCGAATGTTAAAAAGAATGTTTTTAGTGCCTCCATGGGACCCCCTGCACATTCTTTTAGAGGGTCCTCTTGAGAATGTTAGTGTTTCATAGACCCCTAAATGGGGGTCCCTGGGAGCCCTGCCCTTGACTGCCAGAGAAAATTCATTGTACAAATCATGCCATGAAAAAGACAAACTGATACTGATAGAGTCAATCTGGCAAAATGGTCTGGGGATATAACTCTCTTGATTCAATGACTGTGCTAGAGCAAAAGCCAGCATATGAGAGTTATTCCTCTTTATCTGATGACATCATCAGTGATGCTATGAGGTTAGTATGTGATGTGATAGGTTATCTTTAACCCCTTGACTGCCATATATGGCAGTCAAGGGGTTAAAGAACAAATGAATTGAAAATGCCTGTTATACTATAGTAAGTTATACAGTGGAACCTCCATTATAACATAAGACCTTCAAAAATGAGGTCTTATAAGGGAGGGGTCTTGTAAGGGAGGTAATTTTAATTCTTACAAAGAAGGGCAATGTCTCAGAGAAATAGGTCTTATACAGTTATAGTTATACAGGGCTCCCAATCGTCCTGCAAAACAAGGGGTCCCAGGGACTCCTTCACTTACAGTATAGAGGGTCCTAGAGGTGGGATAGTGGGTCCCAGTGGCATTGCGAATGTTAAAAAGAATGTTTCTAGTGCATCCCTGAGACCCCCTGCACATTCTTTTAGAGGGTCCTCTTGAGAATTTTAGTGTTTCATAGACCCCCAAATGGGGGTCCCTGGGAGCCCTGCCCTTGACTGCCAGAGAAAATTCATTGTGCAAATCATGCCATGAAAAAGACAAACTGATAGAGCCAAACTGGCAAAATGGTCTGGGGATATAACTCTCTTGACTGCTAGAGCAAAAGCCAGCATATCAGAGTTATTCCTCTTTATCTGATGACATCATCAGTGATGTCATGAGGTTAGTATGTGATGAGATAGTCAAGGGGTTAAAGAACAAATGAATTGAAAATGCCTGTTATACTATAGTAAGTTATACAGTGGAACCTCCATTACAAGACCTTCAAAAATCGTCCAAAATGAGGTCTTATAAGGGAGGGGTCTTGTAAGGGAGGTAATTTTAATTCTTACAAAGAAGGGCAATGTCTCAGAGAAGTAGGTCTTATAGTTATGCAGGGCTCCCAATCGTCCTGCAAAACAAGGGGTCCCAGGGACTCCTTCACTTACAGTATAGAGGGTCCTAGAGGCGGGATAGTGGGTCCCAGTGGCATTGCGAATGCGAAAAATAAATTTTCTAGTGCATCCCTGGGACCCCCTGCACATTCTTTTAGAGGTTCCTGTAGAATTTTAGTGCTTCATAGACCCCAAATGGGGGTCCCTGGGAGCCCTGCTTATAATTATGGGAGGGGGTATTATAATGGGAGGTCTTATAAGGGAGGTTCCACTGTACTTATATTGTTGAATTTTTCATTTTCCAGCCATGGTGGTTCTGCGCCCGCCGAAGAACCTGACCTTCTTTCTGGTGACCTCGACGGAGGCCGTGATTGGCTGGCTGCCCCCCGAGGTCTACTCCAAGCACGACGTGAACACGACGCTCATCGACCCCGAATTCAACTCCACCATGATGTGGCTCAATCACACCTACCCCTTGTTGCCTCCTCTTCACCCTCCTCACCCCATGTTACCTCCTCCACCCGCGAAGGAGAAAGAGGAAGGCAGCGGAAAAACGGCCATCGAATCGAAATCTGGTTCGAATTCGGAGCAGTCGGAATCGTCGACCGAGAACCCTAATAGTGGCATCACCAAGATCCCAGAACCGTCGGAAAAAACGAACAAACCTCACGAGTTGTGTGAATCGATGGAGTTCTTCGCCAACTACACGGTGGGCGTGAATACGTCGAAAGAGGCTCTGTGGGACTATGTTCCTCACCTTCTGGCCCTGAGGGACGTGTTCTTGCCCCAGAATGTCACTGCGGATAAGGAGAACAGAAATATAGTGCCCTTCGCCCAAGGCTGTGTGAAGGAGTACAGGGTGTCCTTCTATGACAATGAAACAGGTAGGTGTGAATATGATCATGTATTATTGTATCCCCTCAAATTGGAGTGTGGCTGCCCATGTGGCGGGGTGATTAAAAGAAACAGTCTCAAAAGTAATGTTCTCATCCATAGCTGATGCACTTGTATGATAGTGTTCAAGTGCTTCCGCTGTTGGGATGATCCCTGGAGTCTTTTAACCAGGGTATGAAAACAACAACAATAATGTTGAAGGTTTTGTGACAGTTTTTGTTTAACTGTCTTTGTTTAAGTGTTGGGCTATCTTGTATTTTATGCACACACACACACACACACACACACACACACACACACACACACACACACACACATATTTTCGCATAGAACATTTTCACTGAAAAACAAAGTTTGTTATTCCTGGGGAAAAGGATAGGGTTAGGCTAGGATTATTTTCATTAAAAAAACTGAAAGAAGCAGCCTTTTTAGATTGAGGGTGGTAAACATAAGGGGTTGTCTAAACTACGACTTTGCTGAATGTTTTGTAATTAAAGAAAGACAGTTAAACTTAAAACAGTGTTGTCTTTATTAATTAGCTAGTTCATTTTCACCCAGGGCTCCCATATGGACCCCCATTAAGATTTCGGGGTCTATGAAGCACTAAAATTCTAATGGACCATCTAAAAGAATGTGCAGGGGCTCCCAGGGTTGCACTAGAAAAATTCTTGACCCTCTATCCCGCCTCTAGGACCCTCTATACTGTAAGTGAAGGAGTCCCTGGGACCCCTTGTTTTGAGGGATTATCGGGAGCCCTGTCACCATCATATATGATATAGTAAAAAGCCAAGTGTCCGTGTGTGTGTGTGTGTCTGTCTGAAACACAAAACGGGCCTTATAACTCCGCCGTGTTTTGACCGAATCGCTTCAAATTTGCTGTGAGCCCTAACGGAACGATGGCAACGGCAACCGGGGCGGCCGTGTCATTTGCGCGGTTTCGCAAATGCGCGAAACGCGTATCCGCCGGACTCTCGGCGCCCGTATCTCCGGCATTTCTGGACCGATTGCCTTCAAATTTGGCAGGTAGATGACCGGGGACGGTGACTATTGTTGTGCCAAACCGGAAGCGAATCGGTTCAGAAACGCGCGCGCTATGCGCCGCTTCACCTTTTCACGAATAACTCCGCCGATTCTTAACCAAATCGCCTCAAATGGAAGACAATCGGGAGAGCGCGTCACTCTCAGAGCAGCGCCAACGGGAAACGAGGCCTTATAACTCCGCCGTTTCTTAACCGAATCGCTTCAAATTTGCTGTACTCAGCATTACCAGTACTTGGCGTTACCGTTACTACGTGTTACCAGTACGGTGCATTGCCAGTACTAGGCGTTGCGCTAGTTGATATAATATGTTGTTAGCTTGGTCGGTGTGAAAACGAAATTTGAGTGTGTCTTGAAAGACCAAACTTATCCAGTGACAGGTCTTTTCCTCTGAAAATATGTATTTGAATTTGTGTGTGTGTGTAGGTATGCGTGTGTGTGTGTGTGTGTGTGTGCGTTTTCCAACTGTTTGTGTTATTGTGATTGCTTGTAGCATGCGCAGAGGATGGAAAAGTGATACACTGAGTGATACTATTCCTGAGGATCTGTCCTGAAACAAGAAAATCAACAGTTCTGGCTCTCACATAGCAACAGGACAAAGTCTGTTAGACTATAGGGATTGTTCGGAAATAATTAAGGAGTGTAGTCTTATGTGTTTGAGTAACTAGATCTAGATTTAGACACACTCGGTTTGTGTTTCTCGCCATCAAGCTATCTGGGTCAATCTCAATGTTTATTTCTTTGCGATTTCTCAACATTTTGCAAGTTAAATCAGTTTGTAACCCCTCTTTCTATTTAAAATGTTTGCAAATCATTCACTCGCTCTTCAATGCCATTGTTGCTATGGTATTTGACAGAGTAAGTAAGGTAAACAACTCTAATTGTCACTAGTTTTTTTCTGAAAATCGTCTATTTCAATAGGGCGTTTATCCTGATATGGCGGCCGAAGTAAGTGAGTTGGCCGGGAAACACAAAGCAACATGTTCACTATTTTACAATTTCAGTTTTTAAAAGGTTTATGTCCGATCACTTGTGTGTGTGCGGTTGTTTTCTTTCTTTCTAGGTATCGAAATTATGAATATATTGATTCTATTATGTTGCACAATTTTAGGTATCCTGAACAGCAGTTTATGTTTCATTTTGTGTCTTTGTGTTTGTCTATTGTGTGTGTCTAAAATCATGTGTGTACATACAATGTATGTGTGTATTGTTCTCCCAATCTCTGTGTCTATTATTGTGTATCATTGTATGTCATTGTGTGTGTGTGTGTGTGTGTGTGTCTGTCTGTGTGTGTCATTGGGCCACAGTGTGTGTGTGTGTGTGTGTGTGTGTGTGTGTGTGTGTGTGTGTGTGTGTGTGTGTGTGTGTGTGTGTGTGTGTGTGTGTAAAATACAAGATAGCCCAACACTTAAACAAAGACAGTTAAACAAAAACTGTCACAAAACCTTCAACATCATATTGTTGTCAATTTTTGGTGTAACGCTAACAGTACAGGTACTGTTGTTGTTGTTGTCGTTCCCTGGCTTAAAGACTCCAGGGATCATCCCAACAGCCGAAGCAATTGAACACTATGGCACAAATGCACCTGAACTAGGGATGAGAACATTTCGTGTGTGACCATTTTTGAAAATCCCCCGCCATGTGGGCAGCCACACTCCGACTTTGGAGGAGAGTACCGGTACAGCTGTCTAAACATGCCCCACTTTTCATTCTCAATTATGTAACTTTTCTGTGTGAGTTGAAGTGACTTGAACTGCATTGTCTCTTCTTCTTGAGTTCTTCTTCTTCGATCGCTCAGACATTTTCCTGTCAATTATGAGCGCAGTTGCGTCATTCTGCCGTCATGCGCCTAACTAAGAAATAGTTAGACCCAGCAAGTCCGACTTCAGCTGAAGGAAATCCTTTTGAAAGTGTTTTGTGAGAAAAGGCAGGAGAATGGACCAGTAACTTGATTGAGTAAGGCAGAAAGATAGTAGATGACAGTAAGCGAAGAGTACCGTAAAGGCAGATTTAAAGAGAGTGACAGATTAGAGGAAGTTACAAGCACAGAACTTCCAGAAAGTGGGGGAAGTATTTATGCAAAAGACCCCGGTATCCCCGGCATTGTCTCTGAATATGCCCCATAGTTCTCACTGCACAAAGGCAAAGTTCGCATTGTTTCACACCCCATGATCTACTCCATATGTTTTTAAAGCAATATTTAGACATAAACTTTCACTACTGTCACTGTCATACGCACAGTCTAGGTCATGAGAGACTGTGTACCGTAACAAATCTGACAGCTGCTGAGCTCACTAACATTTAGCTATAAAGTATAATAATGATATAATTTTGTTGTAGCAGATGATGTGATCAGTGATGCCTCACTCAGTCACTGACTGAGTCACTCTTTTAAGCATTGTGTTATTGCTTCAGGAAAACTGAATGTGTGTGTGAGCTCACTGCCGTAGGGTCATTAAGTGGAATGGAGTTGGGGGGTTCCTGAAGCTAATGTCATAACCAGGGCAGGGCCAGGGTATTTTGTAATAGTACAATACTGTAGTACTAATACTGTAATAGTAATACTACGGTACTAAGTAAATTAGTTACAAAATTGAAAATGTACTTGGTGTGGAATTACCTCTATCCAAGTGCTGCTTAACCCTTCCACCGCCAATGTCGCATTTGTGCACCATAATGATTTATATCCATGTCATATAAATGATGAAAAGCCTTGAAATCTGGGTCTGTTGTCCAACGATCTTGTGTTCTTCAACTTCTTGATTTGAAGAGGTAAGGATAGGCCTTATTTTAAACATGTCACAGAGGAATCCCCAAGATTGCAGACAAAATATTTTCTCTATGGCTCCCCCCCACCTGCGTGCGCATCTCGACCCTTCCAACGGAAGTGGCGCCATCTTAGTCAGATTTGTGCGTAAACAGCATCGATCGGGCATTTTTCAAACAAAGTTACTGACTAAGATGGCGGTCTCCCATACTATGGAGCGCTCCTTGTGGCCGGATATGACGACTGGAGTTGAGAACCGGTTCAAATTTTCGAACCGGTTTTAAACCGGTTTTTCCTCTCCGAACCGGTCTTTTCGAATCGTTTTTTTAACCAGTACTCGCATCAGTAGTTTCACCTATGCAAACATATTTATTTGTCAGAATATTCAAACACGCGCGCGCACACATACACACACACTCAACTAAAAACTTAGCTCAACAACTAGAAACAGCTACTCTTGGTTTACAAACACCCAATCTGCGCTGAGATTCAGTGTTGTTTTAAAAAAGAATGCGTTATTTTAACCCCTTCCCTGCCTGGCTACGAGACAGTCTCGTACTTAATGATGTCATTGATGATGTCATAACTTATGATGTCATTAAGCCTGGGATGATGGTTTTGGGCTTAGATAAGCCAGAAAGGATATATCGCTAGACCGTTTTCTCAGATTGAGTCTAACAGATTTGTTTTAAACTTTATAATAAAAAAAATCGATAATTTCTGTTTTCCTCTGGCAGTGAAGGGGTTAAGAGAAACTTACTTTCAGTTTGCAGTTAAAAAACCGGTTCACAGCAACTCGAACCGGTTTTTCGAACCGCGGAATTTCAATACCGGTTTTTCGGTTCAAACTGGTTTTCCCCCCACCTCTAATGACGACACGTGGGTACAAGCCATTCATGTAAGTTTAATCGAAAATTTTGGCTAAAAAATGGCTGGCGGCAAAAGGGTTAAAATAACCAGGGCCTGTATTCATGTCGAGATAGCATGAGACTTAGCATGATGCTAACTTAGAAGCTCTTCCAATGTCCTATAGGATTTAATAGGACTTTTGGAAGAGCTTCTAAGTTAGCATCATGCTAAGTCTCATGCTATCTCGACATGAATACCGTCCCAGGATACTAATCTTTCCTGACCACAGTCAGCAAAAGAATACAGTGGAGAACTGATAACTCAAAAACGGACAACTCAAAAACACTGGATAACTCAGTCATTTTTTAGGTCCCAGTATAATAATCTATACGTATACATGTTGAGAAGTCTTTGTAACTCAAAATATTGGCTATCTCAAAATAAAATTTCAGTCCCTTCAATTTTGACTTAAGCAATTTTTTCTGTTTGACAGTGATGTACCGAGGATCGAAAAGTGATAGGACAAACTGTCGGTAAAAGTAAAGAGTGCCACCCCCCTGCATTTCTCGGTTAATTGTATTTTTCCGTTTTTGCCTTTCTTACCATACTAAAAGCTGTATTTTAGGAACATTTTCAGCTAATTCTATTTTTGGAATACTAACCCTAACCCTAGCCCTAAACCTAACCCTACCCCCCACTATGTACTGCAGTGCACCGCGATTTGTCACAGTTGTGGTTCGTTGCGTTTTTCCGTCTTATACTTATAGGGTGGGGGGTAGGGTTAGGGCTAGGGTTAGTATTCCAAAAAGGTTATTAGCTAAAAATGTTCCTAAAATACAGGTTTATGTATGGCAAGAAAGGCAAAAACGGAAAAATACAATTAACCGAGAAATGTAGGGGGGGCACATCTTGACCTTTACCAAAAACTTAATCAGACATTTGTACTGAAAGGGGAGAACACATAGGACATTTTCAATTTTAATAGGTCATTGGCCTCTGGACATCACTGGCATTATATATGTATCATGTTTGTTTAATAAATTGTCTCTATTTTTGTGTGTTTTTGTCTGTCATTCGGTCTGTTTCAATGTTTGTCTATCTGGGATATACTTTAGTTATGTTGCAGCTCTCACTCTCAGAGCTTCAGATTGTTTTCAAACTTCTTGGGTCATAATATACTCATGATGACCACTGATGGGTCAATTTCCAAAATAATGAGCCAATAATGTGCCAGTGTAGTACAGTGGAACCTCCCTTATACGACCTCCAAAAATCATCCAAAATGAGGTCTTATAAGGGAGGGGTCTTATAAGGGAGGTAATTTTAATACTTACAAAGAAGGGCAATGTCTCAGAGAAGTAGGTCTTATGTGGGAGGGAGTCTTATTTTTTATAAGGGAGGTTCCACTGTTCTAGTACTACAGTTAAATTTTATTGCAGACTTCATGGGTCAGAATTGACCCCTTGCTGCACAAAATGAGGGGTCAAATCACCATCAATATGGGTCTTCTTCTTTTTCTTATAATCTTCTTCTGCATTCCCAGGCCATATGGTTTTCAGTTTTCACTGGTCTCCCCACTAGCGTACAGCCGACACATTCCGATTTTGGAGGAGCTCAAGGGAGAAAAATTATTTGGAAGACTTTTTTGAAAAAAGGCAGGAGAATGGGCCAACAAGTCAGAAAGATAGTACATGATAGAAAGCAAAGGGAAAAGGCAGAGTCAACGGGAGTGACAGATTAGAGGAAGTTACAAGGAACTATTTTTACGAAAGACCCTCCCACCCCAGGGAGAGACTCTTGGAGGGGGCGGGGGGCGGCCAGCTCCCCATATGGAGGCACAAGGCATTCACCCACTGCCCCTCAATATGGGTCAATGACCTGGGCCCGCTGACAATCTGAACCTCTGGAGCTCTTGATTGTGTGGGGGTCAATGACCCATACTGACAAATCATTTTTTAGTGTGGGGTCAATGACCCATACTGACCAATCGTTTTCTAGTGTGGGGTCAATGACCCATACTGACCAATCGTTTTCTAGTGTGGGGTCAATGACCCATACTGACCAATCGTTTTCTAGTGTGGGGTCAATGACCCATACTGACAAATTGTTTTCTAGTGTGGGGTCAGTGACCCATACTGACAAATCGTTTTGTGCAGCTAGTGAGGGGGTCAGTGACCCATACTGACAAATCGTTTTGTGCAGCTAATGAGGGGGTCAGTGACCCATACTGACAAATCGTTTTGTGCAGCTAGTGAGGGGGTCAGTGACCCATACTGACAAATCGTTTTGTGCAGCTAGTGAGGGGGTCAGTGACCCATACTGACAAATCGTTTTGTGCAGCTAGTGAGGGGGTCAGTGACCCATACTGACAAATCGTTTTGTGCAGCTAGTGTGGGGGTCAGTGACCCATACTGACAAATCGTTTTTATGGGGCTCAAACATGATAAAATACCAGTTAACTACTTAACTGGCTTTACTATTCCAGTTAAGTAGTTAACATACCGGAAGCGGAAATCGCTTATAAATACAAGTTAACTAGTTAACTGACATTTTGAAATGTCACTTAACTGTTAAGTTTTTTTTGTGTTTGAGAGGGATTATTTTCTGAAGGTTTTGTAACACGCAATGTAATTGGTCTGCATTTTTTAATTTTTAATTAACGATTCCTGCGTCAAGTGCTATCGACCCTGACCCTTTTCCGCAAATATGGCTGATGATCGTTTTGCACATGCCAATTTGCCTGGAGTTGCATCTGTAATACTACTAATAGATGCAGCCAAACGTGTGCTACGTTGCTGAGCCACAACCATAGACGTAGTTGCCACAAAATCGCGCTATTAGCAACAGAAGGCGTTTTTCAGAGACCATATTTTAACCACAAACTAGTAAAAAATAAATAAATAAATAAAATAACAAAATGAAAACCATCTGTTTGAAATTCAACCTGATGGATATAATCTATTCACTAACTCATGAAGAAACGAGTAATGATAAATATATACTTTTTGATGCTATTTGGGGCTTATTTGAGTTACTAAAACGTATTTGGAGCAATTTCTGGGGAAAGATTACTGATCTGCAGTATCCAATGGGATTTCGTGTTACAAAAACCAGTTAACTACTAAACTAGTTGGTTTTCATGATAGAATGCCACTTAAGCAGTTAAGTGACCGGAAGCGGAAATTGATAATATCAGTTAACTACTTAGCTGGAATAAGAAAGTCCACTTAGCTACTTAACTGGTATATTAAAGCCAGTTAAGTAGTTAACTGGTATTTTATCATGTTTGAGCCCCATACGTTTTGTGCCACTATCCTAGTACACATGACCCATGGAGTCTGAAAGCAGTTTGAAGCTCTGTCCGACACATTTTGTTTTTACCCAGAACCATCTGGGATTGGAACACCTTGGTTGGAGACCAAAGTTGTTTCCGCTGGGTCAGTGGAGGATTTCAAGACCCTCCTCCAACAGACCCCAGCCCTGAAATAAATCAACTTCCAGCCCCCCCCTCCCCTCCACAGCAAAGTTAAAGTTTTACGTCCTCTCGGCAGAGCCATACGGGACATTACTGTGACTTTAGATTTGGGGGGAAAAGGGGGAAGGGGAGAAGGAAAAGAGATTTTCTCAAAATATAGATATTTTTATTTTATAATTTTTAAATTTGTTTTTATTTTGAAGCTATGGTTTTATCTTGAATAAAGGTCAAGTTACTTTTTCAAGCCCCACTTCTCCCCCTATCCACCCACCCCACACTTCCCCCTCCTTACAAAACAAACTTAGGGCTGGATTAGGTTGCTGCTGGACGTGGCATCATGTTGGTGTCCCGCTGAATGGGTGCTGGCTGGCCAGGTCACTAAAATTAGAATAGGTTTTGCTTTTGTTTTGTTTTTGAAGACCCACTGACCCACCACGATTAAGTCCCTTGGTTTTTTTCTGGGTAGCTGTGACCCACATACAAATGCCCACAACTTCAAATTGAGGCTGTTCTTTAAAGTGATGTTTCGTTTTCAATTTGGGGGCATTTGTATGGGAGTCAAACCTGGTCAAAACAAGATTTCTTACCAGTTATAAGAGGGGAAAACATGTGAAACCCGTGATTTTGACACGTGATCTGGTGGGTCTTTGAGATGTGCTCTCCCTAAGTTTGTCTAATGCCAAAGATATTCTAAAAGGGTAAGATGGATTACTTAAAAGCTCGGTGAACCGGGCTGATAGAGTTATCGTTAGTGCGGGACGTGTACACTATTCACAGTGGAGGCTGTCCAAAAACTCGGACTGGAACTTGAACGGAGAATTCAACTGGCCTATCGATGTGTAAAATGTGTCACGTTTCAAAGGGACATAACCAGTGTTTCTGTCCTCACTACTCATATAGGGAAAAGAGACCGGATGTTTATCTTCCCCTGTACAGTCTTTGCTAATGCCACAGAGTGGTGATTTCGACTGCGACCAAGACATTACTGGACCATTCTTTTGGAAATCGACCCCTCATTTTCTTTCATCGAGGGTTATTTTATATGACCCATGAAGTTTTAAAAAGCAATCTGAAGCTCTGGTTGCATGATGAGGCAGATGTTTCTGTGATGCATTGTGTGTGTGTGTATGTCAGGGCTCCCAGGGACCCCCATTTGGGGGTCTATGAAGTGCTAAAATACTACAGGACTCTCTAACAGAATAGGCAGTGGGTCCCAGGGATGCACTAGAAAAATTATTTTTAACATTCGCTATGCCACTGGGACCCTCTATCCTGCCTCTAGGACCCTCTATAATGTAAGTGAAGGAGTCCCTGGGACCCCTTGTTTTGCGGGACGATTGGGAGCCCTGAGTATGTGGAGCTGTAGCAATAGGCTGCTCTTTTCATTGCACTAGTTATTGCCACTATTATTCCAGCCTTGTTTAATTATGCATTAGGCATAACCTCAAGGGCTTGGACATCATGGGTTCCTATTCATGAATAAGTAAAACTAGGGACTGCTGAGTAGAGCTTTGTGTCTAGTTGTATAGCACAGCAGTAAATGCCATTTGTTCGCATACATATATGTATACGTGTGTACATCCTTTTTGTATACCAGTCTGGCATACATGATACAGTGGAGTTCTTTTAACACAAAACTGGATATCCGATAACATGAAATATTGGTTAACGCACAAAAATCTGTTTGAACGGACGAAACCCTTTCTTTATTATTACTTAATGTTTAACCCATAATACTGGTTAAAAAAATAAAGCACAAAAAAAATCTTTGTCCCTTGAATTTCGTGTTAAGTGTACTCTACTGTATCCATCTATGACATCCAGACACCAGAGGAAGCAGTAGAACTTGCTACTCCAGAGGGCTGGGCTGGAATTTTTTTAAATAGTGGAGATGCCTTGCCCAGGGTACACCCCCCCCATGCTTGACCAAAGGGATTTTAAGAGCAGCTGGCATTGGAAGAAAAAAATTCCATGGTCAATTTAAATAATATCCCCTTTGCTGTAGCACTACTTAAAGACCCCCCACGTCACGTGTCACATTCCCTCTTATGCGTGGAAGATTCCTTAAGATTTCTTACCAGTTATAACATTTTTTAATATAAGAGGGAAAACACGTGAAAACCATAATTGTGACACGTGACGTGCTAGGTCTTTAAGTAGTGCTACAGCAAAGGGGATATTATTTAAATTGACCATGGAATTTTTTTTTCCAATGCCAGCTGCTCTTAAAATCCCCTTGGCCAAGAATGGGGGGTGTACCCTGGGCAAGGCATAAGAGCAAATCCAGTGGAAATGCCTCCTATAGAGTTGGACATTGTCCTAGGTATTGATATTTATCTTGTCTCAGGACAGTTTGTCCCTATCACTTTTCAATCCTCGGTACATCACTGCAAAGTGCAATGGTCATCAAATTTTTGCATTGAAAATTTCCGCTGAGATTGAGAAACAATATTATAATGATACAAGCGCAGTTTTCGGGAAAAGGTTAAGGTAGGAATCAGCCTAACTAGTAGTAGTACAGTGGAACCTCCCTTAAAGACCTCCCATTATAAGACTCCCTCCCACATAAGACCTACTTCTCTGAAACGTTGCCCTTTTTTGTAAGTACGATATTAAAATTGCCTCCATTATATTAGACCCCTCCCTTATAAGACCTCATTAATGGGGATGATTTTTGAAGGTCTTATAAGGGAGGTTCCACAGTTGTACATACCGTATTTTACGGACTATAAGGCGCACCTGATCATAAGGCGCACCCCCTAAATTTGATACAAAATTCACATTTTGTTACACTGTTTTCTTACTATTTTATCAGTCACACTATAAGGCGCATGGGTCTCAGTCTGGGGGAAAAAAGTATCGCCTTATAGTCCGTAAAATACATGGGATGATTTTTGAAGGTCATATAAGGGAGGTTCCACAGTTGTACATACAATTGTGTACAGTAGTACTAGGGTTATTCAAAAAGTTTATTCATTGTCATGTAAGTGAAACTGTGTCAAGAACCAGACTTTGAGATTGAGAGTCATACAGTCGAACCTCCCTTATAAGACCTTCAAAAATCCAAAATGAGGCATGACAGGGAAGGGTCCTATAAGGGGGGTAATTTTAATACATACTTGAAGGAAGGGCAATGTCTCAGAGAAGTAGGTCTTATGTGGGAGGGAGTCATATTATAATGGGAGGTCTTATAGGGGAGGTTCCACTGTACTCATAAACATGAAGGGGTGGGGTCTAAGCTACCCATGTGCCGAAGATCAATTATTGTAATGTGTGTTCTAGTTGTTATCCCAGAGAAGAGATGAACAGGGCAACACATGCACAGAGCATGATATTCATAAACTACTTTGCTAATGAGAGACTTAGTGCGATTTGTTTCACGCCAGAGGGCATGACGCTCGTGTGGGGCTAATCCTCTCTATATTCTTAGTTGGGGATAAAGAAAATGAGAGAGAGAGTGAGTAGTCCTACCATCTCTCTCTCTCTTACTACGCCCAAGTAAGAAAATCGCGTGATAAGCCCCTAAGTGCATTGACTGCCCTCTGGTGTGACAAATATCGCCATAGGTCGACCATTGATTTGTTTCTACAGACCTGTCTCTTTGTCTCTCGGCAGCTTTGGTGGAAGTTGGTGCTTGCATTGCACTAAGTTTTGTAACAGCTCTAGGATTGCTTGTGTGTGTGTGTTTACAAATATCTGTATGTGTTTACATGTGTATGTGTGTGTGTGTGTGTGTGTGTGTGTGTGTGTGTGTGTGTGTGTTTTTACAATATGTGTGGGTATTTACAAGTGTGTGTGTGTGTGTGTATTTGTGTCTCTCTCTGTGTTTGTGTGTGCACACATGTGCATATATATATATATATACCATAAGTTTTTGCATTTGTGTGTCTCTCTCTGAGTCTCTCTCTCCCGTGTCTCTCTCTCTCTCTCTCTCTCTCTCTCTCTCTCTCTCTCTCTCTCTCTCTCTCTCTCTCTCTCTCTCTCTCTCTCTCTCTCTCTCTCTCTCTCTCTCTCTCTCTCTCTCTCTCTCTCTCTCTCTCTCTCTCTCTCTCTCTCTCTCTCTCTCTCTCTCTCTCTCTTTCTGTGTTCAGAGTGAAGATCATGATATAATTTTGATGAGACCATATTAACCTCTTAAGCTGTTATGTATACATTGTTGTGGAACATTGAAACAGATACATGTTTCTGTTACTAGTCAGTCTCTTAGTAACTTAGATAGTTTTACACACACACATGACATACTGACACAGCGACACAGTCATAATATTTAGTACTATGGGTCACACACACACACACACACACACACACACACACACACACACACACACACACACACACACACACACACACACACACACACACATAAGTGACATATGTATACACACACACACACACATAGCGACACAGTCATAATATTTAGTACTATGGGTCACACACACACACACACACACACACACACACACACACACACACACACACACACACACACACACACACACACACACACACACACACACACACACACACACACACACACACACACACACACACACAGTGACACACACACACACACACACACACACACACACACACACACACACACACACACACACACACACACACACACACACACACACACACACACACACACACACACACACACACACACACACACACACACACACACACACACACACACACACACACACACACACACACACACACACACACACACACACACACACACACACACACACACACACACACACACACACACACACACACACACACACACACACACACACACACACACACACACACACACACACACACACACACACACACACACACACACACACACACACACACACACACACACACACACACACACACACACAGTGACACACACACACACACACACACACACACACACACACACACACACACAGTGACACACACACACAGTGACACACACACACACATCTTATTAGATGCAATCCGTATGTCGTGTGGTTGGCCTTTTAGAGACAGAAAGGAGAAAGACATCAATGCATTCTCTTATTTCCCTCAGGCGAAAATGTGATTCTTTTGCTGTTTGCCTTTCTTTCAGATGCCAGCAGCAGTAAGGTGGTGACAGTGAACGCCACAGAGCGGCCGGAGGTCCACCTCAAATCACTGACGCCTGGAACCAACTACTCTGTCTACGTGGTGGCCGTGTTTTTCTCTGGAACCACGCTTCAGAGTTCCACCGCTCGCTTCCATACCGCCGCTGCTGCCGACCCCACCAAACCCATTTGTGAGTTTTGGAGTGGACTGAGAGTGAGAGAAAGAGACCTAGACTGGCTAGAGTTTAAGAGAGAGAGAGTGTGTGTGTATGTGTGTGTCTCAATGTGTGTGTTTCTCCGGAACCACGCTTCAGAGTTCCACGGCTCACTTCCATGTATACGGCCACTGCTGCCGACATCGACACCACCAAACCCATTTGTGAGTTTTGGAGTGGACTGAGAGTGAGAGAGATCGAAAGAGACCTAGAGTTAGAGAGAAAGAGTGTGTGTCAATGTGTGTGTTTCTCCGGAACCACGCTTCAGAGTTCCACGGCTCACTTCCATACGGCCACTGCTGCCGACATCGACACCACCAAACCCATTTGTGAGTTTTGGACTGGAGTGGATTGACAATTTTGATATATTTTGATTTGTCAGTTTTATTGTCATCGTGAACCATAAAAGGTCTCATGATTCATATAGAGAGTCTCACTCTCAGACTCAGAGAGGGAGACAAGAGACAGAGAGAGGACCAGGGGGGAGAGAGAGAGAGAGAGAGAGGGGGGGGGGGGGGGGGGGGGGAGAGAGAGAGAAAGAGAGAGTTTATTCTCTAGAATTATGCTTCAGAGTTCCACGGCTCACTTCCATACAGCCGCTGCTGCAGATCCCACCAAACCCATTTGTGAGTTTGGGAGTGGACTGATAGAGATAGGGAACAAGAAAATATTCTGAATGTACATGACGAAGTGTTGATGGATGGTCTTCATCCCACGGGACGGACAAACATCGAAATGTACAGTGACAAATACACAAAATAGTCACAGTCTAACTTTACTCAAAGGCCTGGAGTGTGAGAATTGCCTTAGCCAGGAAACGGCTTCCCAGGTCTAGCTGAATACTGTGAGAATTGCCTTAGCCAGGAAACGGCTTCCCAGGTCTAGCTGAATACTGTAGCCGATAATTATTATTTAATTCATTCATTAGTTTGGTGTTTCCATAGCAGCTGGTGCAGCTGGTGTTTGTAGCAAATTCCATTAGAATTAGAAAGAGCCACCAGCTGTGATCAGTGTGCATTCTTGAACTCTTCTCTGTGTGTGTTTGTGTGTGTTTAAATTTGTGTGAGTGCGCGTGTGTCTATATATTTGTCTGTTACAGTGTTTGTGTCTGTCCACCTCTCTGTGTGTCTGTCTGTCTGTCTGTCTGTCTGTCTGTCTGTCTGTCTTGTCTGTGTCTGTCCCAATGTTTGTGTCTGTGTATGGTGAGGGAGGTTGGGGAGTGGGGTGGATGATGTGTGTGTCTGTCTGTCTGTCTGTCTGTCTGTCTGTCTGTCTGTCTTGTCTGTGTCTGTCCCAATGTTTGTGTCTGTGTATGGTGAGGGAGGTTGGGGAGTGGGGTGGATGATGTGTGTGTGTGTCTGTCTGTCTGTCTGTCTGTCTGTCTGTCTGTCTGTCTGTCTGTCTTGTCTGTGTCTGTCCCAATGTTTGTGTCTGTGTATGGTGGGAGAGGTTGGGGAGTGGGGTGGATGATTGTGTGTGTGTGTGTGTGTGTGTGTGTCTGTCTGTCTGTCTGTCCCAGTGTTTATGTATTGTGGGGGAGGTTGGGGAGTGGGGTGGATGATGTGTGTGTGTGTCTGTGTCTGTCCCAATGTTTGTGTTTGTGTATGGTGGGGGAGGATGGGGAGTGGGGTGGATGGTGTGTGTGTCCAATGTTTGTGTCTGTATGGTTGGGGAGTGGCGTGGATGGTGTGTGTCAGTCTGTCTGTCCCAATGTTTGTGTCTGTGTGTGCATGTCTGGTCTTCGTGTTTGTATTTTTGTGTGAATGTGCAAGTAAGGCCGGGTTCACATTAGATGCGTTAGTTCCGTACCAAAAACCCTAAATAAGTGGAAGAAAGAAGGATAAAAGTTTACGTATATAGAGGAAATTCGGACATGTGCGCAAATCTTTTCCCTTCTTTGTTTCACTTATTTATGGATTGCGTACAGGTTTCCGCATAGAATACATCATGTATCCGCTTATGTGTGTACACGGCCTTAATCTCACTCTCCACATGTTTGCTCAATCATACATGGGAAGTGGTGGAAGTGGATGGAATTGGGTGAGTGTGTGTGTGTGTTGGGGAGGGGTGTGTATAACAATTGGGGTATTTGTATGTACAGTTCATAAATATGCAAGTGGTGCTCACAAACGATGCGGAAGCGTGCGTGTGCATATGGGTGCAAGTTGTATGTGGGTGTTAGAGGGTGTGTGTAGTGTATATGAGAGAGAGAGAGAGAGAGAGAGAGAGAGAGAACGAACGAACGAACAAATCTTTTTTATTGATGGTTTAAAGAATAAGCATAGCTTCTTTACATCTTGCCATCAAAAAAGAGAAAATGCAGCAACAAAAAATTCATGAATAAACAACATTAGCTAGTAAATCATAATGTAGACCAAAAACGCAAGAAAAAGTACATGAAAATACCAAGAAAACACACACACGCGCGTGCACACACACGCTCACACACGCACGCACGCAAAAACCGACACAGACACACTAACAAAAGTCGACGCTAACATCAAGATAAATAACCATACATATCAAGTCACAATGACACATGAAAACATATGAAATGAGAACATCGAATTGGCGCTAGTAACAAATTATGGATTATGAGGACTAGAATAAATATTTATTACATGTACTTTGAATGAACAAACTGAAAAGGTCAATGCGCGGCAAAGGTAACATGAGTGTGTGTGTATGGCGTTGATCATTAGTTATAAATTTATTTGTGAGTGATGGTGGAGCACAACCAGATAATATTTTGAACATAAAAACAGCCTTGTTGAATGTAAGTTTCAAATGGAAAGGCAAGATGTCTAATGTCACATAGTCCGAAATGGTTAATGTTGACGATTTAGCTAAGACTAATTTCAGAGCACGTCTATAAAGACTTGACAGTGGCTTTAGAATATTTTCACTTGCACCATCCCAGATAGTTGATGCATAATCTATATGGGATTCAATAAAGGAATGAAAAAATATTTTACGAGAATGTAAGTCTAAAAAGTGTTTAATTTTGGATAACTGAAATATTTTTTGGGGAGACACATTTGCAAACATTTGACACATGTTCAAACCAGGAGAGGTTTTCGTCAACAACTACACCAAGAACTTTGTGGAAAGAAACTTGATTAATATTGTTACCGTTTATAAGAAGAGGAGGGACATTAAGATGAAGATTTTGTCGTTTCTGTCTACTTGTTATAACCATAAATCTAGTCTTTAATGGATGGAGACTCATGTGATTTAATTCAGACCAGTTAAGTAATTCATCAATGCTCTTTTGTAATATAGACAATACCAGAGAGAGAGAGAGAGAGAGAGTGTCGTTGTGCGTGTATAAGCTTGACTCATAATCTTATATCTGTGATATGTTACTAATCTCATGTGCATTGTGTTTTATTCTATGTTTTAATGTGACAGCAAACAAAAATTCCTTGTTCATTTTAATGGGGATAATAACTATTGGGTAAAGGTAAAGATGTGCCACCCCCCCTGCATTTCTCGGTTAATTTATTTTCCGTTTTTGCCTTTCTTACCATACATAAAGCTGTATTTTAGTATCATTTTTAGCTAATAACCTTTTTGGACTACTAACCCTAGCCCTAAACCTAACCCTACCCCCCACTATGTACTGCAGTACACCGCGATTTGTCACAGTTGTGGTTCGTTGCGTTTTTCCGTCTTATAGGGTGGGGGTTAGGGTTAGACTATTCCAAAAAGATAATTTGGTGAAAATGTTCCTAAAATACAGCTTTATGTATGGTAAGAAAGGCAATAACGGAAAAATACAATTTGAGAAATGTAGGGGGGGTGGCACATCTTGACCTTTTCCTACTATTGATTGATTGATTGACATGCACATTGTGCGGCCCACTACAATCCATTGGGTTCATGTATCACATGTACATTTTAAAAAACGAATTTTTGAGAGAGAAAAAAAAAAAAAATACAGTGGAACCTCGCATATAAGACCTTAAAAAATCATCCAAAATGAGGTCTTAAAAAATGGGAGTGAGTTGTACAGGGGAGGTCATTTTAAATTTACCACCACTGATTTCAACAGGAAGGCATCCCAAATTTTACTAGTCATCAACATGATCAAGATGATGAATGGTTTTGCCTGCAGGCTTAAATTACAGCTTTTGATGATGTACATTATAAATATGTTTGTTTGTTTATTCATATTATATGGTTTTAAATCTTTCTGCTCAAGAGGTGATCATCTTTTTGTTTAAAAAAAAAAAAAGTACAGAAAAAGTCAACTTCCATTTAAGTTTTTTTTCTTAATTGGGTATACATCTCTTGACTTAACTTGATAGACTGGTTTGGTTCTGGTCCTCCCCCCATGCGGATACCGGGGGGTCTTTTGTATAAATAGTTCCCCCACCTTCTGGAAGTTCTGTGCTTGTAACTTCCTCTAATCTGTCACTCTCTTTAACTCTGCCTTTTCCCTTTGCTTACTGTCATCTACTATCTTTCTGCCTTACCGGTCCATTCTCCTGCCTTTTTTTCACGAAACACTTTCAAAAACATTTCTTCCAGCCGAAGTCGGACTTGCTGGGCCTAATTATTTCTTAGTTAGGTGCATAACGGCTGCATGACGCATCTGCGCTCATAATTGACAGGAAACTGTCTGAGCGATCGAAGAAGAAGAAGAAGGTTCTGGTCTGGGATGGGTTTTTTCAGAAAATGAGTACTGTACATGTTTTTTCCCCCCTCTGTCTATGGTCCTTATTTTATGATACAGTGGAACCTCCATTATAAAACCTTCAAAGATAATCCCAAATGAGGTCTTATAAGGGAGGGGTCTTATAAGGGAGGGGTCTTATAAGGGAGGGGTCTTATAAGGGAGGTAATGTTAATACTTACAAAGAAGGGCAATGTCTCGGAAAAGGAGGTCTTATATGGGAGTGAGTCTTATAATGGGAGGTCTTATAAGGGAGCTTCCACTGTATTTATCTTTTGGCTTTTAGTGTTTCACAAGAACAGGGTTCCAAACATTCAGAGATTTCACTGGTTTCGGGCCAAAGCTGAAAAAGAAGTTTAGGTAAACATTCTTCTTTTTGTTCGTTGCTCGCTCAGACAGTTTCCTGTCCCATCAGCGCAGATGTGTCATGCTGCCGTTATGCGCCTAACTAAAGTAAGATTTTCAGGTGCAAATGGGGCTGAACAAATGTCAAGAAGCAGAACATTGATAGTGCAGTGAGGTCTCGGGTGAGCTAAATTTGCTTCAACACTGAACTGACCTTGAACATGAGCCATAATGAGGGGAAGGGCGGCATAGCTAAACTGCACCTTAGCCGAAAAATGGTAGTACCCCCGAAAAATTATAGTACTTTCTGGCATTGACTACTTCTGCGTTCCCAGGCCATATGGCCATAATGGGTAAGGTACGTATGTGTCCGGTTTTCAGTTTTCAGCCGACACATTCTGATTTCGGATGCGCTCAAAGGAGATTTGGAAGGTGGTTTTTTTTTTGGGGGGAAAGGCTGGAGAATGGGCCAGTAAGTCAAACAAAAAATAGTAGATGACAGAAAGCAAAGAGAAAAGGAGTCAAACAGAGTGACAGATTAGGCCGGATTCACATTAGATAATAATAATAATAATAATAACAGTACATTTATATAGCGCTTTACCTCAGATGAGCCCAAAGCGCTTTACAATCAATTATTCATCAACAGATAACAAAAAACAACATTCAAGAGTGACACCAACCACCAGCAGCGCATATGCAAAGCCACTCTCTCTCTCTCTCTAACACACACGCACACACACACGCACACACACACGCACACGCGCGCACACACACACACACACACACACACACGAACACACACACACACACACACACACACACACACACACACACACACACACACACACACACACACACACACACACACATAAACACACAATTATTGACGCCAACTCGTTCATACCCCATTCGGTAAGTCACAGCAACTGAGCCGCATGGACTGACCACATGCACCAACACGCAGACACAAACACCCTCACACACAACGTACGCACGCAGACAGAAACACAGACACGCACACAAACACACACACATGCGTGCACACACAACCCACAAAACCAAAATACACACAAGCACACATTCATGCTCTCACACACACACACAACACACACACTCACACACACACACACACACACACACACACACACACACACGCACACACACGCACCACAAAACACAGCACAAACCTCTTAAATCAATCTTCCCTCACGTGCACACTACGATAGACAACTGATCAAATATTTAGGGCGCAGCAGGAAAAAGATGGGTTTTAAGAGAGGTTTTGAATGAGGAGACTGAGTTGGAGTGTCGGAGAGGAGAAGGCAGAGAATTCCACAGAGATGGTGCTTGACAAGAAAAAGAACGTTGGCCAGCAGATTTGAGACGGATGGAGGGAATGGAAAGGAGACGAGAATCAGAAGACGAACGTAGTTGGCGAGCTGGGACATAGATGCGTAAGTTCCGTACGGGAAACCCTAAATAAGTGGAAGAAAGGAGGATAAAAGTTTACGCATAATGGGGAAATTCGGACACGTGCGCAAATCTTTTCCCTTCTTTGTTTCACTTATTTATGGATTGTGCACTGGTTTCCGCACAGAATATCCGCTTATGTGCGTACATGGCCTTTAAAGGAGAAAGTTGCAAGAACAGAACTTCAAGAAGGTAGGGGAACTATTTGTACGGAAGACCCCCACCCCTGGTATCCGGGCTTCTGGCAAATAATGTGGATTATTTTTGGCCTGTGTCAGTGTGCGTGTGTGACTGGGACGGCATGGCAATGAAGGACCGGACCTGCAACAGCAACCTGACGCAGCCCTGCGACTGCCGCGAGGGCTGCCAGTTTATAAGCCGCAGACAAAATTATATGTGCACAAAGCAACACAAATATAGAAATTCTCCTAGCAGAACATGAGTATTTAACGTTCTCAGACACTTTAAGCATGAGATTTGAATCTATTGATTACCAAAACCAGTTCTGAGTCTAAAGAAGCTCACAATAGGCTGAAGAATGTGGCCAGAAACAGATTTAATCATACTGATGATGAATGTAGAATGGAAAAAAAAATGTGCAGAGAAGTCGCATCAGTCTATAAGCCGCATAGGCCAAAGTTGAAGAAAAAAGTAGCGGCTTACAGTCTGCATTTTACAGTAGTTCCCCTACCTTCTTGAAGTTGTGTGCCACAGGGGGAGCCTTCTGGCAAATAATGTGGATCATTTTTGGCCTGTGTCAGTGTGCGTGTGCGACTGGGACGGCACGACGATGAAGGATCGGACCTGCAACAGCAACCTGACGCAGCCCTGCGACTGCCGCGAGGGCTACCAGGGCCGGTTCTGCGAGTTGTGCGCCCCTGGCTACTACCGCACCGCGCCTTACTTCCCCTGCCATCGCTGCCCCTGCGCCTCGCATGCCACGCGGGACAACTCCTGTCGCTTCCGTGAGTGTTTGGTGCAGTGGGACCTCCCGTATTAGGTACTTTATAGTCACGGAGGCGTCTGTGAAATTCGGGTTGCTCCCACCTGGAGAGCGCGTCGCAGCCATAGGCGTGCCACCCAACTTTGTTGTTGTTGTTGTTGTGTGTAACGATGATGATGATGATGGACACAAAGACAATGATGATAATTATCAATATTGTGTAGGGGAAGGGTTCCTTAAACCTGCAGCCAGTGTGAAGTGGGCTAGATGAGAAACATCTGTCTCATGTGTAACGATGATGAGGATTATGATGATGACAATGATGATGATGATGACAATAATGATGATGATGATATTGCGACTGTTATATAGGGGAAGGGTTCCTAGCCTGCAGCCAGTGTGAAGTGGGCTAGATGAGAAACATCTGTCACATGTGTAACGATGATGAGGATTATGATGACAACGACAATGATGATGATAACGATAATAATGATGATGATGATATTGTGACTGTTATATAGGGGAAGGGTTCCTAGCCTGCAGCCAGTGTGAAGTGGGCTAGATGAGAAACATCTGTCACATGTGTAACGATGATGAGGATTATGATGATGACAATGATGATGATGCCGACAATAATGATGATGATGATATTGCGACTGTTATATAGGGGAAGGGTTCCTAACCTGCAGCCAGTGTGAAGTGGGCTAGATGAGAAACATCTGTCACATGTGTAACGATGATGAGGATTATGATGACAACGACAATGATGATGATAACGATAATAATGATGATGATGATATTGTGACTGTTATATAGGGGAAGGGTTCCTAGCCTGCAGCCAGTGTGAAGTGGGCTAGATGAGAAACATCTGTCACATGTGTAATGATGATGAGGATTATGATGACATGATGATGATGTCGACAATATGATGATGATGATATTGCGTTATGGGGAAGGGTTCCTAACCTGCAGTCACTGTGAAGTGGGCTAGATGAGGAACATCTGTCACATGTGTAACGATGATGAGGATTATGATGACAACGACAGTGATGATGATGACAGTGATGATGATGATGATATTGTGACTGTTATGTAGGGGAAGGGTTCCTAACCTGCAGCCAGTGTGAAGTGGGCTAGATGAGAAACATCTGTCACATGTGTAACGATGATGAGGATTATGATGACAACGACAATGATGATGATAACGATAATAATGATGATGATGATATTGTGACTGTTATATAGGGGAAGGGTTCCTAGCCTGCAGCCAGTGTGAAGTGGGCTAGATGAGAAACATCTGTCACATGTGTAACGATGATGAGGATTATGATGATGACAATGATGATGGATGATGATGATATTGCGACTGTTATATAGGGGAAGGGTTCCTAACCTGCAGCCAGTGTGAAGTGGGCTAGATGAGAAACATCTGTCACATGTGTAACGATGATGAGGATTATGATGACAACGACAATGATGATGATAACGATAATAATGATGATGATGATATTGTGACTGTTATATAGGGGAAGGGTTCCTAGCCTGCAGCCAGTGTGAAGTGGGCTAGATGAGAAACATCTGTCACATGTGTAATGATGATGAGGATTATGATGATGACAATGAGGATGATGTCGACAATAATGATGATGATGATATTGCGACTGTTATATAGGGGAAGGGTTCCTAACCTGCAGTCACTGTGAAGTGGGCTAGATGAGGAACATCTGTCACATGTGTAACGATGATGAGGATTATGATGACAACGACAGTGATGATGATGCCGACAGTGATGATGATGATGATATTGTGACTGTTATGTAGGGGAAGGGTTCCTAACCTGCAGCCAGTGCGAAGTGGGCTAGATGAGAAACATCTGTCACATGCGTGATGATGATGATGATGATTTTGATTTTGACAGTGATGACGATAACGACAATGATGATGATGATATTGTTACTGTTAACGAAATTGAACAAAGGGTGAATACTCTCTTTCTAATTAACTCCCCTCCACCAAAGTTGATCACGATGCCAATCACCTAGCAGTGCGTGGGTCAGAACCAAAGTGAGACAAACAAAGCATCATTCTCAAAAAAGAATGTGCCAAGTTCGCCTTGATTAGGTGATTGGTATCGTGGAGGGGAGTTAATTAGAAAGAGAGTATTCACCCTTTGTTCAATTTCGTTATCTCCTCTCTTGGCCTCACTATTTCATTCTTTGTTACTGTTAATGTGTTATGTAGGGGAAGGGTTCATAGCCTGCGGCCAGTGCGAAGTGGGCTACACGGGAAACATCTGTCACATGTGTGATGATGAGGATGATGATGATGATGATATAATGATTTTGACAATGATCACTACTACAACAACGACAATGATGATGATATTGTGACTGTTATGTAGGGGAAGGGTTCCTAGCCTGCAGTCAGTGCGAAGTGGGCTTCACAGAAAACATCTGTCACATGTGTGATGATGATGATGATGATGATATGATTTTCACAATGATGACTACTACAACAATGACAATGATGATGATATTGTGACTGTTATGTAGGGGAAGGGTTCCTAACCTGCAGTCAGTGCGAAGTGGGCTTCACAGAAAACATCTGTCACATGTGTGATGATGATGATGATATAATGATTTTGACAATGATTATTACAACAACGACAATGTTGATGATATTGTGACTGTTATGTAGGGGAAGGGTTCCTAGCCTGCAGTCAGTGCGAAGTGGGCTTCACAGAAAACATCTGTGACATGTGTGATGATGATGATGATGATAATGATTTTCACAATGATGACTACTACAACAATGACAATGATGATGATATTGTGACTGTTATGTAGGGGAAGGGTTCCTAGCCTGCAGTCAGTGCGAAGTGGGCTTCACAGAAAACATCTGTCACATGTGTGGTGATGATGATGATGATGATAATGATTTTCACAATGATGACTACTACAACAACGACAATGATGATGATATTGTGACTGTTATGTAGGGGAAGGGTTCCTAACCTGCAGTCAGTGCGAAGTGGGCTTCACAGAAAACATCTGTCACATGTGTGATGATGATGATGATGATAATGATTTTGACAATGATTATTACAACAACGACAATGTTGATGATATTGTGACTGTTATGTAGGGGAAGGGTTCCTAGCCTGCAGTCAGTGCGAAGTGGGCTTCACAGAAAACATCTGTGACATGTGTGATGATGATGATGATGATAATGATTTTCACAATGATGACTACTACAACAATGACAATGATGATGATATTGTGACTGTTATGTAGGGGAAGGGTTCCTAACCTGCAGTCAGTGCGAAGTGGGCTTCACAGAAAACATCTGTCACATGTGTGATGATGATGATGATGATGATGATGATAATGATTTTCACAATGATGACTACTACAACAATGACAATGATGATGATATTGTGACTGTTATGTAGGGGAAGGGTTCCTAACCTGCAGCCAGTGTGAAGTGGGCTACACGGGAAACATCTGCCACATGTGTAACGATGATGAGGATTATGATGACAACGACAATGATGATGATGATAGCGACAATAATGATGATATTGTGACTGTTATGTAGGGGAAGGGTTCCTAGCCTGCAGCCAGTGCGAAGTGGGCTACACAGGAAACATCTGCCACATGTGTGCCTACGGCTACTACCGGCACCACAAGTTCTGCGTGCCTTGCAACTGCAACAACAACCACAACCAGTCCAAGCCTTTCATGTGCGACGTCATCACCGGTAATGGCTTCTTTTCCTTCCCCCTATATATGTGACTAGATAAACCTGTGCTCCGCACGGCAGCATGAAGCATCTACATTATTGAATATATAGCAAAACCCGTGCTCTGCTCGGGATGTCATGACAGCAATTGTAAGCTCCGCACAGACTTGGATTTTGTCACTTTGAGAGAAGTAGGGGCCTAAATGTTGTGAAAAGTGGGAGGAGCATTTATTTTACTTTATAGTATGTTAGACACACACACACACACGCACGCACACACACACACACGCACGCACGCACACATGCACGCAAACACACACACACACATAGACACTGTAGTAGACAGCACACACTTCATCATTGCTTGCTCGGTTTCCTGTCAATTCATGAGCACAGATGCGTTATTCTCCGTTATGCACCTTTCAAAACAAATATGGTTAGACCAAACACAAAGCTTCCAGAAGGTTGAGGAACTATTTGTGCAAAAGCCCTACTCGCCTCCCTCTTCTCCTTCCTAGCTACGCTTGGGGTGTCCCCTATCCTGCTTTCCCCTCCCTGTGTTCCCCCCCCCCCCTCCGCCCACCCCCAGCTTTCCCCCTCCCCCTCCCTGGGCTGCGCCCAGCCCGCTCCTCTTAAAAAAAAAATAATGAAGAAAAGAGACAAAAAAATATGTGGTGGTGCCCCCTCCCTTCCGCCCACTCCCCTCTCCTTTAAAAAAATGATGAAAAGCCCCCCCCCCCCCCCTGTAATCAATGTTCTATTTAGGGCATGTTTATGTCTATGTTTATGTATTCTACCAGTATCCAGAACAAGAAAGACCATTTTGAATGATTTCTTTGTTTATTTGATTGTTTTCAAAATCAAGTCAATAGAAACAATAGTGTCTGTGTGTGTGTGTTTGTGTGTGCTTTATTATACCAGAGTGTGTCACTGCATGTACAATGCCTCGGGCATGAACTGTGAACTGTGTACTATTATACTACACCTTTCGTGTTATAGACTCTGTGTGTGTGAGTAGCTACAGGGTGTAGAATGGCACAGTGGTAGCGCGTTCGCCTCGTGTCAAGTAAACCCCGAGTTTGAACCTGGGTACAGGGGATTTTTCCTCTCACTTTGCACTAGGCCTTGCGGTCTGAACGATAAACTGAGGTCCCGTGTGCCCATGCACTTAGCACACGTTAAACCCAATAGCAACATCATTTGGTCAAACTTTACCCCCCTCCCTTTCCTTCCTCATCATCAGTCACACAAAAATCGCATGCCAAAAGAAAAAAAAGGGTGGCGCGCCTCTGGCTGTGACGCGCTCCAGGTGGGAGCAACCCGAATTTCACAGGTGACTATAAAGTACCTAATAATACCTGTGTGTGTGTGCTTGCATGCATATGAATATTATTTTTGCTGTTACAGGCGCGTGTCACTGCATGTACAATGCCTCAGGCATGAACTGTGAAATGTGCCACAGTGGATACACCGGAGATGCCCTGCACCTCAAGAACTGCCAGCTAGAGGGTAAGTTTGACATTCTTCTTCTTCTTCTGCGTTCCCAGGCCATATTCGGTCTTCCAAAGGAAGAAATTGATCATTTACAACGAATACAAAACAGCGCGGCTCGGCTCACACTCCGCAAGCGAAGGCGTGACCATGTCACACCACTCCTCAGGGAGCTGCACGATATATTCAGGTCAGGTCAGGTCAGGTCAGTTAGGACATTAGGCCTCGCGGCCTTTTCACTGTTGTTTCATTTTTGTTTGAACTTTTGCACAGCTGAGAGGTTTTTCTATTTCGTTTTTTTGCACATCTGCCTTTTAGTCATGCTCATTTTGCAGTTCTGAGATGTTGGTGTATTTATCAAGGAGTTTTTTTGTGATAAATTTGAATGTTCCAGGCTCGGCGCACAGCTTGTTCAAGGTGCTATCCCAAGGCGTGGTGGCGGGGATCTGTGTGGGGGTGGTTCTAATAATATGACTGTTAATGTTGTTGATGATGTGGTCTATTCATTCACAAGTTATGTCCAAAGGGGAACACTGGTTATTAGATATAGACCTGGGCCTGTATTCACGTTGAGATAGCATGAGACTTAGCATGATGCTAACTTAGAAGCTCTTCCAAAAGTCCTACTAAATCCTATAGGACATTGGAAGAGCTTCTATGTTAGCATCATGCTAAGTCTCATGCTATCTCAACATGAATACAGGCCCAGGCACATTTATTCACAACACTACAATGAATACAATCCAAAGATATACTAAACAGTAAGAGAGTACAGAGTATACAATCTTAAAGGCACAGCCGGAGTATACAAAGGAAGGAAGCAAGGCGACTGGCGTCAGTTCGCGCCGCTGCAGCCGACATGAGCACTTCGCCCTTCTTTTTTCCCTATTGTGCGAGGGGGCATGTCTCGCGCGCCGCATCGCATGTGTCGGTTTTGGCACTACCGGCCGCGGTTTGTACTTCATGAGGCAGCGCGATCTTATTCTCAAATGGTATTCTTAAACGGTTTGTTTTCATACTGTGCCTTCGAAAACGAAAAATCGCGGCCATGTTTGTTTTTTCTTCCGAGTTTAGAGCTCTCTAGACTCTTACTTTCACTGTTTCAGAGTTTGTTTTGATGACAGCGATTGTGATTTGGGTTTTAAATGAGAGACTACAATGATGTGAGAACTTTGAACTTTTCCCCGAGAAATCGGTTAGCGAATGATCGCAATGATGCCGACTACGGACTAGACTTTTGTGGGGTCCGACTCGATGTTGACTCCGAGTCATGGCGAGTGTTGTTCGTCCGCAGATTGGACTCTGGAGTATTCTGATGCCTGGTGTAACTGATTTGATTTGAACTTTTCTGTGTGTGTGTGTTATGTTGTACCCAGGATCAGCACACAGCGTGTTCAAGGTGCTATCCCAAGGCGTGGTGGTGATTATAATAATGACTCACTGTGTGTAACCGATTTCATTCAAACTTTTCTGTGTGTGTGTGTTATGTTGTACCCAGGATCACCACACAGCGTGTTCAAGGTGCTATCCCAAGGCGTGGTGGCTGGGATCTGCGTGGGGGTGGTTCTGCTGGTGAGCTTCGCCGTGGGCTGCGTCATCTACTGGCGCATGAGCAAGAACCCCCCCGCCAGGCCCTTCTGGACCGTGGAGCTGAAGAACGACCACGAAGGGGTCAACTTCAACTCTGTGCCCAACGACGAGTTCCAGGTAAAGTTAACGGAGACGGAGGAAGAGTTTTTTTGGGAATAAGCCTTGTGCCGCATTAGATCCGCAATCCGCAAGTTTCATATGGAAACCCCTTACACTTATATAGGAAATAAGTGGATGGGATTGTGCATGGGTTTCCACATATTTCATATTTCTCACTGACAGATTTATTTTATTTGGTCATTATTTTCTAATAAAACTTTTTTAAGGACACACAGTCCGACGTCATAATTTAACCCTTTCAGCGCCAATGTCGACTTTTGTCACCACATTGGTTTTACAGCCATGTCACTAGAGGGCATCAGGTCAGAGCCTGTTGTCTGGAGACCCTGTTTTCTTGATTTGGGGAGGTGGGGATGGGCCTGATGTTACATATGTCACAGAGGAATTCTCAATATTGCAGAGAATTTTTTTTCTCTACCCAGTTAGGTTTAAGGGTATTTTTTGGCCGAAAAATGGCTGGCGGTGAAAGGGTTAATTCGATTCCATTTTATTCCTTTCATCCCTAAACAATGGGATATGGAGGATTATAATCAAACTTTCGTTATCGTACGTCGTTATCAGTTTGTTCCACACACATACACACATGCTGAACAAATGGAGGGGAAAAAACCCATCACAATATTGCCAAAATTACGTTGTCGGCAGCGGTTGTAAGAAAAGGCAGCCACAGGCTCACAGTGCTGGCCAAGCCAACACATCCCTTTGGCTGCAGCACTATAGCCAGTACCAAGGCCCCCTAGTTTGAGAGTCATAGTCTCCTCAGGGTGTATATATGTCACAAAACACAACATGTTCTCACAACCCCGGAAAACCCGAAAGCACTCACTCATTGGTTGGAGTATCAAGCTGCGCTGCAAGGCTTCTGAATGATGTTAGGCCTAAGCTAGACATTTGCAGAGCTGAATGCATGTGTTTCCACGCGCAACTTGTGCGCATACAGGGAAACCCATTTAGTACGAATACGGTTTAAACGAGAGCCCGTGTTTAACGAGTGGTTTCAAAATTCCCGACCACAAGCCTTCTTTTTCCTTGTTAAATAATTCTGCATACAACGAGCTCGCTACAACGAGCAACTTGCATATAACGTACAATTTATTGACTCCCAAAGTCAAGCTTTTATGCAAAAACTACGCGGTTAGAACGAGAACGCACTTACAACCACACCGCCATCCCAAAGTCAAGCTTTCTTGCACAACTACCTGGCTAGAACGAGTACACACTGACAACAACATCGCCATCTTGACTGACCCCTCGATATGTAAGCGGCATTCTGATTGGCCGATATAACATCTTGGGTGTCTGCAGCGCAAGCAGACGACACTGGACTCACTCTTTGCGCACTGATCTTGTGACTTCCGGGAAATTTTAACTTTCTCTTAAAGCGCGTGTGTGGATTTTATGTTTTTGATGTTATCAAGTGTATGGGGATGTTTTAAAGTGTATGTAATCGGCATTAAAAACCCTATGGATACAGGATACTGGGCTTACAACCATGCTTTGTTGGGTAAGTGTGTTGTTTCCGTTTTTCTGTCTTTTTCACACTTTACCAACACGCACATCACAGTAGATGTGAGGACCGATTGATAGGTTCGTCAGGGTTGCCAAAATCGATAAAATGGTTTGAACGAGCAATGCTTACAACGAGTAAATTGTCTCTCTCCCCTGGAATTCGTACTAAACGGGTTTCACTGTATGTCCACACCGCCTAAGGGGGAAGGGAGGTGGGTGATTATCAGGAAGGTAAAAAGGGGATTCTACAAAGAGGCCCTTCTTAACCGGACATTCTTCCGGATCGCGAACCAGGTTTGGAAAGATCGCCAAGCTCGTGAAAAGATCGACAGCCCTCCTCATGTCTTAAAATCAAAATCAAACCAGGTTTGACAAACCTAGTTCGGGAAGGATTGCCAACTCCCCAATCTATGATTCGAGGTTCCCACGACATGTTCTCACAACCCTGGAAGACAAAAAGCGCTCGTTGGTTGGAGTATCAAACTGCACTGCAAGGCTTCTGAACAATGTGTGGCCTAAGCTAGACGTTTGCATAGCTGAATCCAATGTCAAATTGGGTCTATTAAAAAAAAAGGCAATCGGTTTTTAATTCTTCCGCGCCAGTTTTGCCAATTTTTCGCGGATAAGAAGCAGTTTTAAGTTGACCGTCTTAAATGCGCACTCCATACTTTCCGATTTCCGACTTCCTGACTAGCACATCAACAAAGGTGCAGTAGATGACATATTCAAAACATTTTCTGAACAAAGCGAGTGAGCCTTGATGGCTTTGCCTCTTGTTTTTTCTATCAAATCGTGGACCTCAAGATAACAATGGATAACTTGAATTCATTTTTAATAGTTCTAGAAATTCTCGTCTGCTGTGTGTGTGTGTGTGTGTGTGTGTGTGTGAGAGAGAGAGAAAGAGAGAGAGAGAGAGATGTGCTAATTATTTTATTTCATTTTTTATTTTTTTTTTTTTTTTTCAGATCGTGGACCCCAAGATGGCGGTGGAGAACTTGAATTAATTTCTAATAACAGTTCTAGAAATTCTTGTCTGCTGAGAGAGAGAGAGAGAGAGAGAGAGAGAGAGAGAGAGAGAGAGAGATAAATAAATAACTAACTGCTAATTATTTTATTTCATTTTTTTTTTTCATTTTTCTTTTTCAGATTGTGGACCCCAAGATGGCGATGGACGACATGGAATTCTACGAGCAGCAAGGGGGCTCGGCCCAGTCCCACAGTGGAGGATCCTCGGGGCAGAAGTACGCACGCCTGCACGAAAACGTCTAGCCGGCGCTCCGCGGAAAATCATCTTGTAGTCGGGTTGCCAAGGATTGCGTTTTCGAGGTGTTAATGTCAGAAAGGTACTACAGTGGAACCTCCCTTATAAGACCTTCAAAAATCATCTAAAATGAGGTCTTATAAGGGAGGGGTCTTATAAGGGAGGTAATTTTAATGCTCACGTAGAAGGGCAATGTCTCGGAGAAGTAGGTCTTATATGGGAGGGAGTCTTATAATGGAGGTTCCACTGTACTATATGACAGTGTTGTCTGTGTGAAATGCCGGAAGGTTGTAAGCTAGTACAGTGAACCTCCCTTATAAGACCCCCGTTATAAGACTCCCTCCGTATAAAGACCTACTTCTCTGAGACATTGCCCTTCTTTGTAAGTATTATAATTGCGTCCCTTATACAACTCCCTCCCATTTAAGACCTCATCTTGGATGATTTTTGAATGTCTTATAATGGAGGTTCCGCTGTATCTCGAAAGGAGTGAAGGAGAGTGATTGTATCTGACAGGGTTCCCACAACACGGCACAAGTTCTTGAAAACTTCAAAAGTCCTGGAAAACTAGCGAGGCCTCTTCCAGGGCTGGAGAAGTGCTGGGGGGAAAACAGCACAGACCCTAAAGTTCCTGGAAAAGTCCCGGAATTTTTCTTAGTCTGCTGACCAGATTCATCAACTTTCAAGCTAGCGAAGCCAAAACTTGATCTCTTTTAAAGTATGTTTTAGTCAAATTAAAAGTTAATTCTTGTGGGGGTTTTGTTTAACCCTTTCACCGCCAGCCATATTTCAGACAAACATTTCCATTAAATTTACCTGGGTAGAGAACAAAATCCATCTGTAGTATTGGGGATTGTTCTGTGACATGTATATATAAAATAAGGTCTATCCTTACTCCCCAAAACTGAGACAATAGGGTCTTTGGATAATAGACCCCAATTTGATGCCTTTTAGTGACATAGAAGTTAAATCACTGTGGTGCTGAAATGCGACTTTGGCGGTGAAAGGGTTAAATCAAACTTTTGACCGCCTGATATTGTGACAGCAGACGACCATCCTACTTCTGCACGTGGACTTTTGGTGTGTGCAGGTGTTTTTTTTAGTTTCAAATCATCAGGTTAGTTCAACATTAGCACACCTCCTACGTTATTGCTTATTATTCCAAGCAGAATTTTTAGTCCTTGAAATTTACCAGCATGGTCCTGGAAAAAAGTCCTTGAATTTTTTGTTTTAGAGATTTGTGGGAACCCTGAATTGTTATTGTACAGTGGAATCTCCCTATTGAGACCTTCCCTATTAAGACCTTCCCTATTGAGACCTTCCCTAATGAGACCTTCCCTATTGAGACCTTCCCTATTGAGACCTTCCCTATTAAGACCTTCCCTATTGAGACCTTCCCTATCGAGACCTTCCCTATTGAGACTTCCCTATTGAGACCTTCCCTATTAAGACCTTCCCTATTAAGACCTTCCCTATTGAGACCTTCCCTATTGAGACCTTCCCTATTGAGACCTTCCCTAATGAGACCTTCCCTATTGAGACCTTCCCTATTGAGACCTTCCCTATTGAGACCTTCTCTATTAAGACCTTCCTATTGAGACTCACTCCCGCTTAACCTTTACCGGATGTTGCTTGTGATTATACTTCTCCAGATGATGGGGGTCTTCCAGTATCCACAGATTTTTACATGCATTTTAACAGTGTTTATCCTTGTCCAGATGATGGGGGTCCTCCAGGACCCATACTTGTCAAAGAGTCACCATGTGTTTATGCTTCTCCGGATGGTGCGGGTCTCCCACGACCCATACTCAATGCACTTTAGTGACATATTTCTGCTCTTTAAAGTAGGGGTCGTAGGAGACCCCCGCACCATCTGGACAAGTACGTTAAAATGACGCGTCATATTACGTCATTTATGTTTTATGCACATTAATGAAATTTAACACACTTAAAGCCATTTACGTTTTTGACAAAGTCATGAAATTTCATGAAGATTGCTTAAATAGTTTTAGAGATATAACATGTTTTGTGTGTCAATGGGTCGTGGGCGACCCTGGAAGTCTGGTAAAGGTTAAGACCTACTTCTCTGAGACATGGCCCTTCTTTGTAAGTACAGTGGAACCTCCCTTTATAAGACCTTCAAAAATCATCCAAAAATGAGGTCTTAGATGGGAGGGGGTTGTATAAGGGAGGTAATTTACGATTGATGCTGATCAATCAAAAATGATCAATTGATTTGATTCCAGATTTGTGTCTTTAAACAAAAAATCCAATGCTCTGTATGTGACACTGTTTTGTTTGTTTGTTTGTTTGAATTTTTTTTTTTTTAATCGGAACAAAAATAATGCTGGAACACATTTCCTGAAAGTTATTTCATTATCTTACGTTTGATTTTACGCAGAGTAATAAGTTAAAAAAGAAAGAAAAGAAAAGAACTTGTACAATGAGCATTCTAATGTTGTTGAGTTGATTGTCCTTTGCGAGCTTTTAAAAAAAAATTGTCTTTAAATGGTCGACTTATGGCGATTATTTGACCGCCAGGGGGCATAACGCTCGAGTGGGGCTTATCACGCTATTTTCTTAGTTGGGCGTAGTGAGAGAGAGAGAGAGAGAGAGAGGGTTGGACTCCTCCCTATCTCTCTCTCTCTCTTTATCCCCAACTAAGAATATAGAGAGGATTAGCCCCACTCGAGTGTTATGCCACCTGGTGGGCAAAAGAGCCCACTAAGTCTCTCATTATGTGACCCAGCACCACAAAAGGGACATTAAAAATAAAAAATTTATATATACTTCTTCATATTGTTTTGTAATAATGTTTTTCTTCTTGATTGTTTTCTCTCGTAGTATTTGTAAAGCGCTCTGAGGATGATTTTTTATTATCATCGAAGAGCACTATGGAAGCTTTATTAATTATTATTATTATTATGCTGGGCTAGTTTCTCACAACACGCTTGCAAAGTCGAAAATCTAATTGTTTTGTTAATTTTGAGTTATAACATTCACTGCCGTCATTGTTAAGTTTAGTGTGTTGTCACCTCGTCAATGTCTTTTTAAAGACGGAAATTTGGTTTTTATTCGTCGTGTGTAGTGTTTATTTCACCTTCATGTGCTTGTGTGAGTGTAGCGTTTTGATGTTTTTTAGTTCAATTATTAATTTTGAGTTATGAGTATTTTTGTGTTCTCTAGCATCTTGTCTATCAAATTTATAAAGGCTAATCTTTACTATGGTCTCTAAATGGTCTTATTATAAGTGTTTTAAAATGAGTAGGTCAGTGCATTTTCTTCAGCTAGGCTGGACTTTAGAGTGTGTTTTCTCAAAATGGCCAACCCTCACCCTACTAACTTTAAATGCTCATAACTCTGGAACGGAAAAAGATACAAGAATGGTTCTTATATCATTAGAAAGGGAATTGTCTGAAGTTTTCAAATGTGTAATTTTTTCAGAATGGTCAGTTTGACACTTAATGTCCCTTTCATGGTGCTGGGTCACATATAAGCTATTTAATAAAGTAATCGTCATTCTTTTGCATATGAAATCATCATGTAACTGCTCTTTTACCATTTGGCTTTGGCATTTTTAGCTTTAGGGTCACTCTCATTAGCTTAGCTTGTGCTGTGCTAACTGTCTTGATTATTGAGCAAAACTTTGTGGAACTTTCCTGGCATAGCGCAGTACCTCCAGGATCGTCCCACTATCGTTATGGTTATTAATGTCTCATACGTGCCTGTTACAGTCCGGAGGACGTTAAACGAACTTTCATTTGTCATTTTAGAAAAATTGTGATGCAGCACAGGAAAACAAGGCTAATGTCTTAAATGATCACTTTTGACTTATTCATATTTTCAGAAAGGCCAGAGACAACAGATTAACAGGCAAAAAACAGAATTCATCTATCTCTAATAGTTTATTTTGAACAATTTTTCAATCAATCAAACTCTCTCTCTTTCTCTCTTTCTTTCTCTCTCTCTTTCTCTCTCTTGTGGCTGGCCGACTTTAGCTGGGTATTCGCGTACTGCATCACAATTGATACTTTTTTTTTTTTAATGTGCAGTTTACCTCTTTTAGACTTTGAATGTGCTGTGAAATCTCTAGTAGCTCTTTTAGGGCATTAAAGGCCCACCAGATCCTGTTGCAAAATCACGGGTTTTCCCTCTTATAGCTAGAAAGAAATCTTGTTTTGACCAGGTCTGACTGCTATATTATAAATGCCCCCAAATTCAGACCGAAATATTTTAAAGAGAAGCCTCAATTTTAAGTTGGGGACATTTGTATGTGGGTCACAGCTACCCAGAAAAAAAACCAAGGGACTAAATCGTGGTGCGTCTGTGTCTTAAATGTTACCCTTTTGTTTGCCTAACTAGGTGTGCTTTAAGCTTTTAAGGACATGGACTGGTCCTGAGTATTATATTCTGGTCATTTTTTGTTGTTTGTGGCTCAAGCCACAAACCTATAACTCACTTTGTCGGTCCAAAATTGTCGCACATATTGACAAAATTGTCGCACTTCAATTTCAAATCGAGGCTGCACTTCAAATTGAGGCCGCTCTTTAAAATGATGTATTTTAAAGCGTACAAAATAATAAACATACGTAATACAGACACTACAACAGACACGACGAGTATGCGGTGCTTCTTTTGATGAGCATAAGTAGGATACATAGTTTTAAATGTTTTCCAAAAGATATAAAAAGTTACGAAATGGTGCAGAGATAACATTCTGGTTTACAGATTAAAATTATTGAAAAGCCAGGGGAGGTGACTCATGATTGGAGTGGTAAAAATAGACCGCGTGCCACAAACTATTGCGAATTCGCGCTTGTTTTTGTTTTTTTGGTGCTTGATTTTTATAGCGTTTTTCTTGTCTTTTGTGAATTTTATTGTCGTATGGCTCTCAGTGATCACCGTTTCAGTTTATCGCTTGCAGATTTCAGTTGTGTGTTTGTTTGTGTGTGTGTGTGTGTGTGTGTGTGTGTGTATGACTGTGTGTGTGTGTGTATGTGTGACTGTGTGTGTGTGTGACTCTGTGTGTGTGTATGACTGTGTGTGTGTGTGTGTGTGTGTGTGTGCGTGTGTGACTGTGTGTGTGTGTGTGTGTGACTTTGTGTGTGTGAGACTCTGTGTGTGTGTGTGTGTGTGTGACTCGCGTGTGTGTGTGAGACTCCCTTGACCCCCACCAAGGCGGCCTTGAACCAGAGCCCAGGCCTTCTGCTTTTCATTTTGTCCAGGTTTCACCCTTGGAATAGCAAGCACCCCCTCTGCTATCTGGCTGTCATAGGGCTAGCTTTCGTTTATTAGTTTTAACTTACTTTGTGTGTGTGTGTAGGGGTTGGGGGGGGGGTGGAGGGGGTAGAGCGTTGACGGTAGAACAAGTTTAACAAACTGATTGTGATAAGTGCCAATGAGAGGGTTATTGTGTTTGATTGAGATCCTACATATTTGCACAAATGTGTTATTGATTATGATAGGGTGATTAAGGTGAATAAAAGAGAGTTGGTTAGAAAGAGAGAGAGTAAGAAAGAGATGGGTGGGGTTTTTTTCTTCCAATTTTTTTATAATTTCTTTATTATCTATTGAATTTCATCGTGTTTTTTTAAGGTTTTTTTTTTTTTAATGTCAGTACAGCTTTTATAGTTAATCTGACAATAAATTGGTTCCAGTCCAGTCCAGTGTGTGTGTGTGTATGCTGTCAGTAAAAGTGAAAAGGGACGAGGATTGCTGCTCGTGGTTTTTTTTTAAAGTAGTCCCTTTGTAGCTTAAATGCTTGGGTATTACTTTCGTTTTGGTTGCTTAAAGTAGTAAATATTCTTAGAGCTGTCTGCATATATATAGTTTTGCTGAGAGAGTGGTTCATTTGAATTGAAGAAACTGCCTTGTGGCTTGAAATGCTTGAGAGGTTAGCACACAATACAAATAAAAGAGAAAAAGAAATAAGAGAAAGTACTAAGCCACTGCAACTAGGGTTATTAACGCCCTTGACAGTGAGAGTTAATCCCTTGTTGGTCAGTATCCAAAAGGGCATTCACTCTTGCAAAAGGCAGCCATTTAGTGGCCCCAGATAGGGTTATTGGCGAGAGTTATGCCCTTGTTTGGTCAGTACTCAAGCATCTACCAAGGGCATTCACTCTTGCAAAATGTGGTTGTTGCAGGTTGTTGCAGTGGCCAAGTACACACACCACACACTCTTGCTGGACAGTATTTTTGTTTGTGGCTCAAGCCACAAACCTATAACTCACTTTGTCGGTCGGTTCGCACTTCAAATCGAGGCTACACTTCTGGCCGCTCTTTAAAATGATGTATTTTAAATAGCGTACAAAATAATAAACATACAGTAAAGCATACAGATTCACTACAACAGACACGACCCCAGGGTTATTGCGGTGCTTCTTTTTGATGAGTATAAGTAGGATACATTCACTTTTAAAAAGGTGTTTTCCAAAATTGGCGAGTTATGGCCTTGTTTGGTCAAAAATCTACCAAGGTTACTCTTGCAAAATGGTGCAGAAATAGGGTTATTGGTGAGTTATTCTGGTTTGGTCAGTACAGATTAAAATTATTGAAAAGCCAGGGTGGCCCCAAATAGGGTTACTCATGATTGGAGTGGTAAAAATAGACCGCAGTGCCCACAAACTATTGCGATTTCACGCTTGTTTTTAAATGCGGTCACCACTTCAAGAATGGGAAGATTCAGAGAAACATTGAAACGTGTCATTTCAGGATTGAGAGAATGTTTTACCTTCAGTTTCACCCATGGAAGACAGAAAAGAAATTATGCACCCCCACCCCCCCCCATCCCCATCCCCATCCCCACCCCCCCATCCCTAATTCAATCTTTTTGAGCCTTGCTTCACTAAGATTGAATTTTTTTTATTACGTTGTGTTGTTTAATGCTTCTATGATTCTTTTGTCACGGAATTCTATGATTATGTTTTGTTATGGAACGCTATGTTTTTGTTTGTTTTGTTTTTTGTTACAGAATTCTATTATTTTGTTTTGTTATGGAACGCTATTCGTTGTTTTGGGGGATTGCTTTGATGTTTTTGCCATAATATGTATGCATTTTGACTTTGATGATTTTACTAAATTTGGCTTGGAGTCAAAACAGACTATCTTTAGATAGTCCATTGGTGTATTATGGAACCTATTACAAAAACTAGTAATTTGTATCAAACAATGACTGCATGGCTTTTTATATTTCTGCAGTCTTTTTTTCATACAAGTTATTAGTTTTCGTACTAAGTTCAATAATATGTCAATGGACTATCTTTACCGTTTTGACTCCAAGCCATCGAGTCTTGTAAGTTTAGACCGTACCGAATGCAACCATGTCGAATTATGGAGTTTCAGTATCTCTCACTTTATGTGTTCATTGTACGAATATCGCTTCACTAGATCTCTCGAATATGTCGCCATTTTGTTACGAGTTTGTGTTCGGTCCGTCAGACACACTAAAATGAAGGTTAGACTTTTTTATGTTTGTTTCTTTTTTTTGTTCTTTTTTCATTTTTTGTTTCATGTGTTTTGTTGTTGATGCTATATATTTGGTTCGTTGTTTTGCTTTTTAAGCTAATGCTTTAAAGAAAAATCCTAGTTCGTGTCTTGGTGTGGTTTTGTTTTGGATTTATTTCGTTTTCTAATTTGAGGGAGAAATATGCTGGGGGTTTTTTCGCTTCTTTTTTTGTTTGTGGCTCAAGCCACAAACCTATGACTCACTTTGTCGGTCGGTCTGTCGGTCTGTCGGTCTGTCGCACATTTTGACAAAATTGTCGACTTCAAATCGAGGCTACACTTCAAATTGAGGCCGCTCTTTAAAATGATGTATTTTAAAAGCGTACAAAATAATAAACATACGTAATACAGACACTACAACAGACACGACGAGTATGCGGTGCTTCTTTTGATGAGTATAAGTAGGATACATAGTTTTAAATGTTTTCCAAAAGATATAAAAAGTTACGAAATGGTGCAGAGATAGCATTCTGGTTTACAGATTAAAATTATTGAAAAGCCAGGGGAGGTGACTCATGATTGGAGTGGTAAAAATAGACCACGTGCCACAAACTATTGCGATTTCGCGCTTGTTTTTTCATTCTTTTCTTTGGGGAAAGTATTGTCCTCAGTATATCCTTGGTACATTTTGGAACTCGAGCAAGTTTGATGCTCTGAAGTAACATGGGTGCATCTTTTCCTGGTACAGACAAACCTCTATTTTAAGACTTCCAAAATGTCCGGAAAAATCGGTCGTAAATTGGAGGGGTCGTATGACGGAGGTTTTCACTGGCAGCCGTAGAAAGAAAAAGTTCAGCACAGTTCATACTCTCTTCTTCATGCACACATACAATGACATATTAAAACTGGATTTGGGTCTTTCCAACTCCATAGGATTGTGCAATCGATGTATTACAGTTTCACTTTGCCGACTTCTTTTAATCACCTCCACTCTCGTCCAAAGTCAGTGGTTTTCTTTTTCAAAGTCAGTGGTTTTCGTGCTTTTCCTACGCTCTCCGCCATCTTTTCTACAACAAGGGAAGCGACTCCGCTTTCAGGCCCTTGACCGTGGTTGTTTCCCTTTGCTCGAAGTCTATGCAGACGACAACAACGGTCGTAAAAACCAACAAAATGGCGGTCGTAAGTCGCGTTTTAGAGGAAGTCGTTTAAGAGAGGTTGTTTACATAGTAAAATGCATCCTTGCCAACAAATCCGGTCTCAAATGAGAGGTGGTCGCTTAACAGAGGGTCGTAAAATAGGGGTTTGTCTGTATACAAGGATTTCCTGTTTTTGAATTTTACCAGAAAAGGAATTTCCTCTTTTTTGTTTTTCAAATTTGTCAAACCAGATCTTTGTGTGTCTACTGTATTTTTCAAACACTTTAAAATAAGCATTTGTATCAAAATTTAAGAAAAGCAAACATTGGATAACTCAAAATATTTCTTGGGTCCCAGTATAATAATCTCTCTGTTGAAAAGTCTTTTTAACTCAAAATATTGGCTATCTCAAAGTAAAGCGTCAGTCCCTTCAATAGGAATTGTTCAGAAATAATTAAGGGGAGTAATGTCATGGTGTGTAGGAGTTATCTTGCCTGATTCAATCGGTCAAGCAGGAAGTTGCTCTACCATCAGGTAGATCCCCAGCCCTCGCTTCGTGTGTTTGAGGAGACACATAGCATGTAGAACGCAGTGCGTCATTCCAAATTTGATGTAATTTATATTTTTACGTCACAGTTTGCAAGTTCTATCTCTTTGTAGCAACTGGCCACCCCTAATTTTTCTACAAAATGTTTGCAAGTCGCTGACTCGCATCCTGCAATTTTGAGCTTCGACGCCATTGTTGCATTGTCGCTATGGTATTTGACCGAGTAATGGAAGTAAACAACTTTAATTTTCATGAAGTGCTCTCCCCTAGTTTTTTCCCGAAAATCGTCTATTTTGACTTCGGCGATTTTTACTGTAATTCTTCAAAATCGTTCTTGTAGATTGTTGTGTTACTGTACAGAGTATATGCTGAAAGTGTTTCTTAATATCACTGGTTGGTCCTCTTGCTATTAGTGTGATTGTATTGTATTGCATTCACTACTGTGCTATCTTTTAACTCATTCCATGCTGGCCAGTTGCTTCCCTTTGCAAGCGTTCTGTACTGGCCGATTTGCATAGGTTGCCAAAAAATTATTTTCTAAATAATGGTAACAGATACAAACGTGACATTTTGGCAATGTGTACACAATATACAGTACTAACACCTGCAACAGTTTCAAAACATCCACTTCATTAGTTTTGATTTGTGATATTTTAAAATAAATGCATGTTTTGTCAAGCCAGGCACACTCGTAATAGCGAAAATATAATATTAAGGTCCCAAAATAGCCTACAGCCAGCCAGTCAGTGTCGAGAAGCATGAATGAAACGTAGTAGTAGCCCTCTGAGCCACTTTGAAGCACGCATGACTGTTAACCTATGAACTATGAATTTTTAAAGTTCACATGCGATATCCCGTTACCTTAGTAACGAGGCGTTGTGCGCATGCCCTGCGACGAGAGCGCAGGTTAGTATAGAAAGAGTTAACCATTATCAGAAGGTTATTGTACAAGTTTTGTTGTTGTTGTTACATACTGTAATGTTGTTCGCTTACTGTAATATTATTCGCTTATTACCAAAACTTGTCACTTCTTGAACATATCAACCATACTTTTGGCTTCATGAGTTGTCGTTGGCTTTTTTTTTCTGGTTTACCTTCGCTTAATTTTTATGCTTTTCAAAGCTTTTTCTTCATTTTTATGGGTGTTTTTTTAAAAAACTTTTGTTGTTTTTTAATATTTTTCTTGACGCTGTCATGATCTTTTAAAAAACAAAAAAACTGGTGGTTGAATTTATCTTTTTTTCTGTTTGTTTTTCAAACTTTTTGGTTGTTTTCGATGTTGATCTCGTCAATTTATTGTGCCACTGTGAAGGATTATCATATAGGTGCAGACGGCAAAGATGCACTTTAGTCACACCCCCCCCCCTGATGTTTACGACCCTCAATCTCAAAATCTGCTTCTTTCAGTTCTATGAAAACAATCCCAGGCTGATCCTAACCCTATCCCTTTCTCCGAAATGGTAGAATGTTGCTTCTCGGCGAGAATGAAAATTTGAGAGGGGTGACTAAAATGCATCTTTGCCATGTAGCCTTGCCGTCTATGGAGATGACAGGGAATTTTCATCGTTGATTGATACTTGTCATTATTTTTTCTTATTTATCGTTTTCTGCTATTTTTCAGGTTGTTTACTGAAAGTGTACAGTCAGAGCTTATTTTGATCTTTATTAATTATTTACCATATTTTTCGTACCATAAAGAGCACCTAATTATTATAAGGTGCAATCCCTAAAAACGTTTGCTCAAAACTCAGATTTTGTTATACAGACAAACCTCTATTTTAAGACTTCCAAAAATGTCCGGAAAAATCGGTCGTAAATTGGAGGGGTCGTATGACGGAGGTTTTCACTGGCAGCCGTAGAAAGAAAAAGTTCAGCACAGTTCATACTCTCTTCTTCATGCACACATACAATGATATTAAAACTGGATTTGGGTCTTTCCAACTCCATAGGATTGTGCAATCGATGTATTACAGTTTCACTTCGCCGACTTCTGTTAATCACCTCCACTCTCGTCCAAAGTCAGTGGTTTTCTTTTTCAAAGTCAGTGGTTTTCGTGCTTTTCCTACGCTTTCCGCCATCTTTTCTACAACAAGGGAAGCGACTCCGCTTTCAGGCCCTTGACCGTGGTTGTTTCCCTTTGCTCGAAGTCTATGCAGACGACAACAACGGTCGTAAAAACCAACAAAATGGCGGTCGTAAGTCGCGTTTTAGAGGAAGTCGTTTAAGAGAGGTTGTTTACATAGTAAAATGCATCCGTGCCAACAAATCCGGTCTCAAATGAGAGGTGGTCGCTTAACAGAGGGTCGTAAAATAGGGGTTTGTCTGTAATAATTTTTATTATATTATAAGGCGAAGAAAGCTCTAAGTCTAGGGCAAAAGCGTTGCCTTATAGTCAATAAAATACAGTAGTAACTACAGTAGAACCTCCCCTATAAGAACTCCAAAAATCATCATAAATGAGGTCTTATAAAGGAGGGGCCTTTTAAGGGAGGTAATTTTAATACTTACAAAGAAGGGCAATGTCTCAGAGAAGTAGGTCTTAAAAGGGAGGGAGTCTTGATGATAAAATTCTGCTTAACGTCCTCCGGTCTGGAACTGACACATATATGGGACATTAATAGATATAAAGATGGTGGGAACGATCGGATCCAATGGAGGCAGTGCAACACCAGTAAAGTCCCTACTTTGTAACAATACCAGTGGGAGGTTCGACTGTATCACTGAAACTCATCAAAAAACGTGTTGATGTGCCAGGCAAAAGGAAAATTGCTACAGTGGAACTTCCCTATTCAGACCTTCCCTATTAACTCTTTTGGCACCACGGGCGAATACTATGGCGCGCCAAAGATACAAAACTCTATCTAGCAGTTCGATAGAGTTTAAAAACCCTATCGAACTGTTAGATACAGTTTCTAAACTATAGCTAGCAGTTCGATAGAGTTTCAAAACTGGCGAACTGCTAGATAGAGTTTCTCGTCGTAAAACTCTATCGAACGCGCCATTTTGATACTTTTTTTAAACGAAGCATTTCATTGGTAGATAGGACTAGTATCTTTGACTGTGACCTACACCTAGCCTAATAGGTGGCATTCTACGAACTCGTTTAGCGGCTTCAATTACAGATGAAACGCCGGGAAGATTCAGCTGCCATGTTTGTTTGACTACATGTAGGGGCCTAGGCCTATCGTCTTATTCAAATTCACGGGTCACTGCCCTGCCAAGGCCACAAACTTGTCGCTGAAGCCATGTACCAATCAGAAATCGCGATAGAAAAACTATATCTCGATAGGGTTATTTTGTGGAAACCCTATCTAGCTGTTCGACAGAGTTTTAAAACTCTATCGAACAGCTAGATAGGGTTTTCAAACTCTATCGAACTGATAGATACAGTTTCGAAACTCTATCGAACAGCTAGATAGAGTTTTGTATCTTTGGCGCGCCGTAGAATACATTCGCCCCAAGACATCACTCTACACTCCCACCAAATGCAAAGACAGTAACTGCCAAGCACCCTGCCATGTGTTTGTCTTCCGTTGAAGCGACACATGCACGCTCGAAAAAATAGTTACGGTAAAATTATAAGCCGCAACTTGTTTCCTCAACTTTGGCCCATGCGGCTTATAGACTGATGTGGCTTATCTGTGGATTTTTTTTTATCTTTCTGGCCACATTCTTTAGCATATTTTGAGCTTCTTTGAGATTCAAAACTGGTTTTGGTTATGAATAGATTCAAATCTCATGCTTAAAGCATCTGAAAACATTTAATACTCATGTTCTAATAGGAACATTTCTAAGTTTGTGCTGCTTTGTGCACATGTAATTTTCTCTGCGGCTTATAAACTGGTGCGGCTTTTATGTGAATAAATACCTAATATTTTGTCAATTGAAGGGATGCGGTTTATATACAGGTGCGTCTTATAGTCCAGTTTTTACGGTATGCCCCTCTTGGTTAAGATTCCATGGACAACCAAGACCTCGAAGATGTGACAAATGTTTTTGTAACTGATTTGTTTCCCCTTCATATCCAGACTACTCGATGTCCAAATAAGGACGTTCCACTGTATAGTACAGTATATCCATCGTTTCCATTTTTGTGTTCGAAAAGTGTATAAAATTTCTTGTTCACCTTTCTTTTTCTGTGTTGAAAAAAAAATCTCTTCAAAGTGCCTGCATTTTATTCGTTGATATTTAGGGGGCTCTTGCAATGCTGTTGTTTTGTGTAATAAGTGGTTTGAGTTTTTGTTTGTGTGTGTGCCACATATCGTTTTTGTGATACATATTGTTCTTAGCCGATGAAAACTGTCTTTGTGGACGAACCAGAATTTGGTCAAATGTGGGGGTGCTTGAGAAAACCCTATAAAAGTCGTCAGAATACTTTTGGATGTTTGGTAGAATACATAGACGTGGGTGAAAGTCGTCAGAATACATTGTATTGTGCTTTCGATATTTATGAGGAGGAAACTTTATATAGCGCCCATCCTACTATGTAGGCTACAGGGCGCTTTACACAGAATTGAAATGGAATAAAAACCTGAAACAAAAATCCAATAACATGAGCAGACAAAACAATACCGGTCAGACTTCGTTTGGCCCGTAAAAAAATGCACATAACAATCAACAACAACAACTGCTGTAACTACTACTACTACTACTACTACTACTACTACTACTACTACTACTACTGCTACTACTTATAAGAGGCCTAATACAAGTATGCATTGTCACACAATTGGCAAGCATGAAATAACTATATATTCATGACAACATGCACACATAAACAACACACACACATATTTGGTAGTTTACATAAACATGCGTGAAAATAGCTCCGGAATGATCCTGAGAAATCAGGAATTAAAAAGCTGACAGAGTGGCCATCTTGTCATCCGGAACAACCGTCTTTCAAAATAAAAAGATGTCTCTCTGCTGGCATTGATACAAGAGAGACAGAAACATGATGATTGACATGCATGACTAAAAAGTGTCAAACTGACCATTCTGAGAAAATGATACATTTGAAAACTTCAGACAATTCTCTTTCAATAGATAGAACCATTCTTGTATCTTTTTCCATTCCAGAGATACAAATGTAATGTCAGACAAAAGTCTAGCCTAGCTGAAGAAAACGCATTGACCTACTCATTTTAAGACGCTTAAAATACCAGTTAGAGACCATATTAAAGATTGTCCTTTATAAATATGAAAGATAGGATGTAAGAGAACACGAAAATACCCATTGCTCAAAATTGACACAAAAATTAGATTTTTGACTTTGCAAGCCTGTTGTGAGAAACCAGCCCAGTGACTTTATGTCCCTTTCGTGGTGCTGAGTCATATATGCTCTAAAGAGCTATTCGATACTTTTCAAGTCAGCTTTTTATATTAAAAAAAAAATCTGCTGTGCGACTCCTGTAGAGAATTCTCACGCACAATCCCATGTTGTCTTGGTTTTTCGGAGATAAAAATATTGTGTGTGTGTGAGCATCTGTGATGTAAATTGTGATGTCAATTTGGCTTTTTTTACGCGTGTGTGTGTGTGTGTGCATTTCACTCTTTTACTTTCGATTGTGGTGGTGTTCTTTTATTATATACTATTGCATTTTTGTTTTCCTTCGTCTTTCGATTGAAATTCTTATCATTTGTGAATTCTCCAGCATGTAAGATTTCAGTGAAATAGGCAAGCATCTTTGTACAAAGAAAATGTTTTGGGGAGGAAGGTGGCTTTTTTTTGTCATTTTTAGCTTCATTTATCAACTTTTTAAGAACTTTTTTTGTGGTATGGTAATTATATGAATTTCTTTTTTTAAATCACCTTTAACTCGATTGAGTGTACATGTAAATATGAAAGTTGATCTGAATTTGTTTTTCTCTTTATCACTGAGTTTTGGTAATGCAGGAAAAGACAAGATGTAAATAATAATTGCCTAGACTGCTGCTATCTATTTTATGAAGTATCTACGTAAAACAAAAACAAACAAAAAAAACTGCATTGTTACATTTTTTTTTTTTTTTTTTAACAAAATTGACTGGGTTTTTATTTTTATTTGTTGGTTTGTAATTGGAAGAGAGATCTAGGATAAAGCTGAGAAGATGTATCAACTGTTTGCGGACAATTAGTCTGAAATATTCATTCGCCAATGGTGATAAATGTTCATGCGGTTTTTTGTTATCCTCCCAAAATGTTTTCTTGTGTTCTTTTTTATGTATATGGCACGGAAAACCCTGCCCTCTGTGTGTGTGTGTGTGTCAAGTCAAGTCAGGTCAAAATGATCTTTATTGAGGGTTAAAGAATAAGCTGACAAGCTTTTTTTCCATCCTGCCCTCTGTGTGTGTGCGTGTGCATGTGTGTGTGCGTGTGCGTGTGTGTGTGCGTGTGTGTGTGTGTGTCAAATCAAGTCAAGTCAAAATGATCTTTATTGAGGGTTAAAGAATAAGCTGACAAGCTTTTTTTTTCCATCCTGCCCTCTGTGTGTGTGTGTGTGTGTGTGTATGCGTATGTTAGAGGGTGGTATACCTGTGCAATTGTCTGTGTCTGTTTGTCAGAGAGAGTGATTTTTGTGTGTGTTTATTTGAAGGGGTACGGTGGGGGTGGGGGAGTATTTCTTTTTAGTTTTTGTTTATGTGTTGGGGATTATTTGAGTCTGTGTTTATTTCACAAGAAAACTATCTCTTGTTTGTTTGGGGGGAAAAATGCTAAAGTGAAGAAAATAAAAACAAAATTGATCCAGCATTTCAAAACTTTTCTAACGCAATTGTTGTATGGTATTTGGAGAAGAAGAAAAAGCAATCACAGCACCATGGTTTTTTTTCTTTGTTTAAAAATAAAATAAAATAAACTCCCTAAAAGCACTTATCTTTGTAGAATGTTAAGCACTTGTGCAGCTTACAATCGAGTTGGAACTTTTTTCAACAATGATGTTGGTATGGCAGACAGTTTCTGTTTATTCAATTCAATTCGATTTAAAAAAACTTTATTGTCCGTTAAAAAAGAAGAAATTTAAAATGGAAAAGTTTCTTTTGCAACATGTGCAGCAGATTACTATAAATATACATTAAATCAAAATAAATATATAAAATCAAATATTTAAAGCACGCACACACACACATACACACACACACAAAATACCCACAGATGAAAGTTACTCAATAACAGATTTCACTGTCAGATATATCATTCGGCACACAAAAGTTTACCCACACTCCCTCGCATATATCAAGCAGTTTCACACACACACACACACACACACACACACACACACACACAAAATACCCACAGATGAAAGTTACACAATAACTTTCACTGTCAGATATATCCTTCGGCACACTCCCTCGCATATATTAAACAGTTTCACACAAACACACACACGCACACGCACACACACACACACAAAATACCCACAGATGAAAGTTACACAATCACAGATTTCACTGTCAGATATATCCTTCGGCACACAAAAGTTTGCCCGCACTCCCTCGCATATATAAAGCAGTTTCACACAGACACACACACACACATACAATTCAGAACATTATCAGCATAATTAATTTGTGTTTCATGTATAATACATGTTTATAGCCCACAATTGACTTGGGTAAATACAACATTATCAGCATTATTAATTTGTGTTTCATATTATGATACATTTTATAGCCCACAGTTGACGTGGCTAAATACATGAAGTGCCATAGCCAATGCACTTTGTTGTTAGTTATATACGCTGCCTCTCAGACTTTGCATAACCCGTATCATTAGAATATTCAGCCGTTTAAAACGCTGTGTTTTTGGGTGGTTGTTTTTGTCCTCCCCATTAACCCTTTCACCGCCAGCCATCTTTGAACCAAACGTTTCCATAAAATGTATTTTGGTTACAGAAATATTTCATGTGCAATATTGTGCGATTTTTGTGTGACACATTTAGAATAGGGTCAATCCTTACTGCCCAAATTTAGGAGCACAATATTATTGAATAATAGACCCTGATTCAAGAGTTTTAATGACACGAGTGTTAAATCATTGTGGTGCAAAAATGCGACATTGGCGGTGAAAGGGTTAATCACACGCTATCTCAATCTCATCCTATTCATTTTGCTTTGCTGTGTGTGGTATGCCTTGATGCTGCTAAACACAAAAATCAAGTTTGTTCACTGGGAGAGGGTGGGTGGGGTAGATTAATATTTGAGTGATTTGTTTTTCAAATATGCCTTGATGCTGTTAAAACAAAAATCAAGTTTGTTCACTGGGAGAGGGTGGGTGGGGTAGATTAATATTTGAGTGATTTGTTTTTCAAATATGCCTTGATGCTGCTAAACACAAAAATCAAGTTTGTTCACTGGGAGAGGGTGGGTGGGGTAGATTAATATTTGAGTGATTTGTTTTTCAAATATGCCTTGATGCTGTTAAAACAAAAATCAAGTTTGTTCACTGGGAGAGGGTGGGTGGGGTAGATTAATATTTGAGTGATTTGTTTTTCAAATATGCCTTGATGCTGTTAAAACAAAAATCAAGTTTGTTCACTGGGAGAGGGTGGGTGGGGTAGATTAATATTTGAGTGATTTGTTTTTCAAATATGTGAGAACACTTGCAAGGTCAGTGTGTTCATTGTAACGAACAAGCGCACTAAGCCAGAGGAATCTTATGCATAATGTAAAATACAGCTACGCTTGTGTCTTTTTTATGTGAAGTGCCTGAAGTGAGTGAATGAAAACATCTTTAATATAGATTTGCTTTTGAAGCCGGCTGTTAAATTTGGATCCATACGGGGATTTTATTTTTGATATTCTTCATCATTGTTTTGGATCCAAATGAGTTAAATATCTGTCATCAGTTGAAAAAAATTTCATCATTACGTATGCAGCTGTTTTGTATTTTCGCTCATCATCAAACAAATTATGTATGTATTTTGATATCGTTACTTTTGTCGTCTGTGTAAATTGTGTCTTTTCATCAAACAAAAACTCTCTCACCTTCCGACACCCCACCCCACCCCCCATTTCCCATTTCCAATTACACTACCACTCTCATACCTATTTAGTTCTTGATCAGTTGATGACATCATTTTAAAAAATGTACTAAAAAAAATTCTTGTATTTTTTGTGCACTTATGAACTAATAAAATGTAAACTATTCTGAGCTTTAAAGATAGTGATGTGTCTTTTTTTTTTAAATGGGACCATGTGGGGTTTTTTTGTTTTTCTTTCTGGGTGTGTTGTTATGTTGTTCCCTGGCTTAACGACTCCAGGGATCATCCCAACAGCCGAAGCACTTGAACACTTTGGTACAATGCACCAAGCTAGGGATGCAGACCTGTTTACCCTCCCGGTTTTGCCTGAATTATCCTGGGAATTTGAAAAATTCTGGGTCAAATAATAAATTCCGGGTGAACGCTAAAAATCCCGGGATTTCGAAAAAACCCATATTATTTGTTTAATAATAATAATAATAATTTCACTTATATAGCGCGATACAAATCATGCTAAAAGCAAGCTCTTGGCGCTTTACAAACATTGATAAAACCATGTAAAAATATAAATTAAAAATTAACACATTGACACACCATGTTTCATAACAATGATATAGAATAATAGTAACATTATTTAATAACACATGAGAGAGAGAGAGAGAGAGAGAGAGAGAGAGAGAGAGAGGAGGCAGGGAGGAGGTGGAGGGGTCAGGGTAAGGGGGGGGGGGGGGTCAGGGTTAGACACAAAAAGGCGGAGACAAGTGGGCAGGGCAAACTTTGACAGGAGTAAGACGGAGAGGCAGAGAGAAAGAGAGAGAGGGGGCGGGAGGGAGAGAGAGAGAGACAGAGGGGAAGGGAGGGAGAGAGAGAGAGAGGACAGGTAGACAGAGCGTAAGGAAGCAAAGAGAACATAATAAGAAATGCTAAGAAAAAAGCACTAAAAACCTTAAGCAATATACATTCACATTTCTAAGATAAAAGCACTAAAACCATTTCTAAGACAAAAGTTCTAAGACTTTAAGCAATACAAATTCAATTCAAGTTTCCGTTTGTATGAAAAGACGCAAGGGTTGACCGAAACCTTGGAGTGATAGGGTAAAACGTCCAAAAGTGAAGCAGAGCCGGTTTTCTCAAAAACATTTGAAAGTGCCAGGAATAACAAGTTCGCGTTTGGGAGACAAGCATGCACACTGCAAGTACTACAATGTGGACTTCAAAATTTTGCACAGTGCGCTCGCGAGATACCTTTTAAATCAGGGTTTTATCGCGAGTCGTGTACCGATGTGAATTCTGTTTCTTTTTCCATCAAAGTCCGGGTTTTTCTGTGGCAAATTCCAGGTTGTTCATTATAAGGGTAAACAGGTGTGGGGATGAGAACATTATGCGTGTGACCGCTTTTGATTACCCCGCCACATGGGCAGCCACACTTCGACTTCTGGGGATTTTAGACTGACATATTGTTATGCCAGGAGCTTGTCATGGCTTAAGACAACCCCCGCACAACCATGCAGAACATAACAACATTTTGATGTAGCCTTGGTGTTCTAGCTTATGTCAACTGGTCTGACAGCCTCATGCCAAGGCGTCTGAATGTGTAAAAAGTACAAAGTGATAAAAAATGAAAACCCCTGCCTCTCTCTCTCTCTCTCTCTCTCTCTCTCTCTCTCTCTCTCTCTCTCTCTCTCTCTCTCTCTCTCTCTCTCTCTCTCTCTCTTCCCCTCTCTCTCTCTCTTTCATACTTGGCATAATTCACACTGCAGTAGTACATTAAATACTTCGTTTGTATGCGCCAAACTTTTATTTAATTCACCACAAACAGATTTGCACACAATCGTTAAGATTAACGTTACTTATCAGAAACTGCACCGCATAATTATGAACAGCTTAGATAGTTAATAAATTATGATGGATTGGAAATTCTTCTTCTTCTTCTTCTTCTTCTTCTTCTTCTTCTGTGTTCCCAGGTGATATGGCCATAATGGATGAGGTACATATGTGTTCGGTTTTCAGTTTTCACTGGTCTCCTCACTGCATTCAGCCGACACATTCCAATTTCGGAGTAACTCTAAGGTGAAAATCGTTTGGAAGATTTTTTTTTTTTGGGGGGGGGGGGGGGGGGGGGGGGGGAGAGAGATAGACCAATAGGTCGGAAAGATAGCAGATGGCAGAAAGTATAAGGAAAAGGCAGAGTCAAAGAGAGTGACAGTAGAGGAAGTTACTTACAAGCACAGGAGTTCCAGAAAATCCGTTTAACATCCTCCGGTCTGAAACAGACACATGTACGTGGGACAATAGTAAATATAAAGATGGTGGGAACGATCCTGGAGGCAATGCCCGGAGGCAGTGCAACTCCAGGAAAGTCCCGAATTTTTAACGATACAGATGTATTAACTAATGTTATGCAAAGGCTGCAAATTTAGGAGTTCCAGAAAGTGGGGGAACTATTTATACAAAAGATTCCCCCCTGTTATCCCCACGTCACAGGAAGAGACTCATGGAGGACGGGATTGTCCAGCCGGGAAATTGGAATGTTTGTTGGCATGGCTTACTCTGGCTAAAAGACTCCAGGGATCATCCTAACAGTCGAAGCACTTGATGGTACAAATGCATCAACTAGGGATGAGAACATTACGTGTGTGACTGTTTTTGATTACCCCGCCACGTGAGCAGCCACATTCCGTCTTCGGGGGATTTTAGACTGATTATGTTATGCTAGGAGCTTGCCATGGCTAAAGACAATCCCCGCATAACTATGCAAAGCATAACAACATTTTGATGTAGCCTTGGTGTTCTAGCCTATGTCAACTGGTCTGACACAGCCTTAAGCAAAGGCGAGAAATAGGAATAAATCCACCGTTTTACAAAAAGAAATACTTGTTACAGTAAGTATGTGTATAGAATCATTTAATTCATGGGTAACAATTTCCAAGTGAAACTAGTCTAAACTGAGTTAATAGTCAAATCTTTTTTTGAAAACAGACTGATTACTTTCAAAGTGAAAATAAAAATGAAATAAAATAACAATTATATAATAACAATTATATCACACTTCTTGTAAATTCAAAAATTGAAAATACATAAAAGATTTTAAAAGCAAATCTGTGACAGTAAATCTTGTTTTCTTTTAAAGAAAAAAGCATGAAACTGTAAAAGCAATCAAATCTGTGTCACACAAAAATAGGCTTGAAACTTGCATAGTAGGACTGAAAATGATACTAAATTTAATTGTGAGTTAAACTAATGATTTCAATTAAAAGAGTATAATTATTGTGGTGACAGTCAGCACATTTGAGTGAAAGTCAAATCTCTCTCAAGTGCTTTGATTTTTTTTTTTTTTAAAGACATAAATCCAAGATGGCATAATAATAAATCCCTACATTAACATATTAACATGACAACAAACAAACGACAACAACTACTAAAACAACAACCATCTAAAGGAAATATTTCAGTGAAATATTTATATGAAATCAATCTCTCGTAGGAACACAAACGATTTGCGTAGGATTGCAAAATTAAGTTTCATGTCATACATAGCCCAGGTTAGTTGGGTTTTTTAATTGATATTACACAATGTTGTCACTCAAAACCTTTTTAAAGGTTCTAATTTGAACTTTGACCTACAACCTCCACAAGGTTGAGGTTTCTTTTTTTGGTGAAGGTTCTAATTTGAACTTATGACCTACAACCTCCACAGGGTTGAGGTGTTTTGTTGTGAAGGTTCTAATTTGAACTTTGACCTACAACCTCCACAGGGTTTAGGTTTCCTCCTTTGTGAAGGTTCTATTTTGAACTTTGACCTACAACCTCCACAAGGTTAAGGTTTCCTCCTTTGTGAAGGTTCTAATTTGAACTTTGACCTACAATCTCCAAAGGGTTGAGGTTCCTCCTTTGTGAAGGTTCTAATTTGAACTTTGACCTACAACCTCCACAGGGTTAAGGTTTCTTTTTGTTGTTGTGAATATTCTAATTTGAACTTTGACCTACAACCTCCACAGGGTTGAGATTTCTTCTTTTTTGTATGTGAAGGTTATATATAATTTGAACTTTGACCTACAACCTCCACAAGGTTACGGTTTCTTTTTTTTCTGTGAAGGTTCTATTTTGAACTTTGACCTACAACCTCCAAAGGGTTGAGGTTCCTCCTTTGTGAAGGTTCTAATTTGAACTTTGACCTACAACCTGCACAGGGTTGATGTTTCTTTTTTTTGTGAAGGTTCTAATTTGAACTTTGACCTACAACCTCCACAGGGTTAAGGTTTCTTTTTGTTCTTGTGAAGGTTATAATTTAAACTTTGACCTACAACCTCCACAGGGTTGAGATTTCATTTTTTTTATGTGAAGGTTCTAATTTGAACTTTGACCTACAACCTCCACAAGGTTAAGGTTTCTTTTTTTCTGTGAAGGTTCTAATTTGAACTTTGACCTACAACCTCCAAAGGGTTGAGGTTCCTCCTTTGTGAAGATTCTAATTTGAACTTTGACCTACAACCTGCACAGGGTTGATGTTTCTTTTTTTTGTGAAGGTTCTAATTTGAACTTTGACCTACAACCTCCACAGGGTTGAGGTTTCTCTTTTTGTGAAGGTTCTAATTTGAACTTTGACCTTCAACCTCCACAGGGTTGATGTTTCTCTTTTGTGAATGTTCTAATTTGAACTTGGACCTACAACCTCCACATAGTTTTAAGGTTTTTCTTTTGTGAAGGTTCTAATTTGAACTTTGACCTACAACCTCCACAAGGTTAAGTTTTGTTGTTGTTGTGAAGGTTCTAATTTGAACTTTGACCTACAACCTCCACAGGGTTGAGGTCGTTGCCTTCGCGAAGGTCAGAACGGATGGTGGAGGCTGTGGTAGGTCTCAGGAGGCGCTCGGTCAACGCGTTCATTTCCGCAGCGTTTCGGCACCGCCGGTAACTGCCGCTTCTCACCGGCCGCGGTGTAGTAGTGCCACTGCGATAATCACTGTCGCTCTCGTTGTCGTCTGTCTTGTAACTCATTCGACGCTTGCGGTGCGTTTTGGTCATCTTGCTCACCCTGCGGTATTTTGAAGAAGCACCAAAAAAAACGTTAGAAAAGAAATAAACATTTAGATTGAATATTTGAGAAAAAAGGCCATAGCGGGGTAATGTTTATGATGTATGTGTGTGTGTGTGTCTGCATGCGTTCGTTGTGTGTGTGTGTACAGTGGAACCTCCCTTATAAGACCTTCAAAAATCATCCAAAATGAGGTCTTATAAGGGAGGGTTCTTATAAGGGAGGTAATTTTAATACTCACAAAGAAGTGCAATGTCTCAGAGAAGAAGGTCTTATGTGGGAGGGAGTCTTATAAGGGAGGTTCCACTGTACTTGTATGTGTAGCCTATCCTCTACCGTTTGTGTATGTGTGTTGGTGTATGTGGTCAGTCCGTGCAACTCAGTTGCTATAGTCAAAGATATTCTACAAGGGTAAGATGGACTACTTAAGAGCTCGGCGAACCGGGCTGATAAGAGTTATCGTTAGTGGCGACAGTACACTATTCACAGTGGAGGCTATCCAAAAACTCAGACTGGAACTTGAACGGAGAATTCAACTGGCCTATCGATGTGTAAAATGTGTCCTGTTTCAAAGGGACATAACCAGTGTTTCTGTCCTCACTACTCATATAGGGAAAAGAGACCGGATGCTTATCTTCCCCTATACAGTCTTTGCTATAGTGGCTTACTGAATGAAAGATGAATAGTGAGTCGGTGTCGATAAGTGTGTGTGTGTGTGTGTGTGTGTGTGTGTGTGTGTGTGTGTGTGTGAGAGAGAGAGAGTTCTTTGTTGCTGGTTTAAGTCATTCTTAAACACTATTTTTGTTGTCTACTTGTTGATGAATATTCAACTGTAAAGAGCTTTGGGCTCATTTGAGATAAAGCGCTATATAAATGTATTATTATTATTATTATTATTATATTGTGAACATGGAAATCGAATATTCATTTTATTGGATTAATGGCAGCAAAAACTAAAAAATGATAATAAATGTAACACAAGCAACATAAAAAATAAAACTTTAATCCTAAAATATAACTGGGGGGAAAACAAGCCGTTCGAGAGCCAGTGCATTTCAGTTTAGTACAGTTTTAGTTTTTGTGTATTTGACGGTTTCAGGTTTGGGCTAGGGTTAGGAATAGGGTTAGGGTTAAGATCAGTTTAGCGTCAGTTGGAAAGGTTAAAAGATACAAATTCTAAGTTTTCGCTAAAAAAACAACAAAAAACAACAACACTTTTTCAAGCGAGTGACGTCATCTTCCATATTTGGACGTCTTTTCCATCTTTGGAAGGACTGTGTGCATTATTGAACGCAATCGTACTGAAACATCTGACTGGAAGGACCATGGATCCTGGATTGTTTGTCGCCTTGCGATTGGCTAATCGCACTTACTTAATTCTACCTGGCAAAGTAAGCGCTCCTGCCACTCACAAGTCTCCAAACAACTACAATTGAGTCGTTCATTCAAGTCGTTCCAGCCCTATATATGTGCGGAATTAATAGATAGCTGTCAATGTGATGCATTTTCTTCAAGGGAAGTAAATCTGTGTGCACAATGTGTAAAATGTGTCCTGTTTCAAAGGGACATAACCAGTGTTTCTGTCCTCACTACTCATATAGGGAAAAGAGACCGGATGCTTATCTTCCCCTATACAGTCTTTGCTATAGTGGCTTACTGAATGAAAGATGAATAGTGAGTCGGTGTCGATAAGTGTGTGTGTGTGTGTGTGTGTGTGTGTGTGTGTGAGAGAGAGAGAGTTCTTTGTTGCTGGTTCTAAACTTCTAAACTCGCTTCGCTCCCTTAGCCCACAATTTTGCCTCTGACTTTGCTTTTGTAGTGGTTTGTTGTGGGCTAGCCAATTGCTGTAGAGAGTTTTTCTATATAAAGTCTATATAATTATATAAAAAAAAGTCTGATCTACCACTTCCCTGTGTCTAAACCTGAAGTAAAAACCTGTAATCTTCTTTCATTTCTCCTTTCGTTTATGTATGTTTTGTTTGTGTGTATGGCTGGAGTGATTTGTGAGGTTTTTTAATAATTCAAAATCGTTGCGATGCGAATGAGTTAAACTACAACTTATTACAGGTATAAGTCTTGTTTATTTTTTTTAGAATTAATGTAGTGTCCATGGAAGGACTATAGGTATATTGTATCATACATAGGTATACCTTTCCACGATGGCTTGGGCCTCGGCTGCTGACACGCAGCGGAAAGCGGGGGCTCTGGCTATGGGCGATTTGTACTCTGCACTGTATGCCCACAACCTTCTGTAAGCAAACAAGCAGAAATAGAAAAAGTTACTGAGTCATGTGAAAAACAAAAAACCAAGATGGCAGAGCCATATAAACTGTACTCCCAGTCCAAGGTAAAGATAACTTCCAGTTATCTCCTTTGTCAAGGGAGTTCATTTTTTTTAATTATGGGGGTCATGTTTTTTTGTGTTAACAAAATTTCGTGTATCGGTATATAGTAATACCGAGAAATCAAATATGTTGCCGAAAAAGTTGTTAGGTGACATCTTTTCACTATACCTACTTTGGTTTAAATAAACCCATCCGTTAACTTTTCAATCATAATCAGTGTCTTTGTAATATTCTAAATTTTGTCACAAGGAATACGTTGATATGGCTTGCCATTCTGTGAATCTGACACCGCGTACCGTGACTGCCAGTTCTAAGGAATCGTTGTACCAAATTTGATTACAATTGGTTCACTGGTTTCGGCGCTATGAACTGGAACACGTTTCGGTCGGCCGCGCTCACACACACACACACACACATACACACACAGACGGACGGACGGACAGAGAAACCCACAGCCTTCGTTCCCATTCCAATGTACTCCCGTTCTGTTAGTGTTAGAACCGGGAGTACAAAGACACCCAAAGGTGCTAATGCGACCCAGAGACGCACCACCTGCCCTACCAACACAAGAGCAGCTCTACCCCAACCCTGGAAGCCTGCTCCACACCACACAGTTCCAGAAAGTTACACGGGTAACTCTCTCTCTCTTATGCGTGAGGGGGGCGGGGAGGGAGTCGGGGTGCTGCGGTTTGTGTGCGCTTGGGTTCAGTTGCGTGAATGTTCTATTTTAATATTTGAGCTGTGATCTTATTTATTCGCTGTTTATGTTTTACCACAGATGCATATCCATGTTTTTGTTTGTGGCACAAGCCACAAACCTATAACTCACTTTGTCGGTCTGTCGGTCGGTCCAAAATTGTCGCGCATAATTTGGTCGCAAATATTGTAAAAGAGAAAGAAAAGTACAGACAGAAAAACAATACTTGGGCATAAATTAACATTTCAGTTGTCATATCTACAGTCAATAGGTATGGAAAGAATTATATACTGAACAGAGCACACGAATCTTCATTTTAAAGCGTACAAAATAATAAACATACGTAATACAGACACTGCAACAGACACGACGAGTATGCGGTGCTTCTTTCGATGAGTATAAGTAGGATAAATAGTTTTAAATGTTTTCCAAATTATATAAAAAGTTACGAAATGGTGCAGAGATAACATTCTGGTTCATTATGTTCATATGATCGCTTCTCAGCCTCTTGGCTAAGACAGTAATTCAGGAACATAAATTTTTGTTTATGCCCTGGTTGGTTTGCTCAGCCCATCGTACATGGCGAAAGCCGATACGCGACGTTAAACTGAACTTCCACCATTCTGGTTTACAGATTAAAATGATTGAAAAACCAGGGGAGGCGACTCAGTGTATGTAATGATTGGAGTGGTAAAAATAGATCGCTGCCACAAACGATTGCGAATCCGCGCTTGTTTGGACAATACATGGTGTGACTTGTGACTTGACTTGTGACTTGTATTGCCGGGTAAGGTACTGGGGCAAAAAGGCCACACACAAAATTGTTTTATTGCCTGGATTCTTGCTTAGGGCATAAGAGGGGGGCGTTTTGCCCCACCTTACTTAGAATGTCCCATATGTGCCTTCCCAGGTCGAGAGGACGTAAAACTCAAATTTACGATACCACCTTACTTAGCTGCTCTCGACTTGGTGACCATCAGATACGACACAGAGGAGCCAACCACATCCATGAGTGAAAAATTCATGTCCCATAATTATGACTTCGGCCGGGAGGACGTAAAGCTAAACTTTCATTCATGAGTGAAAATCACAGTTTTCACACGTGTTTCCTTCTCTCGCTGGTAAGAAATCTTATTTTGGCCAGGTGTGACTCCCATATTAAAATTAAAACGAGGTTGAGACAAAAAACAAAAAAAGACGAATGTCCACTTTTAATTTTTTTTTAATAAATTTACTGAAGCGATAATTTCAGCAAAGAAAACCAAGAACGTCAAAGAAAACAAAAAAGTGGTTCGGCTGGGGGTCGAACCCAGGACCTCTCGCGTGTGAGGCGAGCGTGATAACCACTACACTACCGAACCAGTTAAGAATGAACGTTTCTTTACATTTATAACAGCTATTACTGTAGCAGGGTAACACGTGTTTGGGTGACTAGTCCATGTCTATCGTAGCTTTCATTTGTTTTCTATTGATTTTTATTGCCGCATAAACATACTACACACATAGGCCTACTGATACTCTGAGAGATAGAGAGAGAGACCGACAGACAGACATGCAGACAGAGAGAGAGACAGACAGACAGACAGACAGACATGCAAACACAGAGAGAGAGAGATGTAGACACAGAGAGAGAGATACAGGCAAACATGCAGAGAGAGAGAGAGAGAGAGAGACATGCAGACAGAGAGAGAGACACACGGACATGCAGACATACCCAGAAAGCGACAGTGTGTGTGTGTGTGAGAGAGAGACTGGGAGAGAGAGAGAGAGAGAGAGAGAGAGAGAGAGCTGTCGTAAGATAAGAAAATCAATAGGACAAAATGTGTTGGCTCTTGCCCAAATCAATAAAAATAGGACCAAAAAAGAGTTCCACCAGTGTAAAAAAAAAAATCAATAAGACATTTCTCCCGACAGGGGTGGAGAACAGAATAGAACATTTTCGGTTTTAATAGGACCTATGACCTAAGCCTTAAAGTTAAAAAATTCAAATGTCAAGGTTGTCTCAAGGTTATCTAAGGGCCCGAGAATCCTGGACATTTAGCCAACAGCCATTTAACCAACGGACATTTAGCCAACGGACACTTAGCTTAGCTAACGGACATTTAGCAAACAGCCATTTAACCAACAGACACTTACCTAACAGACATTTAGCCAACGGACACTTAGCTAACGGACATTTCGCCAATGGACACTTAGCTAACGGACATTTCGCCAATGGACACTTAGCTCACGGACACTTAGCCAACGGACACTTAGCTAACAGACACTTGGTTTAAATAGCATTTTAATTTCTGAAAGTCACAAATGAAAAACAACAATGATCATTAGATAGGGCAACAAGAAAACTTACATAAAGCCAAGAGAAAAAAACAACGGACACATAGCTAACGGACATTTCGCCAATGGACACTTAGCCAATGGACACTTAGCCAACGGACACTTAGCTAACAGACATTTCGTCAATGGACACTTAGCTAACGGACATTTCGTCAATGGACACTTAGCTAACGGACATTTCGTCAATGGACACTTAGCCAGTGGACACTTAGCCAACGGACATTTAGCTAACGGACATTTCGCCAATGGACACTTAGCTAACGGACATTTCGCCAATGGACACTTAGCCAACGGACACTTAGCCAACGGACATTTCGCCAACGGACACTTAGCCAACGGACATTTCTTCAATGGACACTTAGCCAACGGACACTTAGCCGGCGAACGGACATTTAGCCAACGGACACTTAGCTAACGGACATTTCCCCAAGGGACACTTAGCCAAAGGACATTTCGCCAATGGACATTTCGTCAATGGACACTTAGCTAACGGACATTTCGCCAACGGACACTTAGCTAACGGACATTTCGCCAATGGACACTTAGCTAACGGACATTTCGCCAACGGACACTTAGCTAACGGACATTTAGCCAACGGACACTTAGCTAACGGACATTTAGCCAACGGACACTTAGCTAACGGACATTTCGCCAATGTGTTCGTTGGCTAATAAATGTCCGTTAGCTAAGTGTCCGTTGGCTAAATGTCCATTGGTCGGGGCAGTGGGTGGATGCCTCGTGCCTCCATACGGGGAGCTTGACGACCCCGCCCCCTCCACGAGTCTCTCCCCGTGGGGATACCGGGGGGGGGGGGGTCTTTTCGTAAAAATAGTTCCCCCACCTTCTGGAAGTCATGTGCTTGAAACGTCCCCTAATCTGCCACTCTCTTCGTCGTTGACTCTGCCTTTTCCCTTTGCTTTCTGTCATCTACTATCTTTCTGACTTATTGGCCCATTCTCCTGCCTTTTATTTCCCAAAATCAATCTTCCAAATAATCGGAATGTGTCGGCTGTATGCAGCGGGGAGACCAATGAAAACTGAAAACCGGACACATACGTACCTTACTCATTATGACCGTATGGCCTGGGAACGCTGAAGAAAAAGAAGTAGAAGAAGAAGAAGAAGAAATGCCCAAATGTCCGGATACCTAACTATAAAGGTCATCCCGTCCTTGGCACGCGCATCCACTAATAACCTTTCACCCCTAGCACTGACCTGTACAATCTCTCCGGCATGACTCCGTCCGCTCCAGGGGCCTTCATGACCTTGAGGGACTTGAAGCAGCCGTCGTGAGGGTTCAAGGTCACCGCCCCGGGGTCAGGGTCACAGCGGAAGCGGAGGTTGGAGGGTAGGCTGCTGTAGATATGGCGGATGTTCTTGTTGAGCAGGTCGTAGTAAGCCACGTTGAAAGCCATGACGGTCGTGGTATAGGATCCTGCTGCTGCGTGGGGAAAGAAACCCGCAAAACGAGGACGACCGTCAAAAATATTTTAAAAAAAGTCATTTACTGTGTTTGAAAACTGTGGGGGAACTGAGACGTAAACTAGGTGTTTTTTATTTAATTTTTTTTTAAAGAGAGAGAGAGAGAGAGAAAGAGAGAGAGAGAGAGAGAGAGAGAGAGAGAGAGCGCAAGAGACAGAGAGAGAGAGCAAGAGAGAGAGAGAGAGAGAGAGAGAGAGAGAGACCCTAGAATTTTCGGTTTTCAAGGTCAAACTTGAAGGTCAAGATCAGCGTAGTAATGCAACAAATTTCTACGGCACCTTCTATTCTTCAGTGATACACCACAACACAACATTTGATGTGATTCTGTCCAGCGGTTCCCAAGTATACTGGGTGCAAAGGACAAAAACAGATTTTTCCCGCACGTGATGTAAAAACAACAACAATACAACATTCGTTTGGACCCAGACCAACTTTGGCTTGAGCTGAACTGGAAAACTTATAATACATTTTTTAGTATATATTTGACTCTTCTTTTAACAATACACAAATGCAACACAACATTTAGACATACTGGAAGTCAGTTTTGCATAAATTGAGATGTTTGTTTCAGAAGCGGGTCAGAGCTTGACATTTTTTGTAAAGATACAGAAAAATCAGAATTTAAATAGCTTTTTCCCAGTTTGCGGATTTTATAGTAGGGGAAGACGGGGTAAAAAGCGCATGGGCGGGTAAGAAGCCCACCCCAATTATCTCATGAAATGAAGCAAATCTCAGTCTCATTTTGCCCATGAGACGAGCGTTAATGTCTAGCATTCGTCTCATGGGCAAATTTGACTGAAATTTTCTTTATTTCATGAGATAATTGGGGTGGGCTTCTTACCCGCCCATGCGCTTTTTACCCCGTCTTCCCCTAGTAATCTTAAGTTTAACTAAGCCAGGGAACGACAACAACAACAACTACTATAAGATTGCAGAAACCTGGCGCGGCATTTGATGTACACACCCGGACAGGCGCAACATCAGAGTGATTTTCAAACTGGCAACAATTGAGTGGTAACTCTCTTGCTATACTAAATAAACACACACACACCTACCATCTATTCCCCTCTCTATTGAAAACTGAGTTTCCAGTGACGGTAGAACTTTCTTATCTAGTGAGTTGATTTATCATTCTGCATATAATATTGTGTAGTTATTTATTACCCGGCCTCTGCTGACCTTGACCTTGAAGTTTGACCTTGAATACCGAAATTTCCTTCTTTGGGCTATGTAATTCCCCCCCCCCCCCCCCCCCC
>CM065707.1:14462615-14512615 GCA_017654935.2 Phymorhynchus buccinoides
ATTGTGTGTGGTACTGTATACCCTAGAGAAGAAAACATCCGAGCATAAATTATCACCATGCTGACCTTGACCTTGAAGTGTGACCTTGAAAACCGAAATTTCCTTCTTTGCGCTATATGTTTCTTCTTCAAGCTGTATCTCGTGAACTAGAAGACAAAATCCCTTCCAATTTTGTGTCAGGATGTGACACTCCATGGGGTGTCGCAAGTGCGTGGCATTGCTGGTGACGGACATGTCTGCCGCTCGGCGACGCCCTTGTTTGATTTTGTTTTCGAGTAGGCCTATGTTGCTACATTTAAATAAAATATCTTCTAGCCAGTTACGGTTTTTTTTAGCATCTGGTGCTATATACCCGTTGGTTACACTGACTTGATAATAATTAACTCACTCCTAGGGAGATGCTGATCAAGAATATAAGGTCTACGTGGGTACATAGGTTCCAGTTCTCGGCAAAGATGCAGATTCGTTTAAAGGGGCACCCTGACGGATGCGTTTTTGCAAGAAACACATCGAGATCACCAGAAAGACAGCCCTTTCAAGGATCGGATCCGGAACACTCACTTTACTCTGATTTCCTAGAAATCAAACCGTCAAAACGGCGATTCCTCCTTGGCGGAGTTGCCGGAGAGAGAAGCCATTTTGGACGGGGTGGGTGGAGACCATTCGAGTGGTTGAAGCTTTTTCTTCTTTGTAGTGCAGTAAAAAAAAAGAAGAGATATTTCCTTTGTTAAAAGCGAAACTCCTTTGGGTAAACTGCACATAAAAAGGCTTGTATTGTGAACATTTCGTGATTTTTGTCTAAGCGACTCAGGCGGCCATTAGAAATGAGAAGGCGAAAGAACATGACTTCCAGCACCTCCGCCAAGGAGGAATCGCCGATTTGACGGTTTGAGTTCTAGGAAACCAGAGCAAAGTGAGTGCTGCGATCTCTGTAAAGGGTGTTTTCCTGGTGCTCACGACGTGTTTCTTGCAAAAAAATTATCATCCGTCAGGGTGCCCCTTTAAAACAAAAATCGGTAAGCGAGCTCCCCATAGGCATTGGCAGTTTGGCGCCACAAAAGAAACCCATTGGTATCTCATTTACTAGTCCTACGATACAGGTGATAACAAGGGAGGTTATCAGAATGCTGATTGTTGGCAATGGGAGAGAACCCAAATAGTCCATGGGTTGATAAATGCCAGTACAGTGGAACCTCCCTTATAAAGACCTCCCATTATAAGACTCCCTCCCATATAAGACCTACTTCTCTGAGACATTGTCCTTCTTTGTAAGTATTAACATTACCTCCCTTATAAGACCCCTCCCTTACAAGACTTCATTTTGGGTGGTTTTTGAAGGTCTTAGAGGGAGGTTCTACCGTATACTGATCACAATATATCAAGGGAGATAATTAAACAACGATTTTACACAACGGCGAGTTCCAGACTGTGTCAGGCTGTCGGTGATAAGGCTGGAGTCGAGTGTATGGAGAGGAAGGGAGAGAGAGAGAGAGAGAGAGAGAGAGAGAGAGAGAGAGAGAGAGAGAGAGAGAGAGAGAGAGGGAGAGAGAGAGACAGAGACAGAGAGAGAGAGAGACGGAGAGAGACAGAGACAGAGACAGAGAAGAGAAAGAAAGAGAGAGAGACATAGAGAGAGACAGAGAGAGAGACAGAGAGAGAGAGAGAGAGAGAGAGAGAGAGAGAGAGAGAGAGAGAGAGAGACATGGATGATTGGATGATCTATATCTTTAAAAGTTTTATCAAAGCATATATATACATATATAGCCTATATAATTTGCTTTCATAAAACGTTTCTGTGTCCATTGTCTGTATTTGTGAACCTCAGAAACAAAACCAGTTAACGTTAACTTTATGAAATGTTCCGTGTTCTGAAGAAAGAAAAACAAAAGAGAGAGAGAGAGAGAGAGAGAGGAGAGAGAGAGAGAGAGAGAGAGAGAGAGAGAGAGAGAGAGAGAGAGAGAGAGAGAGAGAGAGACAGACAGACAGACAGACACAGACAGAGAGCGAGAGAGACACAAAGACAGACCGATACAGAGAGAGAGAAAAACTTGAAAACTTGAAAACTTGAACTTTATTTTTCAAGGATAAAGATTTTAGGCAACGCCTAGTCTTCCAATCTGTCCTTGAGAGAGAGAAAGAGAGAGAGAGAGAGAGAGAGAGAGAGAGAGAGAGAGAGAGAGAGAGAGAGAGAGAGAGAGAGAGAGAGAGAGAGAGAGAGAGAGAGAGAGAGAGAGAGAGACAGAGAGAGAGAGAGAGAGAGAGAGAGAGAGAGAGAGAGAGAGAGAGAGAGAGAGACAGAGACAGGCACAGAGACAGATACAGAGAGAGAGAGAGAGAGAGGGAGAGAGGGAGAGACAGACAGAGACAGAGAGACAGAGACAGAGACAGACCAAGAAGCCGGTAACCACCAACCCAAACTGCATTCAATGGAATCGCCAGCAGCTAACAGAACATTACCTTAGGGCTAAAGCAAAGATAAAACCACCCCACAACCAAAGCAAAGACTCTAAAAGGGTAAGATGGACTACTTAAGAGTTACGGCGAGCCGGGCTGATAGAGTTATCGTTAGTGGGGTAGTTATACACCATTCACAGCGGCGGCTATCCAAAAACTCAGACTGGAATTTGAACGGAGAATTCAACTGGCCTATCGACGCGTAAACTGTGTCACGTTTAAAAGGGACATAACCAGTGTTTCTGTCCTCACTACTCATATAGGGAAAAGGGACCGGATGTTAGTCTTTTCTTTTCAGTGTCTTTGACCAAAGTCAGCGACAATAGGCGAATGCAGTACCACGTATGATATGTACTTCGGGCAGTACAAAGTCTTTGAAGACAAACAAAAAATGAAGTAAGAAACCAAGGGACAACCTGTCACGACTGCAACTGTTAGCCGAGGTCAGTGGGAGCAGCCCGAATTTCACAGAGACGCCTTTGTGACTAGTATGATGTACCTACTACCTAATACAGTGGAACCTCCCTTATAAGACCTCCCATTATAAGACTCCCTCTCATAATATAGGACCTACTGTTTCTGAGACATTGCCCTTCTTTGTAAGTACAGTGGAACCTCCCTTATAAGACCTTCTGAAATCATCCAGCATGAGGTCTTGAAAGGGAGGGGTCTTATGAGAGAGGTAATATTAATGCAAGTGGGAGCAGCCCGAATTTCACAGACTTGCTTTGTGACTAGGAAAATACAGTGGAACCTCCCTTATAAGACCTTCAAAAACCATCCAAAATGAGGTCTTGTAAGGGAGGGGTCTTATTAGGGAGGTCATTTTAATACTTACAAAGAAGGGCAATGTCTCAGAGAAGTAGGTCTTATGTGGGAGTAGGGAGTCTTATAATGGGAGGTCTAATAAGGGAGGTTCCACTGTATTAATATTACCTCTCCAATAAGACCCTCTTACACAAAGACGACCTCATTTTGGATGGTTTTTGAAGGTCTTATAAGGGAGGTTTCATTGTATTAAAATTACCTCTCCTATGACGACCTCATTTTGGATGATTTTTGAAGGTCTTATAAGGGAGGTTCCACTGTACCTATAATTGCACTGAAACAACGATCGAGTGGCCTTCTAGAAAGTCACAGGCCTATACTACCTGCGTACACTGTTCTTCTTTGGCTTTGGATACGATATGTAAGCAGGTAGGTTGGTTGGTTGTTTGTTTTTTCTCTGCCTGGAGAGAATTTTTGAAGCAAGGTTGCTTTTGTTATGTTATTTCTTTAAAGGTTAACTTAGGACGCCGATTTCACCGCCAGGGAGTCCCTCGATCCCTCTCTCCAAGGACAGATTGGAAGACTAGGCGTTGCCTAAAATCTTTATCCTTGAAAAATAAAGTTACAGTTTTCAAGTTTTCAAGTTCTCTCTCTCTCTCTCTCTCTCTCTCTCTCTCTCTCTCTCTCTCTCTCTCTCTCTCTCTCTCTCTCTCTCTCTCTCTCTCTCTCTCTCTCTCTCTCTCTCTCTCTCTCTCTCTCTCTCTCTCTTTCTCTCTCTCTCTCTCTCTCTCTCTCTCTCCATCTCTCTCTCTCTCCTCCTCTCTCTCTCTCTCTCTCTCTCTCTCTCTCTCTCTCTCTCTCTCTCTCTCTCTCTCTCTCTCTCTCTCTCTCTCTCTCTCTCTCTCTCTCTCTCTCTCTCTCTCTCTCTCTCCTCTCTCTCTCTCTCTCTCTCTCTCTCTCTCTCTCTCTCTCTCTCTCTCTCTCTCTCTCTCTCTCTCTCTCTCTCTCTCTCTCCCTCTCTCCTCAACATTTTCACTTTTTACATGATATTCATGATTGTTGTTTATTATATTCTTTCATTGGATGTTGTTGTTGTTTTTAATTGTTGTTTATTTCGATATTTTCGTTTACCACAGGGCTGGGTGTAAAAGAGTATGTATACTTATCTCATTACCCTGTATAAATAAAATTTCGTTCGTTCGTTCTCTCTCTCTCTCTCACTACCCCCAACTAAGAATATCACGCGCTAAGCCCCTACTGGTTTGACTGCCCCCTGGCGGTGAGATCAGCGTCATAAGCTGCTCATTCAAAAATGTTTTTTTCTTTCTGATTTCACTTTTTTTCGTGTGTATGATTTGAAAAACAAATAATTTAAGTTCCGGTAAAAGCTCCATCACATCATATAATTCAGAGCTCCCAATCGTCCCGCAATATATTAGGTATTTAGGTATTTGGTACTTTATAGTCACAGAGGCGTCTCTGTGAAATTCGGGTTGCTCCCACCTGGAGAGCGCGTCGCAGCCAGAGGCGCGCCACCCAATTTTTTTTTTGTGCATGCGATTTTTGTCACTGATGAGGGGGGGGTAAATTTTGACCAAATGACAACTTTTGCGTTGCCACTGGGTTTAACGTATGCTAAGTGCATGGGCACACGGGGCCTCGGTTTATCGTCTCATCCGAAAGACTCCACGTTCAGACCGTTAAGGCCTAGTGCAGAATGAGAGGAAAAAATCCCCTGTACCCAGGTTCGAACTCGGGTTTACTTGACACGAAGCGAACGCGATACCACTGTGCCACTCTACACCATATAAGGGGTCCCAGGGACTCCTTCACTTACAGCATAGAGGGTCCTAGAGGCGGGATAGAGGGTCCCAATGACATTGTGAATGTTCAAAAGATGTTTTCATAGTGCATCCCTGGGACCCCCTGCACATTGTTTTAGAGGGTCCTTTAGAATTATAGTACTTCATAGACCCCCCAAATGGGGGTAACTGGGAGCCCTGGTATTTTCAAAAAACTTGTATCCATTTACTACTTGTCGCATGCTCATATTTTTTATATTGTATTACATTCTTAATGGGCTAGTTCACACAGTCTAGTGATTAGTAATTTTTTTTGTAAACTAAAATGTACTTCAGGAATTTAATTAATATTTACGTCAATTGAACGTTAATTATGCCGGTTTCAAAAGGACAATTAAAACAGAAAAGCGACAATAGGGGCCTACTGTGTTAATTTAGTAAAATTATTATTTTTGACTACTTCTCTGATGTTGCTCTTTTTTTTTTTTTTTTTTTTTTTTTTTTTTTAAACTGATAGTCAATCTCAAAAACGTGTATGAGAAAAATGCATTCAGCATAGTTTTGAGTAAATAAATGATCAACAACAGTTCTAAAAAACAACAACCCAACAAAGCGTCAGCAGCAACCATAACACCAAGGCTGAACCCAAGCGCCGGGCTGAAAGTTCCCTCGCGGACAGAGTCGCGCACGGAGGAACGGATGGACGGACGGACGGACGGACGAAACAAAAACAATAGTTCCTGTCGCTTTGTGTGACAGGAATTCAATCGAATCTACAATGCAGCCTACAGTCGAATTTACAGATATGTACGTTGCAGCCTACAGTCGAAAAATTACATTGCAGCCTACAGTCGAATGTAAATTGCAGCCTACAGTCGAAAATTCGACTGTAGGCTGCAATGCTATTTTTCGACTGTTGGCTGCACTGTACATTCAACTGTAGGCTGCAGTGCTATTTTTCGACTGTAGGCTGCAATTTACATTCGACTGTAGGCTGCATAGTATATTCGACTGTAGGCTGCATTGTATATTCGACTGTAGGCTGCATGGTATATTCGACTGTAGGCTGCATGGTATATTCGACTGTAGGCTGCATGGTATATTCGACTGTAGGCTGCATGGTATATTCGACTGTAGGCTGCATGGTATATTCGACTGTAGGCTGCATGGTATATTCGACTGTAGGCTGCATGGTATATTAGGCTGCATAGTATATTCGACTGTAGGCTGCATGATATATTCGATTGAATTCCGCCCTCCCGTCGCTCCATAAATATATATTTGTTCTCTTCATGAGATGCAAAAAAGTTTACTCAAGTCTTAACTACTTCAAAGGTTAATTAAATACATGTAGCTAATCAACCAACTTTCAGCTGCTTTTTTTTAATCGTTAACTTTTAAAGAACTTCACTGGTCATCACAATATCATTATTAATCGGTGTAGAGTGGCACAGAGGTATCGCGTTCGCCTCGTGTCAAGTAAACCCGAGTTCGAACCTGGGTACAGGGGATTTTTCCTCTCACTTTACGGTCTGAACGTAAAGTCTTTCGGATGAGACGATAAACCGAGGTCCCGTGTGCCCATGCACTTAGCACACGTTAAACCCAGTAGAACAGACACATATGGGACATTTATAGAGATAAAGATGGTGGGAACGATCCTGGAGGCAATGCCCAAAGGCAGTGCAACACCAGGAAAGTCCCGATTATTTTTAACAATACAGATGTGATAATTGTAACATATCTGATGTAAAAAACATTAAAAATGAGGTCTTATAAGGGGAGGGAGGGAGTCTTATAACGGGAGGTCTTATAAGGGAGGTTTCACTGTATAGACACTCCGCTCTTGTAATTAACTTACACTCTCTCCACTGGCTCCCCGTTTGACGTAGGATACAACGCAAAGATCAATAGTCTGTGCTGTGAATCATTCATAGCCCTGCTCGATCTTTATGGTTATTAGATATACCCCCTGGGGTGGGGTGGCTAGCTGCTGCGTTAATTAATGTCTTAATTATAAATAGCCAATAGTACCATGGCCTATTGTTTATGTTCCATCGCGTGAGATCAACAAGTACATCATTATTTTTCTTAGTTCTTGTTCTTCGGCCCTCATATACTCTGAACGTAATGCTTCTTCTTACTTGTAACGTGGTGACAGCCCTGGCATGGCCTTTGCTGTCGACGGGGCTATAATTTTAATCTTAATCTTAAAGACCCAGTGACGCACCACGATTAAGTCCCTTGGGTTTTTTTCTGGGTTGCTGTGACCCACAAAATTTGTTCCCCATATTCAAATTGAGGCTGCTCTTTAAACTGATATATCGGTTTCAATTTGGGGCCATTTATATGGGAGTCAGACTTGGTCAAAACAAGATTTCTTTCCAGTTATAAGAGGGAAAACACGTGAAACCCGTGATTTTGACACGTGATCCGGTGGATCTTTAATCTTCTTCTTACTTTTTCGTTGTTGTTGTCACAAACTTAGACTACATTCACATCACGTTGTTTTGAATGAAATTCTGCTTAACGTCCGCCTGGTCTGGAACAGACATATATATGGGACATTAACAAACATACAGATGGTAGGAACGATCCTGGAGGCAATGCCCGGAGGCAGTGCAACACCAGGAAAGTCCGGATTTTGTAACAATACTGATGTGTATTATTGTGATGTAACTTTACGTTGTTTTAATCTTGCTTGTTGCTTTATACCTTTTTCGTTGACTCTTTTTCCAAATTCCTTGTGGTCCCCCCCCCCCCCCCCACCGACTGTTTTTTGCTTTGTTCGTGTTTTTGTGTGTGTGTGCTTTATTTTTACCAGTTCTGTTGCAGTTGTTTTGTTGATGTGATTTCTCAGCAATTTAAAAAATGTATTTTAAAAGTGCGCGTGTGTGTGTGTGTGTGTGTGTGTGTGTGTGTGTGTGTGTGTGTGTGTGTGCGTGTGCGCGCGCGCGCACGCGTGTGTGTCAATGGAAATGTTTGTAGTTTTATTTCTTTGTAAAGCGCCATGAAAAGAATTTTTTAGATATGTGCGCTTGATATTTTAAGTACCAATTATTATTATTATTATTAAATGCATTCGTTTTTGTTACCAGGACAGACTTCGCTCACATCTCCAGAACCGGCGGCCTCCCCCCAAAAAAACCCCAACCCCACCATGGCTTTCTCCATCTCTTACGAGGGTCTGACCCGAGGGAACATCCGCCACATCTACTCCTACAAACCCACGCGCTTATTCACCCCGCAGCCGCTACGCCCCTTCGGCAAAACCACCCAGTTCCTCCCCCAGCCCCTCAGCAGGCGGTTCCCTCCCCGGTTCTACGACTACTACCCGGCTTTCGACATCGGCCTTCCCAGGGCGCCCGCTTTCGATCGCCTCTCTGCGGAGGAGGTGCGAGATCTGGTGGAGAGAGTTCGGAGACCCATCGCCTGCCAGCGAGGAAGAGGAGGAGGGCGCGGGGGGCGAAACCGAAGCCCCGAATCGAAAAGGTCGAAGGGTGACGAAAGGTCAGGAGGTCACGAAAGGTCGAAAGGTCACGAAAGGTCGAAAGGCCACGAAAGGTCGAAAGGTTATGAAGGGTCCAGGTCAGAGGATAACGATAAGGTGGTGAGGTTTGAAAATCTCGACGATCCTCAAGGCGAAGGTCGTGAGCTTGCTCGTGAAGGGGAGATTTCCACAGTGGAGAGTTCTGATAAGGTCGAGGAGGTCAAGGACGAGGGGTCGAAGGGTAAAGGTGAAGGTGAGGGTGAAGGGGTCGAAAGCGGTTCGAGTATGGAGAGCGAGAGGGAAGGGGGGAAACTGCCGGAATTGATTGACAGGGAAAACGAGAGAGTGGAAAAAGTGATGCTTCGGAGTGAGAAGAAAAAGAAAAACAGAGCTTCTTTCTTGCCTCCAATCAAGAAGTGAACATAAGCCTGATTTATAATAGTGTGCTCTGAAAACGCAAGCATGCGCGTGCGCACACACACACGCACGCGCGCGCACGCACGCACACACACACACACACACACACACATGTACACACCACACACACACACACACACACACACACATGTACGCATATGCATGCACACGCGCCACTTCTTCGCACACCTACACATATCTTTTTACGTGCTTGCGTATAAATATGTACACACACACACACACACACACACACACACACATTACATCTCATCATTTTTTAATTCCAAGGGTTAATGATAATAATCTCCCTTCGTTAGAATTAAACATTAGATTATAAAATGCCATTAAAAAAAAAAAAAAAAAAATTATGTTTTTAATCGATGCTAATAGCACTGCATGCTTATCTGTTCAGGATGTTGCAACTGTGGGACTGTATAGTTTATTATCATTCTACAGTATTTGTCTCTGCCGAGGAGGCAAGCAAAATATGGTTGCTTGGCTTACCCTGGCTAAAAGACTCCAGGGATCATCCCGACGGCGAAGAAGCATTGAACACTAAGGTACAAATGCATCAGCTAGGGATGAGAACATTACTCTATGTGACCGATTTTTGATTACCCTGCCACGTGCGCAGCCACAAAAAGAAAAGCAAGCTTCGGGGTCTAGCGAAATATGAAATGTTTTTGCCCACATTTTATCCCCAGATTTTTGAAAAAATTGGGGATGCCGAGGGGTCTTTTGTAAAAAATAGTTCCCCCACCTTCTGGAAGTTCTGTGCTTGTACAAAGTTCCTCTAAAAATGCAGTAGCTCTACTTGACTCTGCCTTTTCCCTTTGCTTTACTATCATCTATCATTCTTTAGTTCCCCCACCTTCTGGAAGTTCTTGTGCTTGTAACTTCCTCTAATCTGCCACTACTCTTTGACTCTGCCTTTTCCCTTTGCTTTCTATCATCTAACTATCTTTCTGACTTATTGGCCCGCTCTCCTGCCATTTTTCAAACAAAATCTTCCAAATCATTTTTCTCCTTTACGAGCTCGAAATCGGAGTGTGTCGGCTGTACGCAGCTAGAGAGACCAGTGAAAACTGAAAACCATTTTTCATTCGTACCTTACCCATTATGGCCATATGGCCTGGGAACGCAGAAGAAGAAGAAACTCCAGATTTGTTTGTTGATTCAAAAGAATGCATGATTTGGATTCTCTGCCTCTCTTTCTCTCTCTGTCTCTATGACATGGGCCAATGACTTACTCATTTAAACCATTTCAGTTTTCAGTGTTCAGTGTTCTGTGTGTGTGTGTGTACGCATGCAAGCATGTATGAAGGCGCATGTATGTGCACACTGCAGTGTGTGTGTGTAAGTGTGTATGTGAGAGTGTGCGTGCACGTGTATGATTGTGTGTGTGTGTGAGAGAGAGAGAGAGAGAGAGAGAGAGAGAGAGAGAGAGAGAGAGAGAGAGAGAGAGAGGAGTGAGAGAGAGAGAGAGACTAAAAGAGAAGAAGGCAAACGGCAACACGCTAAAGGTAATCCACATGTTGAATGTAGGAAACTCAACAGAACACACTCAAGATGTCATCATATTTTATTACTTTTTCTCACACACACACACACACACACACACAAACGCATTATTTGCAATTGAAAGGCACGATGAATCGCAATTATTATAGTGGTTTAAAAACAATTAAAAAAGGGAATATCAAAAGCCAAAGAGACCAGTATATGGCATAAAATATATGCGCATGAATACATGCACATAAAGTGTTCAGTAACCTATGTGTAACATGCATGTTAGGAAAAATGTAACAGTGTTGTGTTGGGTGTTCCTGTGTTCAATAGCATGGCCAGCAAACAAGACAAGTGTCTGCTCTACAAATGTTTGATTCTACTCAGTTTCCAGGGACGCCAGACAGAAAAGTGGCTTCCAGGGACAGGGTGCCCATTTTTAACTGTTTCCAGGGACAAATACCCTTTAGGGGGGGGGGGGGGGGGGGGGGGGGGTAGGCATCCCTGCAGCATATCAAAAAGTATACATCATAATATATGCCTTAATTTGCCACCTTTCGTTCTTTAACAGACATTGAAATGTCCTTGTGTTCTCATGTTTCACAATATAAAAGAGGTTATCTGACAAATTGATACGTTTTTAGAGACGGGCTTTCCTCTCTTCTTGTCTCATACTCGACTTTCATACCAATTATTTTCCTGAAAAAAAAAAAGAAAAAAAAGAAAAAGTATTGACTGAAATACATATAAAAGAAGCAAAATATGAAATTCCATGAAAAGTTGACCCCTCTCTTTAAAAAAAAACCCCAAATCACACCAAGGCAAAGCAAAAACCTTACTCATGTTCACAAAAACAGAATACCAACATTTTTTTTAATGTACAGTATTCTGAACTAGCTGTACACTCACAACACAATTTGGTTTAAAAAAAAGAAGTTTTTCCCCTTTCCCTTAACTCCGTTGAGGAGTCATCATTGTGGGCGCCCCGATAAACTCCTCAACAGAGGAAGGTTAAAATAAAGTAAAACCACAAATATCTGAATTCTCTTTTTTTCTGCACCGGTTCTTGCCAAATAACTATTATTCATTTTTGTTTGTTAAGCACACACATACACACACAGCCCTGAAGATCAGGTTTTATGTCTCCTCGGCTTTCCCCCCGTGGGGATACCGGGGGGGGGGGGGGGGTCTTTTGTACAAATAGTTCCCCCACCTTCTGGAAGTTCTGTGCTTGTAACTTCCTCTAATTCTGTCACTCTCTTTGACTCTGCCTTTTCCCTGTGCTTACCGTCATCTGCTATCTTTCTACCTTACCCGGTCCATTCTCCTGCATTTTTAAAAAAAAAAAAAATTCTTGCAAAGATTTCCTCCAGCCGAAGTCGGACATGCTGGGCCCTAACTATTTATTAGTTAGGCGCATAACGGCAGCATGACGCATCCACGCTCATATGACAGGAAATTGTCTGAGCGAACGAAGAAGAAGAAGAAGAAGTCTCCTCGGCTGCAAGAGTAGCACACGTGACAGGAAAAAACACCACCATTATTTCAAATACGAAGCCAGTATAGTATTTCTTTGATTTTCTTTGATTTGATTCTCTTTGGTTCGCACAAATTTGTCCGGTGAAAGGCAGAAGCTACTGTCGACCTTTTTAACCTTTTCACCGCCAAAGTCGCATTTTAGCACCACAGTGATTTAACACCTATGTCACTAAAAGGCATCAAATTGGGGTCTATTATCCAAAGACCCTGTTGTCTTAGTTTTGGGAAGTAAGGATAGACCTTATTTTATATCTGTCACAGAAGAATCCCCAATACTGCAGATGGATTTTGTTCTCTACCTAGGTAAATTAAATGGTAATTTTTGGCTGAAAAATGGCTGGCGGTGAAAGGGTTAATTACATTAGCAATAGTACCTTCTGGGTTTTCATCTGACGAATCACTGGAACATTTTTCTTTGGATTGGAAATGAAAGGATTCTTTAACCCTTTCACCGCCAATGTCGCATTTATGCACCACAATGGTTTAACACCCATGTCACTAAAAGGCATCAAATCAGGGTCTGTTATCCAAAGACCCTATTCTCTTAATTTTGTGAGCCAAGGATAGGCCTAATGTTATGCATGTCACAGAGGAATTCGCAATAATGCCCCACATGGCCAAAGAGGGCGTTAAACCCTATTATCACCAATCTGCAATATTGCAGATGAAAATGTTCACTACCCAGTTAAGTGGGTATTTTTTGGCTGAAAAATGGCTGGCGGCGAAAGGGTTAAGGTTTAAACATTTTTTTTCTTAACACACCACCAACACATATCTTTCTTTCTTAAAACCTTTGGGAATGTTGTTGTTGTTGTTCCCTGGCTTAAAGACTCCAGGGATCATCCCAACAGCCGAAGCATTTGAACACTATGGTACAAATGCACCAGCTAGGGATGAGAACATTACGTGTGTGTGTGACCATTTCTGATTACCCCGCCACGTGGGCAGCCACACCCCGACTTCGAAGGATTTTAGACTGATGATGTTATGAGAGGAGTTTGCCATGGCTTAAGACAATCCCCGCATAACTAATGCAGAGCATAACATTTTGATGTAGCCTTGCTGTTCTAGCTCCGACACAGTCTCATACCAAGGCGAAACCTTTGGGAATAAAATAATTAGCAAAACGCGTTAAAAAAAATCTAGTGAAATTTACAACGTGCCAAAGAAACGGAAGATTTTTCTGCCCCAAAACTGCTTCTTTATAGGTCTCCTTTATTCTTATTTTTCACTCTTCTAGCACCATGGGCAAATATATACAGTGAAAATCGCTTAAGTCAAAATTGAAGGGACTGAAATTTTATTTTGAAATAGCCAATATTTTGAGTACTTAAGAAGACATTTTTAGCATAAAGATTGTGAAATTGGGACCAACAACTTACTATGAGTTATTCAGTGTTTTTGAGTTATAAATCCGTTTTTGAGTTATCAGGATTCCACTGTATTCGCCCAAGACATCACTCTTAGACTCTACACTCCCACCACCAAATGCAAAGACATTCACTGCCAAGCACCCTGCCATGTGTTTGTCTGGTTTTTTTTTATAGAGCCTTTGTCACTGTTTTTTTTCTCTCTCATCCGTTAAAGCAATGCGCGGGTGCTTGAAAACCCCCAACAAAGTTACTTCCACTCTTGTCGGTTGAGATGCAGACCTGTTTACCCCCTACACAAGTCTTGATAGTCTGGATAGCTGAAATAAAGTAGTTTTGGTGCAAAATGTGCAGTTTTATTCATTAAAACCATCAAACAATGTTCATTGAAAATGAGTAATTAGAGCATTATTTTCAATTTTGAAGAGTAGTAGAGGTCCAAATTGAGTAGAATACTACTCGAAAAGAGTAGAGTAAACAGGTCTGGAGATGTGACAGACAGCCAAGAACTTTAAAAAAATACATGGCGCTAGAAACGTTAAAACGGGCAGTTTTTGGTCGCAATCTCTGTGGAAGAAATGCAGTGGAAATAAAATACGACTGGCAGTTTTGCAATAATAGACAATCTCAACAATCACAAACACACATATCGTTGCTGTCCGGCGCTAACCGTGTACCTGCAAAATTTGACAAAAATAGATTTCCCACTGAAACCCCTTCTAATGACCGGCGAAGCGAAGTTAAAGTTTTTCGTCCTCTTGGCAGAGCCATACGGGACATTTCTATGACCTCACACAGGTCTTCTATAAATATCTTGTGTCTGCGACCAATGGAAATGTTCAAATTTGTCACATGATCTACACGCATTCACTGGAAATCCTACAGTCTTGACACGCTAACCGTGTAGCTGCCGGCACAGAGATTGCAGCTGTCGATCTCCCATTGTTTGACAACTACGGCGCGAAGCGTTTAACTGAATGATCACGGAAACTTTAGGTGTTAGGCAACTTTTATTGTGTCACATGTTTACTCATCGGTAAAGAAGAAGAGTCAAGCGTATATAAAATGGGGAATGACATTGTAGCAGATGACATGTTTTTTTATGCTTCTGTAAAATCACTCATTTTGCAGATACACATTTAGCGTCAGACAGCGATGATATGCACACACACACACACACCAGAACAGTTAGCGTCAGACAGCGATGATATGCACACACACACACGCACCAGAACAGTTAGCGTCAGACAGCGATGATATGCACACACACACACGCACCAGAACAGTTAGCGACAGACAGCGATGATATGCATATACACACACACACGCACCAGAACAGCAGCTGTCCCCTCTTCTATCTGCATGGGTGTTCCTGGGAAATTAAAAAAATCCAACAAGGAGGCGGCCCTGGCGGAGTGCAGGAGCAGCACACACACACACATTTACTGCTCTTTTTTCATCCCTCTAGACTAGTACAAGTGCTACATTCCTTTGAAATATAGCAAATGCTTATAAAATATATAATACAGGACCTTTTTATTGTACAAATGTGTGTATGTGTGTAAGAAAATCGTTGCTTCTCAAATTCTCATTATCGGGCGACCGCCGGCTCTGGGTAATTTAAAAATCCTGCAATTCAGGACATCCTGCAAAAAGGAGCATCCATGTGTCCGGCAGTCGTAGTTGGAAATGCCAGGCCGACATACACACACACACACACAAAAAAAAGTGATGATTCCCAGAGGATACAACAGGATATGTAGAGTGGCACAGAGGCAACACGTTCGCCTCGTGCACGATAAACCCGAACCAGGGTACAGGGGATTTTCCCTCTCACTCTGCACCAGGCCTTGTATGGTCTGAACGTGGAGTCTTTCCGATGATGAGACGATAAACCGAGGTCCCGTGTGCCCATGCACTTAGTACACGTTAAACCCAGTGGCAACGAAAAAGTTGTCATTTGGTCAAAATTTACACACACACCCCTTTCCTTCCTCATCAGTGACACAAAACTTGCTGAGCGACTTATAAGGCTCTTCTTATGCGCCATCACACATATCAAGGAACCATGTGCATGGGGCCTTTTGGGTGGTGCAGCGCTAGTTGTGATGCGCTCTCCAGGTGGGAGCAGCCTGATACCAATGTACCAATACCAATGTAACAGTCTCCATTAGCTATGCATTTAAAAATTATTTTTTTTACAGTAAAGTCTGTAACAAAACACAGGTTAACTTTTTTTTCAACATTCCATAAAATAGTATTTTGCATAATTATATATATATATATATACACTCATTTGTACTCAGCTCAATATTGGATGGGTTTTGAAAGCATTTCATAATTTAAATGATGATAATTGCATAGATATAATTTGTTTAAATGTTATACGTTTTTTGGGTGGAGGGAGTTAAACACAATTCATGATAAGGATCGTTATTTACATCATATCTAGTCAAAACTCAAGAGAGTACCGTATAAATATACTTAAAACAAGCGCGAAATCGCAATAGTTTGTGGCACGCGGTCTATTTTTACCACTCCAATCATGAGTTACCTCCCCTGGCTTTTCAATAATTTTAATCTGTAAACCAGAATGTTATCTCTGCACCATTTCGTAACTTTTTATATCTTTTGGAAAACATTTAAAACTATGTATCCTACTTGTGCTCATCGAAAGAAGCACCGCATACTCGTCGTGTCTGTTGTAGTGTCTGTATTACGTATGTTTATTATTTTGTACGCTTTTAAAATACATCATTTTAAAGAGCGGCCAGAAGTGTAGCCTCGATTTGAAGTGCGACAATTTTGTCAAAATGTGCGACAATTTTGGACCGACAGACTGACCGACCGACAAAGTGAGTTATAGGTTTGTGGCTTGAGCCACAAACAAAAATTGTCAATGATATTGCTCAGTTTACAATTGCTAACACTATTCGATGGCTTGGAGTCAAAATGGACTATCTTTAGATATTGTGAAAATTAATAACTTGTTTTAAAAAAAGACTGCAGAGATATAAAAAGCATACTCCCCATTTTATATTATTTGCAGCATTTTGTAATACAAGTTCTTAGTTTTTTGCAATGTTATCAATAATAAGTCAATGGACTATCTAAAGATAGTCCGTTTTGACTCTAAGCCATCGGACTATATTTCTTTATCATTTTTCTTGTCACAAAGACACACAGAAGAAACGAGGGTAAAGGTCAAGATGTGCCACCCCCCCTACATATCTCGGTTAATTGTATTTTTCCGTTATTGCCTTTCTTACCATACATAAAGCTGTATTTTAGGAACATTTTTAGCTAATAACCTTTTTGGAATACTAACCCTATCCCTAACCCTAACCCTACCCCCCACCCTATAAGACGGGAAAACGCAACGAACCACAACTGTGACAAATCGCGGTGTACTGCAGTACATAGTGGGGGGTAGGGTTAGGTTTAGGGCTAGGGTTAGGGATAGGGTTAGTATTCCAAAAAGGTTATTAGCTAAAAATGTTCCTAAAGTACAGCTGTATGTATGGTAAGAAAGGCAAAAACGGAAAAATAGAATTAACCGAGAAATGCAGGGGGGGTGGCACATCTTTACCTTTACCGAAACGAGTTATAGCGATACTGTGATACTCACCAAAAACAAAACAACAACAAAAATATCACAGGTCCAAATGTGAAACGAAATGGAACAGAGAGGCACTATCATCATTAAATACAACAAGGTTGACACAAACGTCAAAAATTCTCCAAATATTACAATGGCTTGGAGTCAAAAGGAGCTATCTTTAGATAGTCCATTGACATATTATTGAACTTATCAGGGCTCCCCAAAACGACCAAATTGGGCGTATTTACGCCTTAAGTCTGGAAATCACGTCTTATAATTTTCAATCAGGCGTGAATTTCACGTCTTCAAATTGTAATTGGGAGGTGAAATCACGCCTTTAAAATCTTACCTAAGCGTGAAAAGATGATCAAGTTGTACAAATATAAAACATGACGAAAGATCATACTCGCTCTTGTGGCAGACGAGCCGATAGGCATAACCCGACGAGCAAGCGTCAATAAAAAAAAAAGCACTGTCTGAACCCGACATTCTCATTGGCTAGGCTATTTTTTTGAAGCCAATCAGAAAGTGGTTTACAGATAATTGGAGAAAGAAAGAAAAATGGCTTTAAGAGCGTGGTTGAAATTGGGGGGGTGGAACAAAGAGAAAGCTTGACGATCTCGAAGAATCCGAAGGTGAAAGGCAAGAAAAGGGAGAGAAATCTACAGTCAAGAAGTTTAGTGAGAAGTGGCTGACTGAATTCAAGTGGCATCGATATGATCGTGAAACCAAGGTAATATACTGCAGTGTTTGTCATGACGCAAATAGATAAAAAAAGCGAAAGATCAGCATGTACGTATCAGGCACAACAAACTTTCAACACTCTGTCACTTCTTTAAAATTCTGGCAAGTAGTGAAAAAAATTCTTTAGATTGTTGGGCAGGAGTGAGCCCACTTCTTAAACTTGTAAGAAATGTGGAGCGCTGACTTATTACGAAAACTAATAACTTGCATAAAAAAAGACTTCAGAAAACTAAAAAGCATAACCCCTTTTTATATTATTTGTAGTCTTTTTCAATACAAGTTCTTAGTTTTCGCAAGAAGTTCAATAATATGTCGATGGACTATCTAAAGATAGTCCGTTTTGACTCCAAGCCATCGTATTTTAAGATAAAAGTGGAGGCGATAGTCGCACATAACTTAAAACAAATCAATGTTTAATTAAGAGAGTTGAAAACATCAACACATACATGCATACAAACATACACATACACACACTTTTAAACACACACACACACATGCACTCACACGCACACAAACTCTCTTTCTCTCTCTCTCTCTCTCTCTCTCACAAACACACACTCTCTCTCTCTCTCTCTCTCTCTCTCTCTCTCTCTCTCTCACAAACACACACTCTCTCTCTCTCTCTCTCTCTCTCTCTCTCTCTCTCTCTCTCTCTCTCTCACACACACACACAGAGTGAAATACATTAACAGTACATTTATAATTCCAAATGGATTTGATATATTTAAACACACACACACACACTCTCTCTCTCTCTCTCTCTCTCTCTCTCTCTCACACTCTCTCTCTCTCACACACATACACACACACACACACAAACCAGGCACGCATGTGCACACGCACACACACACACACACAAAGAGACTGACAGCGATATACATACACAGTACATTTATCATTCCAAAGGGGTTTGATATATTTAAGCCATCATTGCATCATTCCAGTAAGATGGAAGACATTTGCAATTTATAATCAATCAATAGTCTCAATTTAAAACACAAACCTGGTTATAATGGGCATTACAGAAATAACTTTCAACGTTGTTGTCGATAAAACGTTTTTAAAAAAACAAACAGTTCGCAAACAACAAAAACAGGAATTAAACCCAAAATGTATTTCTTACTACCCCAAAAATACGGCACGCAAAACACATTGTTTTTTGCGGGGGTGCACAACCCGTTCTTCAACTTCAAGTAAACTTGAAAGAGAAACAATAACATAATGAAGTACACGATGTACAGACTTAAAAATAAATGACGCATTAGTAAAAAAAGTTTAAAAAAAAAAAAAATGCTGCTTGTCAAATGCTTTACATGTGAAATTATATCATCTATACCCCAGTATTGCAACAATTCCCGCTTTAATTTTTTTAATTTTTTTTATAGCTACCATTCCGTTTCGATAGGCAGGCAGGCGTTGTCGCGTGCAAATTTGCAGCTTGTGCAAATTTGCAGCTCGCTACTATGAGAGTGTGCATCAAAACACTATCTGAGCGATCTTAGACGGAAAAAGTGCTGTCTCTATAGGGGATTTGAAGAATGAAAATATCACTTTTTCCGTTAAAAAAATGAACTAATATTTTCTGTCCCGGATAGTACACTTGACACTTGGAGCGCAAGTGAAGTTATAGTGCGCGTGCACTACAACTGCACTTGTAGAGCTGCAAATTTGCACGAGCTGCAAATTTGCACGTGACAGGCGTGTCATGTCTAATAATAATAACATTATAATCATGACCTTGTTACCTATACGCAGCACACAATTTCCCCGCATTGCGACTGCTTTTGATTTTTTATTGCCACAGAACTATTTATAAGCAAAGACCTATGCAGTTGAAACAAGTTTTTATTTCTTTCACACAGGCAAGTGATTGTGATTAGGACTATGGAAAGAGTTTACAAATGCCGCAATGTAAAGAAACAAGGGATAAGAACTCTTGGTTTGGGTAAATGTGATGGTGAAAGCTAAAAAGAAAGAAAAAAAAGCCACAGACTAAAAGAAGTTGAAATGCGTATATTTCTTCCTCATTAACCACGAGAAAGCCTTTGGATTTGGGTTTCGAAAACATATGTCTGGCTCAAAACACACACAGGGCCGGATCACTAAACATAATTCTTTATATATTTACATATATAAACAAAATTGTCACGGTTTTATGTTTAAAAAAATTGTAATGTGAGTGTATCTTGTCAGCACCCTGGGTGTAACAATTTCTCAACTCACGAGAACAAAGTTCAGTTGACTTGACTTGACTCGACTTGACTCTCGACGGCTCACAACTCCCATCAGTCAAACGTTTCCCACCCTTTTCCTCGCTGAGCGCGAGCTTGCTGCGACGACGACAAACCCGACAGGGAGAAAAAAGAAGAAGAAGAAGCAGAAGAAGAAGAAGAGTGCGCACCTTTTAACTTTGAACAATCAAATTGCTCGCCAGGACTAGTAGCTACGCTGGATCTTAGCGCCGGCTTAGGGGCTCCCCTCCTCTCTCCTTCCTGAAGAGCCGACAGCATCACAAAGCCGTTGTCGTCGTCGTCTTCGACATCGACCGCCCCCTCCTTTCCGAAAGCGGCGCTCCTCGCGGTACCCAGACCCGCCAAATCTTCCAGGGCCCGTGATTCGCTGCGGCCGCTGTTTAGCACTGCCGCCCCGTCTTTCCCTGGCTCTCCCTTTTGGGAGAAGAGAGAGGGAGAGGGAGAAGGTCTGGGGGGGAGAACCGGGGGGCGCTGAGGGCGGCGGGATGGGGGAGCGGAATCCGTGGATGATGATGCTGAAATGGAAGTTGACAAGGCAAGATTCAAGACAACTTTTTTCTTCTTTTTTCTTGTCAATAATCATCCACTTTACTTTTCCAAATAATAATATATTTTTTAATCATCAACAAACATGCGCTTGGCAGGATTAAAGATTATTTAACTCATTCAAAGTCGTTCCATCCATATATGTGCGGAATTAATACAAAGCTGTCAGTTTGATGAATTTGCTTCAAGGGAAGTAAATCTGTGTGCGCACCATACTTTGGTCACTTCTAAACTAGCCTCGCTCTCTTAGATTACATTTTTGCCTCTTACTTTGCGTTTGTAGCGGCTTTTTAGTGGGGCAACCAATGGCTGTAGAGAGTTTTTCTATATAAAGTCTATTTATAAAAAGTCTGATCTACCACTTCCCTATGTCTAAACCTGAAGTAAAACCCTGTAATCTTCTTTCATTTCTCCTTTTGTTTATGTCTGTTTTGTTTGTGTGTATGGCTGGAGTGATTTGTGAGTTTTTTTTCAATAATTCAAAATCACTGCCATGCGAAAGAGGTTAAATCCCTTTAGTTAAATTACCTCTTTTGGGGGGCAGGAGGATGGAACACACAAAACAACCCCAACAACACCCCATAATACATTGGGTCATATTATCATCAATTTGATCAAATCAAACAACAAAATAAACGTGAGAAGAAAAGCAACTGTAGGTATTAGGTACTTTATAGTCACAGACGCGTCTCTGTGAAATTCGGGTTGCTCCCACCTGGAGAGCACGTCGCAGCCAGAGGCGCGCCAACCTTCTTTTTTTTTTTTTGCATGCGATTTTGTGTGTGATTTTTTTTTAATGACACTTGGTAGTGTTAGTAGGGGTAAATTTTGACCAAATGACAACTTTTTCGTTGCCACTGGGTTTAACGTGTGCTAAGTGCATGGGCACACGGGACCTCGGTTTATCGTCTCATCCGAAAAGACTCCACATTCGGACCGTAAGGCCTAGTGCAAAGTGAGAGGAAAAAATCCCCTGTACCCAGGTTCGAACTCGGGTTTACTTGACACGAAGCGAACGCGTTACCACTGCGCCACTCTACGTAGCGTGAACAAGGTTTCTGTCAGGGTAACAAACTGTATTCTTTGCAAATCACACAAAAAGTATTTTGATGTCAAATGAATTTAACCCTTCCACCACCAACATTCACCTTTTGGTACTAATATTGATTCAACACACATTTCACTAAACCTCATCAATTAATCAGGGTCTGTTTCCAAACGACCTTGGGCTTAGTGCTTTTGAAAGATTTAAAGGCCCATCAGGTCACGTGTCAAAATCATGGGTTTCAAGTGTTTTCCCTCTTATAGCTGGTAAGAAATCTTGTTTTGACCAGGTTTGACTCCCATACAAATGTCCCCCCCAAAAAAATTGAAAACGAAACATCAATTTAAAGAGCAGCCGCAATTTGAAGTTGGGGACATTTGTATGTGGGTCACAGCTACCTAGAAAAAACCAAGGGACTTAATCGTGGTGTGTCAGTGTGTCTTTAAGTATAGATCTTATAGTACACATGCCATACGGGGAATCATAGTATTGCACATACTCCTTTTTGTTTTTCAACCCACGAGAATTTGACTAAAATATTTTTGTTATAAAAAAAAGTCTGGTGATGCAAGGGTTGAACTCCTCCGAAGTCGGAGTGTGGCTGCCCACGTGGCGGTGTAATCAAAAACGGTCACACACGTAATAAGTGTTCTCGTCCCTAGCTGGTGCACTTATGCTACATAGTGTTCAAGTGCCACGGCTGTTGGGATGATCCCTGGAGTCTTTAAGCCAGGGTAAGAAAACAAACAAACAGACAAACAAGGGTTGAACTTTCGCTTGCTTTTTGAATCCGCTCAATCTAAGCTGCGTTTCCTTACCGGAATTCGTTGGTGCGTTGACGACGCTCTGCCTTGGGCGTGGTCTAGGGACGGGAGGGGGAGGGCGGAGGGGAGGGGCGGACCTTGGAAGGGTAGTAGAGGTGGAGGAGCCGGTGGTGGTGGTGGGGCAGGAGAAAGGGTCTTTCCCGGAAAGACCGGACACACGATTCCCAAAGTTACTAGCAGCTGGCAAAGATTTTGTAGAACGACTGTGCGTGGCATCTGTCTCGGCCCAGTTCTTCTTCACTGGGTTTGCCTTTACGGACGCAGGGTTAAACGCGGTGGAAAGGAGATCCAGATCCACCAAAGGATCTTCAGCTTGGATGTCAGGCTTTGCTGCTTGGCTTTCCCGCAGCAGAACCTCACTGCCTACGTTGCCGGTCGGCTCCAGTCCTGGTACGGTTGTTGTTGTTGATGAAAACGGATCAACCAGAAGATCAGCCTTGGTGGAATCAACCTCATGGCCACGACTTCTACTCGAGTTTGCAGAGGCCTCCGCGGCACCATCAGGGTACACGGGCCGGTTTTCCAAAGCTCGACGGTAAGTCCCCGAACGCTGCTGACAGCCCGCCGAAAATTCGGCCATCGCAGTCGAGCCAAACTCTTTGCCGTCGGTGTTCGCCGTACTTTCGCGTCCCCAGGTCGAAGAAGCCTCCTCCTTGGACATCATCAGGGGATCGAACTGAACATCGTCTTCCTCCGTGGACTCGAACCGAATCAAGGGCTGCTCGGGCTGGGTTTTGACTGGCAAGGGGGCAGAAGAAAGAGGAGAACATGAAGAAGATTCGCCCTTTTCGGGCTCATCTCTCTTGAAGGAGGTTTTGCGAGGTCTGGGAACAGGAGGAGGTTTAGGCTGGGATGGGGCTGCGTCTATTTCCCGCCCCCCTGTGCTTCTTTTCACGGGAACAGGCAGTGGCGGGGTTTTCAGCGAATGACTGCGAGCAGACCCAGAGGTTGAGATCAGACGATCCGCCATTATCAGTTTGTCAGGGATGCTGGGCTTCTCTTTGGCAATCGGGGGGCGGGGGGATGTGCTCTGTGACGCGATGAGGCGATCTTTATGGGGGATCAGTCTGTCTGGGATTGCACCATCTCTCTGCCGCTGCTGTTGTGAAGTTCCTGCACAAAAAAAATCAATCAACATTCTTGTAGATTTGTTGTTCTTCAAAAGTTTCGTGAATACATTGATAACAAGGATTCAGACTTCATGCACGCACACACGGCAGGATGAAAAAAACTTTGTCAGCTTATTCTTTAAAGACCCACCACGTCACGTGTCGAAATCACAGTTTTCATGTGTTTTCTCTTTCATAGCTGGTAAGAAATCTTCCTAGCATAAGAGGGAATGACACGTGACGTGGGAGGTCTTTAACCTTCAATAAAGATGATTTTGACATGACTTGACACACACACACAACACACACACACACAACACACACACAACACACACACACACACAAGAATGCAGTTTACTTGAACATGTCTTTCTTTATTGACAATCTTTTCAAATCTTACTTTCTTTATTGACAATCTTTTCAAATCTGACTTTCTTTATTGGCAATCTTTTCAAATCTGACTTTCTTTATTGGCAATCTTTTCAAATCTGACTTTCTTTATTGGCAATCTTTTCAAATCTGACTTTCTTTATTGGCAATCTTTTCAAATCTGACTTTCTTTATTGACAATCTTTTCAAATCTGACTTTCTTTATTGGCAATCTTTTCAAATCTGACTTTCTTTATTGACAATCTTTTCAAATCTTACTTTCTTTATTGACAATCTTTTCAAATCTTACTTTCTTTATTGACAATCTTTTCAAATCTTACTTTCTTTATTGACAATCTTTTCAAATCTTACTTTCTTTATTGACAATCTTTTCAAATCTTACTTTCTTTATTGACAATCTTTTCAAATCTTACTTTCTTTATTGACAATCTTTTCAAATCTTACTTTCTTTATTGACAATCTTTTCAAATCTTACTTTCTTTATTGACAATCTTTTCAAATCTTACTTTCTTTATTGACAATCTTTTCAAATCTGACTTTCTTTATTGACAATCTTTTCAAATCTTACTTTCTTTATTGACAATCTTTTCAAATCTTACTTTCTTTATTGACAATCTTTTCAAATCTTACACACAACAACAAAAAACTGACCTTCAGACTGACCAGAAACAGATGCAGGTGACCTTGCAGGAGCAGGAGCAGGAGCAGGGGCAGGGGAGAGGGAATCCTGCTGTGTGGGCCAAGGCCCAGCTTCACCTGACGAACTGGACGATGCATCTCCATCCCCTGTGGCCTTCTGCCAATAACATAATTTTTTTAATTTATTATTTTGTTTTTTTGATTGAACAATTTCTTTTCATTAGACAAATTACATGACATGAAGACAAAACAAAACATGTATACTCACATAATAATTGATGAACTTAATAATAATAATAATAATAATAATACATAGTATTTATTTAGCGCCTTTCTTTAGAATTAAACTCAAACTTAGTATCGTAAGTGATCGAAAAGCAAGAAAGGATGATAACTTTTAACAGCAAATGGTAGTGAGATCAACAGTATTGATAATGGAAACATTATCATTTTGTTTTTTATTCATGTGTGTGTGTGTGTGTGTGTGTGTGCTGTGCGCACCTGTTGGATTTATGCGCGATGTTTAGCTGAGCGAAACTGTTATAAAATTCGTTTCATCATGTCATCGCCTCAGCAGTCAACTGAGAGCCTCTCATGGTGACCTCAGTTTCGGTTTTTCGATCCAGTCTATGCCTTGGTGAGTTCGGGTCAAAGTCATGGAGGAGCAGTGTGTTCTGGGGAGCTGTCGGTGGACGGTTGTGGTGGCGCCCTCGGAGGAGGACCTCACTCACGCTGGCTCCGCGACTAAGAGAATAGTGTCGTCAGTAGGGGGCTTAGTAGGTGGTGTCCTAAACAGGCTCTGCTGAGCTCCACCGAAGTGAATCAGCAGCAGTGCAGTGTCTCCTCGGTTGGTTGCCTCCTGACGGCCTAACATAGATTCAGCTCCCCTTGGACTGCTGGTTTCGGATTCTGCGACCTGAACAAGCCGGGGTGTGGCTGCGTGTTGGGACTCGGAATGAGCGGCGTGGGAGCAACGCCACTGTACGGCCCAGAAGATGGGACAGCAAAAACAAAAACAAAACAAAACTGGAGAGCCTCATCTTTGAACCTGCCCATTCCCCGTGGGGAAAGCGGGAGGGGGGGGGGGGGGGGGGGGGAGTGTCTTTCGTAAAAATAGTTCCCCCACCTTCTGGAAGTTCTGTGCTTGTAACTTCCTGTAATCTGCCACTCTCTTTGACTCTGCCTATTCCCTTTGCTTTCTATCATCTACTATCTTTCTGACCCATTCTCCTGCCTTTTTAGAAAAAAAATCTTCCAAATAACTTTTCTCCCTTGAGCTCCTCCGAAATCGGAATGCGTCAGCTGTACGCAGCGGGGAGACCAGTGAAAACTGAAAACCGGACACATACGTACCTTACCCATTATGGCCATATGGCCTGGGAACACAGAAGAAGAAGAAGAAGAAGAAGAAGAAGAAGAAGAACCTGCCCTGTCCCCACCGCAGCAGGCAGTTCAGGGCGACGATCTGCCTCACCAGCCATTTTCGAACCCACTCAACAACCGATTGAGCAGAGAGTTGTCAGCCAATGGTCGACTTATGGCGATTATTTGCCCGCCAGGGGGCATAGCGCTCGAGTGGGGCTTATCACGCTATATTCTTAGTTGGGCGTAGTGAGAGAGAGAGAGAGAGGGTTGGACTCCTCCCTATCTCTCTCTCTCTCTCTTTATCCCCAACTAAGAATATAGAGAGGATTAGCCCCACTCGAGCGTTTTGACACATGGTGGTCAAAAGAGCCCGCTAAGTCGCTCATTAGCTGAGCAACCGCGTAGAACATCGTCATCAAGTGATCAGCAACACCATCATCATCAAAGTTAGGTATTAGGTATTAATAGGTGTTAGGTACTAACTTTATAGTCACAGAGGCGTCTCCGTGAAATTCGGGTTGCTCCCACCTGGAGAGCGCGTTGCAGCCAGAGGCACGCCACCAATTTTTTATTTTTTTTATTTGCATGCGATTTTTGTGTGACTGATGAGGAAAGAAAGGGGGGGGGGGGGGAGGGGGGGGTAAAGTTTGACCAAATGACAACTTTTTTGTTGCCACTGGGATTAAAGTGTGCTAAGTGCATGGGCACACAGGACCTCGGTTTATCGTCTCATCCGAAAGACTCCACGTTCAGAGACCGCAAAGTGAGAGGAAAAATCCCCTGTACCCCAGGTTCGAACTCGGGTTTACTTGACACGAGGCGAACGCGTTACCCTCTGTGCCACTGTACACTCTTGACTCATCCCAATGGAAATACCATAAAATGCAGCCAACGCAATACCTCGGTGAACAAAGGTCCCTCGATGCTGGTGGCAGAGCGCGTCATGGTCAAGGTCAGGGTCTCCTCCGTTGCCGAGGTGACGTCCACCAGGCTGAAGCTCTGGTGATCTGGGTCAGGGTCAGGGTCAAGGTCGTCACCGCGGTGACCGTTGCCCTCTTCTCTGTCGTCCACCACCACAGTCGTGTAAACGGTGCTCCTGCCGGTCACGCAACAACAACATGGAAAAACTTGAAACTTCTGCAAGGGACTTAACTCTGCGCAATGTCAACATTATGAGATTACTGAACAAGCCGGGGTGTGGCTGCGAATTGGGATTCGGGATGAGCGGCGTGGGAGCAACGCCACTGTACGGCCCAGAAGATGGGACAACAACAAAACCCAAACCCCAACAAAAACATGAGAGTACTTTGGCAGTACAGTGGAAACTCCCTTATACAAGACTCCCTCCCACTTAATACCTATTTCTCAGAGACATTGCCCTCCTTTGTAAGTATTAAAATTACCTCCCTTATGCAACTCCCTCCCACTTAAGACCTTAGCTTGGATGATTTTTCAAGGTCTTAAAAGGGAGGTTCCGGTGTAGTTTAGCCAATCGTCTTGATAATTATCTCGTATTTTACTGTGGTTTAAAAAAATAAACAAAAATAAACGGACACTTACATAGCGCTTTTTATAGAGCACAAAGCGCTTTACAATCAGCATTGAAACACTCACAGACATACACACCCAAACACGCACACAGACACATACAGACACACACACACACATACACACAACAGACACACACTCATGTGCACACATGCGAGTGAACGCTTTCTTGCACACAGACATACACACACAGACCCACACACATTTCATCAAACACACAGAAAACACATTATCACTGAAACACACACACACTTACACAAACATACACACACAGACCCACACACACTTCATCAAACACATTCTCACTGAAACACACACACACTTACACAAACATACACTTGTACAAACATGCGCGCACGCACACACACACACACAAACATAATTATACTTGCACACACTCACTCCCCCACTCTCTCTAGCTGAACACAATCTCTCCTGCACACACATACACTCATACACATGCAAGCAGATATACCCACACAGCATACAGAGTTAATTAAATCCTCCACTGATTTTGTGTGAGCAAAATTATTATTAGACCCAGATTGGTCGGTCGTAAGTCTGATTGGGGGAGGGAGTCAAAACAGAGACAATATTTTGTTGATTTTTGAGCAGAAAAAAACAAAGATTAAACGTTTTCAAGTCGTACTCTAGAAGGAATCGCAATAGAAAAGGTTGGATTGAGGAGGTCATATGTGACCCAGCACCACGAAAGGGACATTAAGTCGCTAGGCTAGTTTCTCACAACAGGCTTGGAAAGTCAAAAATCTCTTCTTTTTTCTCTTCAATTTTGAGATATGGGTATTTTTAAGTTCTGTAACATCTTTTCCTTCATATCTAGAACAGATTTTTTTTAATAGGGTCTCTAAATGGTCATATAAGTGTTTTAAAAAAGAGTAGGTCAAAACATTTTCTTCAGCTAGTCTAGACTTTAGACATTAGTTTTCGTAAAATGGCCGACTCTCACCCTACTAACTTAAAAATGCTCATAACTCTGGAACGGAAAAAAAGATACAAGAATGGTTCTTGTATCATTAGAAAGAGAATTGTCTGAAGTTTTCCAATGTATATTTTCTCAGAATGGCAGACCTGGTTACCCCCTACACAAGTCATGAGTAGTCTGGATAGCTGAAATGAGTAGTTTTGGTGCAAAATGTGTAGTTCTCTTCATTAAAACCATCAAACACTGTTCACTGAAAATGAGAGGCAATCAAGAATTAAAGAGCATTATCATCAACTAGCAGTCCTGCTCGCTACACTTCACACACACACACTCTCTCTCTCTCTTTCGCCTCTCCCCCTCTTTCACTCAGATTCATGATGCAAGGGAAGAAACCAGTGAAAACCAGTCCAGCCAGTCATTCCCCAATTACTACCTGTTTAGTTACTACTCCTACTTCTGACCAGTTTTCAAGGTCAACCTCCAAGGATAAAGTCACCACAGTTACGAATTTTCTATGGGACCCTCCCTGCACCATAATACATCACCACACAAAATATCAAGCCATTCTGTACACCGGTTCGTGAGTTACAGGGCAAACAACGGCCAACCTTTTCAACGGCTTGTCATATGACCGAGGAGGAACAGAGAGATTTTTCTTTTAAGTTAAACGAGTTTTACTGTAGATTTGAGAGAGCAGATTTAGAGGGGGAGTTGGACAGTGTGACTTCACAGTTACATGAGAAAATAAAGGATGTAAGAGGGGAACAAGAGTTTGAAATTGAAGAGAAAGATGTTGAACGTTTGTTTTTGAAGTTGAATGTAAGGAAAGCCGTGGGACCAGATCATGTATGTGGAAGACTGTTGAAAGCATGTGGTTCTCAATTATGTGGTGTGTTTTGTTCGCTTTTTAATTGGTCTTTACGTGATTGTTCTGTGCCATGTATCTGGAAAAACTCTACTATCACTCCTGTTCCCAAGAAAAAGAATCCTGTCATACTAAACGATTACCGTCCTGTTGCTCTAACCTCCATAGTCATGAAATGTTTCGAAAAGATTGTTCTCCAACGCCTCCTTAGTTTCACTAACCAGCACTTTGACTCTTTTCAGTTCGCCTACAAACCCTGCAGGGGGACAGACGATGCCATTCTAACACTTCTGAACAACGCCTTTCTGCACTTGAATAACCCTAATTCTTTTGTTCGTATTTTGTTCATTGACTTCTCCTCTGCTTTCAATACTATACAACCTCATCTCTTGGCTCTGAAAATGTTACGTTTAGATGTTGATCCCAAGCTCATTCTCTGGATCGTCAATTTTCTGCTCCACAGAACACAGTCTGTTCGTTTTCATTCTGTTGTTTCCTCTGAAAGGTCGACTTCTACTGGTGCTCCCCAAGGTACAGTTCTATCCCCTATTCTTTTCACATTGTATACTAACGACTGCACAGGTACAGATGAAACACCCGTCATCAAATATTCTGATGACTCTGCAATCCAAGATCTATCAAATTCAGATTCAGTTTATTTTAGTGAAGTTGAAAAGTTTTGTTCTTGGTGTAAATACAACTATTTGGATTTGAATGTAGTAAAAACAAAAGAAATACTGATTGATTTTCGCAAAAACCCACTGCCTGTCCCGATGCTTGTGCTTAACGGTGAGACTGTTGAAAGGGTGAATGATTATACATATCTTGGTACAGTACTAGACAGGAAGCTCACTTTCGATAAAAATGTTGATTATGTTCATAAGAAATGCCAGCCAAGAATTTTTTGTTTACAGAAATTGAGAAACATCGGTGTTCATTCTGACATTCTGCATTCTTATTACCGGTGTTGTATCGAGTCAGTTCTCACTGTTTCATTTCTTTGTTGGTATGGAAGTTTGAGTGTAAGAAGCAAGCGTGTGCTGAATGATATGGTGAATGTGTGCAGTAAGATTGTGGGTGTGAGGCAGAATGGATTACAAGATTTATTTGATGAAAGAGCAGTACAAAAGGCCAGGAAAGTAATTAATGATGACAGCCATGTTTTAGCCAGATATTATGAACTTTTACCATCGGGTCGCCGTTACAGGACGTTGAAGCTGAAAGCTAGAGCACAGAAAACGTTTGTCCCCAGATCAATCAAGCTTTTAAATTCATGATTTATTCTGTGAAATGGTTCTCTGATGAAATGCAGCATGTCCGTCCATTGGAAGTGAACGTGCATGTGTGTGTGTGTGTATGGGTGTGTGTGTGTGTGTGTGTGGGGGGGGGGGGGTGGTGTGTGTGTGTTAGTGTCTGGGGGGGGGGGGGGGGGGAATTATGTACTGTACTGCTGTTCTTTATCAGCATTTTAATTTTTTTTAATTTTTTTTAAGGTCGTTCTTAATCAGTATTATGTATCTTCTTTTTAAAAGAAAGTAATGTTTTATGAATTACAAAATGATTTAAGATGTATATCTTCTTAATTAGCATGTTATTAATAAGTATTATATATGTTTATTAACTTTAAACTTAATCTGCTCTTAATGTACCTTCTCTTAAAAGAAAGTAATGTGTTTGTGAATCCTAAAATGATTTACTATTTAATGTATATTCTTACCTGGTATATAAGCCATTTTGTGTGTGCAATATGGTTTGAGTGTTTGTTGGTGCAATGCGATCGTAGTATATGAATTGTTAAATTTGTGGCAATATGGTTGACGTATTAGTTCTTGTGACTGTTTTTAAGCCCTTAAATAATATGTTGTGTTCTATTTTTGTAATTCTGTGTTTGCACCCGAATGCAATTTCTCTGCATAGAGATAATAAAGATTTCTTGACTTGACTTGACTTGACTTGACAAACAGAAGGACACACACACACCACTCACAGTTGTTCAAATATAAGAGGCATTAAGATTTTGAATGTTTAGAGCTCCAAATTGAGTAGAACACTACTATTATTATTATTATTATTATGTATTAGGTACTTTATAGTCATAGAGGCGTCTCTGTGAAATTTGGATTGCTCCCACCTGGAGAGCGCGTCGCAGCCAGAGGTGCGCCACCCAATTTTATTTTTTTGCATGCGATTTTTTTGTGACTGATGAGGGGGGGGGGGGGGGGTAAATTTGGACCAAATGACAACTTTTTCGTTGACACTGGGTTTAACGTATGTTAAGTGCATGGGCACACGGGACCTCAGTTTATCGTCTCATCCGAAAGACTCCACGTTCAGACCGTAAAGCCTAGTGCAAAGTGAGAGGAAAAATCCCCTGTACCCAGGTTCGAACCCGGGTTTACTTGACACGAAGCGAACGCGCTACCACTGTGCCACTCTACACCATAAAAAAGTTTTCTACTCGAAAAGAGTAGAGTAAATGGGTCTGGAATGGTCAGTTTGACACTTGATGTCCTTTTCGTGGTGCTGGGTCACATATTATCTATCTTACCTGTTGGACCCTTTGTGTGATCGGTCCAGCAGAGCGGACATGGAGGGTGGCGGGGGCCTGGACGGAGGCTGTGGACAATTAAAACATTTAAAAAAAATCATGACAAAAAACAACAAACTAAACACCAATAGGAATTGTTCAGAAATAATTAAGGGGAGTAATTTCATGGTACGTGGGAGTGATCTTACCTAATTCAATCGGTCAAACAGGGGAAGTCACTCTACCATCAGCTCTCGTAGCCTATCGACTCGTGTGTTTGAGCAGACATACAGCACTTAGAACACCGTGCATCATTTGTCATTTATATTTTTACGTCATAGTTTGCAAGTTCTATCACTTTGTAGCAACTGGCCACCCCTAATGTTTCCAAAAAAATGTTTGCAAGTCGCTGACTCGCATCCTGCGGCTTCAAGCTTCGACGCCATTGTTGCATTGGTATTTGACCGAGTAATGGAGGTAAACAACTCTAATTTTCACGAAGTGCTCTACCCTAGTTTTTCCAACAGAAAATTGTCTATTAATAGAGCAAGATATTGTGAGGGGCATGGCCCTCCTTATGAATCCATGGACTGATGTCAAATGATTATGAGGTCATTTCTTTGATGACATCACTTAGTAATTAAAGACCTCATGGTTGAACATTAGTTTGAGAATATCAATTGATCAGCATACATCTAAGTGCATAAACAAGTTAAATAAATAATAACAAATCAGGCATCAGAATAGTCTAAAGTCCAATCCTCTGAAAACTGCGGTAAAAGGGCCATCAAGGCCATAGACTGAAGAGGGACAACACTGAAATGAGTTCTGAACACCACGGAAAAGGCTTAATATAGTGAGAAATCACTTTAAAATGCTTTTTGTTTGTGGCTCAAGCCACAAACCTATAACTCACTTTGTCGGTCGGTCGGTCAAAAATTGTCGCACATTTTGACAAAATTGTCGCACTTCAAATCAAGGCTACACTTCTGGCCGCTCTTTAAAATGATGTATTTTAAAAGCGTACAAAATAATAAACATACGTAATACAGACAATACAACAGACACGACGAGTATGTGGTGCTTCTTTCGATGAGTATAAGTAGGATACATAGTTTTAAATGTTTTCAGGTAACTCATGATTGGAGTGGTAAAAATAGACCGCGTGCCACAAACTATTGCGATTTCGCGCTTGTTTTTTTTAATGACACGAAGGATAACACTGAATGAAAAGGCAAAACCTCTGACAAGAGAAGCCAATCCTCTGTCAGAAATTCTTAATCCTCTGATCCTCTGACAATTCTGATGCCTGCAAATTCATGATTAATGGCTTGAAGTAAATGAGTCAACCTCTCTTTTTCCAGTACTCACAGTTTCTCCACAACTCTGATTGTCTGTCTCCCCTTGCCATTCACTCTTCCTCTCTGTCTCTCCACCCCCACCCCCCCCACCAATTTCTCTCTCTCTCTCTGTATCCCTCCCTCTCTCTCTCTCTCTCTCTCTTGAAATCATCCGTAGTCTTTGTTTTGAAGAGAAGGCACACAACTGTTTGGTTTGACCCCCCCACCAATTTCTCTCTCTCTTTTTCTCTCTCTCTCTGTATCCCTCCCTCTCTTGAAATCATCCGTAGTCTTTGTTTTGAAGAGAAGGCACACAACTGTTTGGTTTGACCCCCCCACCAATTTCTCTCTCTCTCTCTCTGTCTGTCTCCTTCCTCTCTCTCTCTCTTGAAATCATCCGTAGTCTTTGTTTTGAAGAGAAGGCACACAACTGTTTGGTTTGACCCCCCCACCAATTTATCTCTATCTCTCTGTCTGTCTCCCTCCTCGCTCTCTCTCTTGAAATCATCCGTAGTCTTTGTTTTGAAGAGAAGGTGCACAACTGTTTGGCTTAACCCCTAAAAAAAGAACATAAGAAAGAAGAACAGTTCACTCTACCTTTCTGAGGACATTTTAACCTCAAAATTCATTAACTGATTTGGCATGCAACCACACATTTTCTTTATTTATTTTTTGAAAAGGGGAAGGGTTATCACATTTAACAGGACGTTAAAATTTTGAGAGTAAAATCTGAACAAGGCTTTAATACTGAAAATTCTCTGCCCCTGTCTCGTGCACCGACACGCGTGCGCCATCTACATAAGATTATCGCTCTTGCCTGTCACGACGTAGTAGTAGTATATAGCCCCAGAAAAATTACCTGCCCCTGACTCGACACTAGGTGGCAACTAAAATTACCCGCTTTACGCAGGTAAAAATCCCACGGCAGTTGAAAGTCGGTAAGAGCAAGGAGAAATCCTGCTGCCTGGTATGGCCAAATGGATGGCTAGGTTTTCCAAGTGTGCCCACACCCCTTCCTCACCCTGTGCCCCCCAAAAATTAAAAAAAGAAAAATTGGGTAGGCGCTGCACTTGCGGCGACGCGCTCTCCAGAGGAGAGCAGCACGGATTTCACAGATAAGAAAAGGGGAGAGAAACAGAGGGAGAGGGAGGGAGATGAGGAGGGAGAGGGAGGCTTAGAGGGAGAGAGAGGGTGGGGTGGGGGTGGGGGGTAAAGAAACAGAGAGAAGAGGGACAGGAGGGGATGACGAAGATGACGTCTTTTCATTCATTTTTGGCTCACGTCGTTTTTTAAAACAAAGTGAGTCTATAGTATCGTACATGTTCGGTTGTGTGTCTGTGTGTATGTGTGTGTGTGTGTGTGTGTGTGTGTGTGTGTGTGTGTGTTGCGTCCGTGGCCCCGACCTTTAACCTTAACTCAAACCTTAACGTTGTCATTTTCTCTAAACATATAAGGCGTTAGAGGGTTAAAGTTAGCAGGATACTTGATTTTGACGTGAGCCTTCAAGTCACGACGATCAAAGCAGTCAGATACATTGATAAAGAACAAAATAAAGATAAGGTTGTGCAACCTTGAACCTTGACTCAGTCACACTCTTCAAACTAAAGAAGACTCTCACTCTCCACTGAAACTTTAACGTTGTCATTTTCTCAAAAAAACATAAGATGATAGAGGGTTAAAGTTAGCAGGATACTTGATTTTGACGTGAGCCTTCAAGTCATGACGATCAAAGCAGTCAGATACATCGGTAAGGAACAAAAGAAAGAAAATCATTTGTTGTAACTGTTGTGTTGTACCGAGTAGGAGATACATACTGGAAAGAAGACTCTCCATTAGATATACAAAAACGCTCTTTAAAAAGAAACACAAGACTTCAGGTGTGTACAAATAGGTACATTTTAACGTCGTCAACTTATATTTTCTGTAACAAATGGATGTACCGAGTGTGTGCGTTGACGGCCCGGTTGTTTAGCTTTTATTTGCGCCTTTGAGTAACGGTTGTTCGTGTTCATTTGCCCATCATCTCTGCGCACAACTTAGCCTACTGCACTTCCGGCAACAAGGCCTAGGCCTAGAGTCCATGCCTTACCTCATAATCAAGACGACGTACTTAACATTTAGCCCACATTCATTTCAGTCTTGAAAAAAAATATACGGAAAATCCAGGGTTCGTCGATTTCACTGCCTTCGACGTACGAATCCTTTGTTAGTCCTAGACGATTGATCACCACGAGCAGACTGTACAGGGGAAGATAAACATGGATGAGCTTGCTGGCTGTGACCTTGACCTTTGCTTTGTGGCAGAGGGGGGGGGGGGGGAGAATTAACGAAACGAAAATAAAATATTAGGACTAATATAAAATATCTTACAGAAATGTAGATGATGTGGAACAAGTTTTCATCGCATGAACGATCAGTTTAAAACAGTAACAGATCACGCAACTTCAATTATTAATTTTTTAAGAGTAAGAGGCTTAGACCCACAGGCAAAGACTAGGCCTACTACAGGTGTCCGTAGACCCCCCTTACCCCGGCGGGGGGGGATTGGTCACTATGTTTTTTCTGAAAGCTTGGTCAATATGCTTTTCAATTTTACTTGTTTGCCAAAAATAAAAATAGGGCTCCACTGTTACATGCGCATACATATAATTAAATTTTAAAGAAAGGGGTAGGGGTGCATAGAAATAATTTTAATTTACACAGTAAAATAAAAATTAATTCTGTTTTCAGATGCACAAGTGTCTACATAACAGTATTCTCTCTATACAGGCATGGGAATTGTCATGGGAATTCCCATGCCTGCTATAGTAATAAAAATCAGACGTGAGCCTTGCAGGCTTTGCCTCTTGTTTTCTTTTACTTTACCGTCATCAGATTATCACGTCATAGTTCTAGTATGCGTCATCCATTCACTGACGTCATTGTTAAGTTTAGTGTGTTGTCACCTCGTCAAAGTCTTTTTAAATACGAAAATTTGGTTTTTATTCGCCGTGTGTAGTGTTTATTTCACCTTCAAGTGCTTGTGTGAGTGTAGCGTTTTGATGTTTTTCAGTTCAATTATTGTGATTAGAAAATACCAAATACTACTTAAAAACCATTGGGACTGTCCTCCAGGATCGTCCCACCATCTTTATATGCATTATTAATGCCCCCCATGTTACGTGATGTGCCTGTTCCAGCCTGGAGGACGTTAAAGTAAACGGACTTTCTTCAAACAATGACACTTCCTCACCCTAGTCCCGTAAAACCTGGCCGTAGGCAAAGTGGCGCGGCGACTCAGTTCTCCCCCTTTTCCCTTGTGGGTGCTAGCCCTGTTGTCGTTGAACTGAAAAAACAACACGAAAATAGATAACAAAGCAAACTACAGAACCAGAACAAACCCACCAAGAACGCTTGAAAATGAATTTGAATGGGAGTAAGGTTTATCATCAACAGCCTTGAAGCATGGTAAATAGAGAATGAGTTGGGGACGGAAGTGGATATATGTGACCGGAAGTGGGAAAGGGGGGATAACCCCACGGTCACTAGAGTGACTTACTCTTTGTTATTTGGTAACTAAGCGTTTACGCTTAAGGTTTTTCCAGCCAATTGGTATGATATGCTATTGTTTTGAGTGTTGGTACAGTATGATTATATTAGATAACAATAATAATAATAATACATAGCATTTACTCCAAACGAATTAGACTCAAGGCGCTGCTTACATTCACTGAATCACACGCATATACACTTTTACATGAACCACTCTCCCATAAGCAGACCAGTTTACCCCAAAGTTGTAATTTCTGAAACCAAAAACCGTAATTTTTAGAAGAAAAAAACCTAATCCAACGCGTGACCAATGAACGTCAATATCGTACTGACCTGAGTGTGCAATACTAATGTCCGTCGAGCAGTAGACACAGAACACATGCTCGTCACCTAGTGCTGAATGACGTATTCCTGGAATTTTGAGGTAACTTTCCCAGAATTTCTGTGCCACTTTTGATGTCTTTTCTTTTGATTTTCGACCAGAAGATACAGAAGCTTCGGAATGCACTCGCTTGGACGCCATTTTGAAACAGAAAAGGAAATGGCGCGAAATGACTTTTCACTGCATCGTTTCAAAAGCTTCGCTTACCGACGCAACTGTAGTTTTTTGGGGGATTATATTTAGGATTTTTTTGTTCATAGCCGTAATTTTTCCGCGTAAAAATTACAGCAAAATTGGGATGGTAAACAGGTCTGCATAAGTCATAAGTCCATTGGCATTGAACAATGCACATGGAAACTTGTCTTCCACCGTGTAAAATAAGATGAGATGTATCAAAATAAAAATATGATTTGCATTAAAACAAATATGTAACTCTCACACCACACCCAATCATTCATCCGCTCTCCGCTATCTTGCTCACTCATCATGCAATATACCCATGCTCAGCAAAAGCTCTCTGAAACAGATGGGTTTTGAAACTGGCAAGGGGTTGGCTGCTGACGGAGATGGACAGGGAGAGAATTCCAGACAGTTGGGGCACAAAATCTGAAGCTGCGCTGACCAAAATAATGTTTTAATAATTCGTTAAAAGGCGTGATAATACCAGGCATCAGAATACTCCAGAGTCCAATCTGCGGACGAACAACACTCGCCATGACTCGGAGTCAACATCGAGTCGGACCCCACAAAACTCTAGTCCGTAGTCGGCATCATTGCGATCATTTGCTACTCAATTTCTCGCGGAAAAGTTCAAAGTTCTCACATCATCGTAGTCTCCCGCAATCATATCCTCTAAATTGACTCATTTAAAACCCAAATCACAATCACTGTCATCAAAACAAACTCTGAAACAGTGAAAGTAAGAGTCTAGAGAGCTCTAAACTCGGAAGAAAAAACAAACATGGCCGCGATTTTTGGATTCCGAAGGCGCAGTATAAAAACAAACCGTTTAAGAATACCATTTGAGAATAAGGTCGCGCTGCCTCATGAAGTACAAACCGCGGCCGGCAGTGCCAAAATCGTGGCCAGTGGCTACCAAAACCACGGAAATCCGCAGATGCCTGTAATACACCTGAATGACAGAAGACCCGCCATCTTTGAAGGGGCGGGGAGGGGGGGTCTGGAGCTATTTCCTATGCTGTGAGCGAAACTCCTTTTGGCAAACTGAAACTGCATCAAAATAAAGGCTTGTATTGTGGAAATTTCGTGCAAATGATTTGACCTAATTTTGACAGTTCATGGGAAAATCAGACATAATGGAATTTTGGCATCAATTGAGATTTAATTTTTCATGGTGGAGCAAAGATTCTTGGTTAATACACAGAAAACTGAATTGAGTTATCTTGTCTAGTTTTTATGTTATAATTATTTGAAGTTTGGCATTCGAAATAGATCATTTGCAGAAATCGGGCAAAGAAGATACAACTTTGCCTCTTTGTTTCTATTGACTTCATTTAGGAAAGAATCAAATAAAAAAAGGAATCATTCAAAATTGTCTTTCATGTTGTGGATACTGGTAGAACACATAAAAATAGACATAAATATGCCCTAAATAGAACATTGATATTTTGGGGGTTGTTGACTATTTTTGGCTTTTGCTAAAAACATTCTGAGCAACTTAAATAATGTAATATGTAGTTTTTTCCCATGCGCCATCACAATTAAAGCGACTCAGGCGGCCATTAGAAAAGAGAAGGCACATGCTTTGTCTTTCACTGAAAAATTCTGACTTTCAGCACCTCAGTCAAGGAGGAATCGCCGATTTTGACGGTTTGATTTATAGGAAACCAGCGCAAAGTGAGTGTTGCTATCTCTCTGTAAAGGGATTTTTCCTAGTGATCTCGACGTGTTTCTTTCAAAAACGTATGCATCCTGGTGCCCCTTTAACCAGCCATATTTCAGCCAAAAATGTCCATTCAATTTACCTGGGTAGAGAACAAAATCCATTTGCAGTATTGGGGATTCTTCTGTGACACATATAAAATAAGGTCTATCCTTACTTCCCAAAACGAAGACAATCGGGTCTTTGGATAACAGACCCCAATTTGATGCCTTTTAGTGACATAGGTGTTAAAAGAACTGTGGTGCTAAAATGCGACTTTGGTGGTGAAAGGGTTAAGGTCTAAATTAAGATATGACGGGGGGGGGGGGGGGGGGGGGGAGAAGACTTTGATGATTCGCCAATCTATACTGACCTCCTTCAGCTTGGACATCACTTTCTTCCGCTGGACATTCACCTGAAACATGACAAGGAGTTTCCTTCTGTTTAAAAGAACGCATTGTTTAATGCGTGTGGGGAGGGGTGGGGGGAAAGGGGTTTGTGTATGCGTGAACTGTATGCATACCTGTTTACTCTACTCTTTTCGAGAAGTATTCTACTCAATTTGGACCTCTACTACTCTTCAAAATTGAAAATAATGCTCTAACTACTCATTTTCAGTGAACATTGTTTGATGGTTTATTGAATTAAAACTACACATTTTGCACCCAAACTACTCATTTCAGCTAACCAGACGACTCAAGACTTGTGTAGGGGGTAAACGGGTCTGTGTATGCATAGCATCGTTGCTTGTCTCTTTCTTGGCTACATTATATGTTCCTGTTTCTTTGTGAAGAAAGAAAAAAACCAAAAAAAACAAACAACCAAAGACCCTAACTCATTCGCATCGCAACGATTTTGAATTATTAAAAAAAACTCACAAATCACTCCAGCCATACACACAAACAAAACAGACATAAACAAAAGGAGAACGGAAAGAATATTACATTTTTTTTGTTTTTTACTTTAGTCTTAGACATAGGGAAGTGGTAGATCAGACTTTAAAAAAATATATCATAGACTTTGTATAGAAAAACTCTCCACACCAATTGGTTTCCCCACAACAAACCACTTCAAAAGCAAAGTCAGAGGCAAAATTGTAGTCTAAGGGAGCGAAGTGAGTTTAGAAGTGACCAAGGTATGGTGTGTACACAGATTCACTTCCCTTGAAGCAAATGCATCAAACTGACAGCTATCTATGAATTCCGCACATATATGGCTGGAACGACTTGAATGAGTTAAACAATTTATCAGTCCTAGCAAAAAATTATCAGTTCCTGGGACCGACAGGTCAAACAATTTTCAGCATTTTGGTTTTGCAATCAATATTTTACTGATGCTTGTCAGTAAAACGTGATCACTGACGAAATATGGCTACAATGAAAGAAAGAACAGAAATATAATGATTACATATTTACGGGAAGAAAAAACGGAGCCATGCAGAAAATTGTAAAAATCATGGACAACCATAACACAATGATTGTACATGTTTTCGCACACACACATGCACACACACACATGCGGGCGCACACACACACACACACACACACTCTCTCTCTCACACACACACACAGTATACACACACACACACACACATTTTTTTTGGGTCTAAGATCACTGTAAGGTGGATAGACGTTAAATTAAAGAACGAACACGAATACACACATACACACACACACGCACGCATGCGGGCACACACACACACACTCTCTCTCTCTCACACACACACACACACATAGACACACACACACACACACACACACACTCTCACTCTCTCTCACACACACACACACACAGTACACACACTCTCTCTCTCTCTCACACACACACACGCACACACACTCTCACAGTCACACACACTACATACACACACACACACAGTACACACACACACACATGCACACAGTACACACACACACACACACACACACACAGTACACACTCACACTCACACACACTCGCACACGCACACACACAGTACACACACACACACACATACAGCACACACACACACACACAATGACACACACACACACACAGTACACACTCACACACACACACACATATACAAATTGTACTGAATCAACCGCAGAGCACTGTAAAACTAAAGAACACATCTATTTGATTTTGAAGGCATCTTGGTTTCTCTACAAATTGTTACCATTCTTTTTAAAAAAGTACAGGGGAACCTCCCTTATAAGACCTCCCATTATAAGACTCCCTCCCATATAAGTCCTACTTCTCTGAGACATTGCCCTTCTGTGTAAGTATTAAAATTACCTCCCTTATAAGACCCCTCCCTATAAGACCTCACTTTGGATGATTTTTGAAGGTCTTAAAAGGGAGGTTTCACTGTAATCCCAAGAAAAAGTGTCAATCTAACTACAAAATATTTAACAAAAATAAAACGAGAAAGAAAATCAAACACAGAATACACATAGTTTGATTAATAATTTAAAAAAAGAAGATTATTCTTGACATCTGAACTCTTATTTACCACTCAATACCAGCACTAAAATATAAAAATAAAGCTTAGCACAAAACCCAAAGACATCTTGCTGAGCACACACACACACACATGCACACACACACACACATGCATGCACACACACACACACATGCATGCACACACACACACACACATGCATGCACGCACACACACACGTGCACAACACACACACACACTAACTTTTAGCACACACACATACACACACACACACAGATGTCAAGAATAATCTTCTTTTTAAAAAAAGTTTGTTTCACTACTTTATAGACTTAAGCTTAAATGCTTTTAAAACTAAATTCACAAAAAATCTTCAATGTGTATGCAGTGCTATTGATAATTGTACAACAGCACACATTCTATATTATTGCCCTTATTTTGAATCGGCCCTTTCAGAATTCAGAAAAGATGAATCCAAATGTATATTCCAAGATGCCGTATCTCTTTTGAATTTTGTACAAACTTTAATGTTAAGTCTATTTGGCTCGTTTCTATGATTGCTGTTGGGTTTTTGTTTATAGAATGTTTGAATTTTGATTTTATAATAGTTCAATTCTGGATTTTTTATTTTATTTTATTATTATTATTATTATGGTTTAAAAAAAAAAATGTTTTAACTAAGCATACATCCCCTAATGTTACTTATAAATATGCACTTTAAGCACACACAGATACACATGCACATACCCACACACACACACTCACTTTCATGTCTAATATCACTTCTAAGTGAAAAGACGTTAAATTAAAGAACAATAACAACACGCACGCACACAACACACACACTCACTTTTAACTGATTCAGATCTATGAGCTACAACGTCTTTAAAGGATTCAGCAAAGGGTGGGGGGAAAAAGAAAGAACAAGGGATGGGGGGACAGGGAAAGTAAACGGGAAAGGATGGACGGGAAAATGTAAATGCTGGAATGACAAAAAACAAAACCAACGAACCAAAACAAACGAACATACAGAAGCCACGGTGAAATCATGGAGAAAGAGGGTGAGTAGGATGTGGTAGGGTCTTTGCACTGCAGCATAGAATTCAACAGACAATCTTGTACATATATATACACACACACACACGCACGCACGCACACACACGCACGCACGCTCACGCACGCACGCACGCTCACACACTCACTTTTAACCGATTCAGATCTATGAGCTCCAACGTCTGTAAAGGATTCAGCAAAGGGTGGGGGAAATATATTTTTGGGCATTTGGTATATTCTAGTCACAGAGACTTATCTCTGTGAAATTCGGGCTGCTCTCCCCTGGAGAGCGCGTCGCCGCAAGTGCAGCGCCTACCCTTTTTTGGGGGGGGGGGGGGGGGGGGGGGGGGCACAGAGTGAGAAGGGTGTGTGGACGCACTTGGAAAACTAGCTATCAATTATTTTCCTGTCAAACTAGAAAGAAAAGAGCGAGGAGGCCGGGATTCGAAACCGGGTCACTCGCGTTGCAGTCACACATTACATTTGGCAGGTCAACGTCTTAACCACTCTGCCACCTTTCTCCCTGAGTGACTCTACATGAGGTTTATCTGTCTGTCTGTCCTCTCTTGTGCTTCTCTTTTCTTTTGTAAGGATACCTTACCAGACACCGGTCACAGGAAGGCTCTTCTTCTTCTTCTTCTGTTCGCTCAGACAGTTTCCTGTCATATGAGCGTAGATGCGTCATGCTGCCGTTATTATGCGCCTAACTAAGAAATAGTTAGGCCCAGCATGTCCGACTTCGGCTGGAGGAAATCTTTGTAAGAATTTATAGAAAAAAAAGGCAGGAGAATGGACCAGTAAGATAGAAAGATAGCAGATGACAGTAAGCAAAGGGAAAAGGCAGAGTCAAAGAAGAGACTGACAGAGGAAGCTAAAAGCACAGAACTTCCAGAAAGTGGGGGAACTGTTTGCATGAAAGACACCCGCCCCGGTATCCCCACGGGGAGAGACTCGTGGAGAGGGGGGGGGGGGGGGTCCAGCTCCCCGTATGGAGGCACGAGGCATCCACCCACAGCCCCATAGGAAGGTTGATTTGTTGGGAGGGAAAGATTGCTGGGATGATGGGTGTGGTACAGTGCAAAACAAAAAGCAAGCAACGGTGAAAAGTTCCGGTATTTTGCAGACTATAAGGCGATACTTTTCTTTACCCAGACTGAGACCCCTGCGCCTTATAATATAATAATATGACCAGCAACACAGTAAGAAAGAATAACAGCAAAATATGAACTCTGTATAAAATTCAGTGTAAAATTTGGAACACGGGTGCAACTACACAAAATGAAAAAAACTGAAAGGCAACGTCCCCATAAAGCTGAAGAAAAAATTGATTTATGAAGGTATTTTAGTTTGCTTTTTACACAATTTATACAAATGTGGTGCAGTACGCGAATACCCAGCTAAAGTCGGCCAGCCACAAGAGAGAGAAAGAAAGAGAGAGAGATTTGATTGATTGAAATTTTTTTCAAAATAAACTATTAGAGATAGATGAATTCTCTTTTTTGCCTGTTAATCTGTTGTCTCTGGCCTTTCTGAAAATATGAATAAGTCAAAAGTGATCATTTACGACATTAGCCTGGTTTTCCTGTGCTGCATCACAAATGCTTATTTGAAAGTGTTTGAAAAATACCGTAGACAGACACTCAAATATCTTGTTTGACAAATTTAAAAAAAAAGGAAATTCCTTTTGTGGTAAAATTCAAAAACAGGAAATCCTTGTATACCAGGAAAAGTTGCGCCCATGCAGTAAGAAAGAATAATAACAAAATCTGAATTCTGTGTAAACTTTTTTGGGGCGCGCCTCATAGCAAGGTGCGCTGTAATGTCAGTAAAATACGGGACAGTATTTTGTGGATTATAAAGGTATTAGGTATTAGGTACTTTATAGTCACAGAGGCGTCTCTGTGAAATTTGGGTTGCTCCCACCTGGAGAGCGCGTCGCAGCCAGAGGCGCGCCACCCAATTGTTTTTTGGTGGGTTTTTTTTGCATGCGATTTTTGTGTGACTGATGAGGGTGGGGGGGTGGGGGGGGGGGGGGTAAATTTTGACCAAATAACAACTTTTTCGTTGCCACTGGGTTTAACGTGTGCTAAGTGCATGGGCACATGGGACCTCGGTTTATTGTCTCATCCGAAAGACTCCAAGTTCAGACCAGTTAAGGCTTAGTGCAAAGTGAGAGGAAAAAATCCCCTGTACCCAGGTTCGAACTCGGGTTTACTTGACACGAAGCGAACGCGCTACCACTGTGCCACTCTACACAAAGCGCATCATACTATAAGATGCACCTACTAAATTTTACACAAAATGTAGATTTTGTCCTTTGCCAATCTACGATCGCAAAGGATTATGAATTCGTTCATGTGTGGGTTTTTTCTTCTTTTCTGTCTGTCCCAAGGATATCCCCCGAACCGCTTGACAGAATCGCTTCCAATTTTGTGTGGTGGTGTGTTGCCATGAGAGGAAGGCATCCATGCATAAATTATCGCCGTCTTGACCTTGACCTTGGCGTATGACCTTGAAAACCGAAAATCTTTAAGGGGACATAACTTCCACACCGTTAGTCTTAGAGTCTTCAAACTTGGCATGTAGGTACTTTGGCTTATGGCCGTTCTGGTGATAGCATACCGATAAAGGTCAAGGTCAAGGGAGATCGGTAGGCCTTGAAAGTGGTAGGGGTCTACAAATTGGGTTTTAAGCCATATTTTCCACATTTTTACTTGACAGAAGCGCTTCAGATTGTGTGTGGTACTGTATAACCTCGAGTAGAAAACATCCCAGCATAAATTATCATCGCCATGCTGACCTTGACCTTGTTTTTAACACTTACAGTTTGATACTAATATTATTGGTCATATCACAAGGTGCAGGGACACAAGTCTGGAATAAAGAAAGATTGGCCTTATAGTCCATATAATAGGGTACACATGGACTGAGCACGAATTCACGAACAACGAAACCTTGCGGCCTTTGATGATAAATTTTGTGTACACGTAGTGGGGTGGACTTTTAAACTTACAGACTGTACAGCGTTACTGACTACCGGAGCTGCCTGGTATTAACACAGGAATCAAACCATTAAATTCATACATACAACACACACGCTTCAACCTTTTTAGAATTGGGCTAAATCTTCCACTGATGAATAAATATATCACAGCTGTTCAAAACACACAAAATCAAGCTGTTTAGTTGAAACACTGAATCGAGAAATCTTAGATAAAAAAACTGCATCAAGGATGTCTGTATAAACATATTTGGGCTGTATGTTCTTAATAGTATCTGTGATAAATGTCTTCCATCAGATTTATGGTAAAAACATGTCGTTGTTGTGTAGTATCATGCAACACTTAGTAGAAAACGTTGTTAAATAATACAATTAAAATTGCAAACATAAATAAAACTGCCCGTGAGCGAAAATCTAGCAATGGCAAACTAATATAACTTATGTCCTAACACACTGCAACATATCCTTGACTGCTATTTGTGAAAGGTTACTTATGGAAAACTTCGGTTGGCTTGGAAAAAAACTTATGAAAATATAGATAAGCTAAATGTCCCTCTCTGTACAGCAGTGATATAAGAATAATAATAATACTGAGGAAGATTTATATAGCGCCCATCCTACTATGTAGGCTACAGGGCGCTTTGCACAGAATTGAAATGGAATAAAAAACATGAAACAAAAATCCAATAACATGAGCAGACAAAACAATACCGGTCAGACTTTGTTTGGCCGGTAAAGATGCACATAACAATCACTAATCAGCAACAACAATGAATAATTCAGATACACTATAAACTACAACAATGTGAAACACACACACAAAAACAAACAAACTCTCAAGGCTTTCTTTTTCACCAACAAAGCAGCAAGGCGTTTTACACATTATTTTACACCTTGGTACAAACAAAAGCAGTTTCTTCATTACTCTTCATGGTTTTTGCTTTCACTTTCTTTCTAGCGCTACGTATTGAATTAACTACCCGTTGCTACCACTACTACCCATGGAGAACAATAGGAATTGTTCGGAAATAATTAAGGGGAGTAATTTCATGGTGTGTGGGAGTAATCTCGCCTAATTCAATCGGTCAAACAGGGGAAGTTACTCTACTTTCAGGTAGATCCTCAGCCCTCGTTTGGTGTGTTTGAGGAGACACGCATGTAGAACGCAGTGCGTCATTCTAAATTTGATGCAGGGATGCATCTAGAAATTTCTAAACTGGGGGGGCATTGCCCCCCTTGGTGTGGAAATTTGGGGGGATCTGGAAATAGTTAGGGGGGCGGGGGTAAATCAATGCCAGTTAACGTGTCGATCAAGGGATGTAGTGTGGACATTTTTACAACCTGTGGTGAACGCATTGTTCTTTTTGCTTTGTAAGCACCAGTCACAAAACATTGCTTTTGATTCGCTGTCAAATTCTAGCCAAGGTCTGCTTTTTTTCCAACTTTCCATGAACTCATGCTTTCGCTTTTTGAAAGGTGGTGGAGCGACACTACTAGTAATGGGATCGTTGGTGACATCACAGTCCTGATCTGATGCTTCGTTATTCGATGAACTTTCCCCGTTGTCATCACTAACTGCTGATGAGGAACAACAAGGTTGTTGATCAATGTTGCACTCCACAGTCGCACTGTTTTCTTTCTTTTTAGAAGTCACAGTAAAATAATCCAGAAGCGATGCCATTTTTGAGCGGGCTCGCTTACACTGCGCCCGGAAATAGTAAATGAAAGAGAAAGCCGTTGATTGGCTATGCTATTTTTAAGACCCAATCAAAATGCTCGTTCTTTACTGTCGAAAGGAAATGCAGACTCGGGACAGCCCACGCAGTCACGCAATCTAGGCCTAGTGCCGAACAAGTTATTTTCAAACGATTTTTTCGTTTGCGGGATTTCACAAAATTTGGGGGGATTTTCCCGCAGCATATTTTTATTTTTGCGGGAACATCAACAATTTTGCGGCAATACCGCAATGCCGCGCTCTAGATGCATCCCTGGTGATGTAATTTATATTTTTGTGTCACAGTTTGCAAGTTCTATCACTTTGTAGCAACTGGCCAACCCTTATTTTTCTAAAAAATATGTTTGCAAGTCGCTGACTGGCATCCTGCGGTTTCAAGCTTTGATGCCATTGTTGCTATGGTATTTGACCGAGTAATGGAGGTAAACAACTCTAATTTTCACGAAGTGCCATCCTCTAGTTTTTTTCCATTGGCGATGTCAGTGCCAATCTGTCAGTTTGAATTCTGACAGACTAACCCTAACCCTATTCCTAACCCGAACCAGAACCCTTTTCGCAACCTAACCCTATTCCTTACCTAAGTTTAACCCTATTTTAACCCTAACCCTTAGCTGTCGTAGTGATTTAGCCCAGTAGTGTTAGCACTACGTAGTGATAGCCGTACTGATTTATATTGGTAGTATTATCGATACGTAGCGATAGCGGGATGTCCCCTCTTTCAACTACCGACATACGTTTGTCTTGTCTTTATTGAGGTAACAGCAAACACTGGATTGTCTTCATATTTTTTTTATTAATGTTGTAAACAAACGTTACTGTCTCTTTTGACCTTGTCCACATTCTTTTGTTTGGCAAATATGTTACCACCTTCCAGAAAAAACCCCACACACACAGAATTGTGACCTCCATTACTTCAAGGAGAAATCACTGTGCGTGAGTTAGCCTTTCAATCAGCAATATTTCTATTCACTTCTACTTACAAGGCTTTTTCTTAAAAGCAAATACAGTGAATTTTACTAGCATCAATCTAATTATGCTACATTTGTTAAACAGGCATCAGAATGGTCTGAAGTCCAATCCTCTGAAAACCGCGGTAAAAGGGACATCAAGGCACTAGACTGTAGAGGGACAACACTGAAATCAGTTCCCAACACCACCAAAAAGGCTAAATATAGAGATAAATCACTTTAAAATGCTATTTAACACAAAGGATAACATTGAATAAAAAGGCAAAACCTCTGACAAGAGAAGCCAATCCTCTGTCAGAAATTCTTAATCCTCTGAAATCCTCTGACAATTCTGATGCCTGGTTAAAGAGTTAATAGTTGGCATACAGAAAATAAACTTGCATTATTTGATCTACTCTTTGCTAATGTACATACGTATAAAGATCCTCTCTAATCTCATTAAAAACCACCACCACCACCACCACCAACAACAAATAACAATAGTATTGCTGTGTCATATACCTCTACATACCTTGTCTTTCAAATCTGTGATTTTGAGCTTTCTGTTTTTCTGCAACAAAGCAACAGGTGATAACTGAATGTTCACTACAGTTAGCAACACACAACAAGAGAGATCAGATAATAATAATAATAATAATAATAATAATAATAGTAATAGTAATAATACAGACATTTATAGAGCGCACATTCTAGAGGAACTACTCATGGCGCTTAACAAAACTAAAATTCATCATACATATCGAACATACTCAGACACGCTCGCATTCCCACGCAAAACATACTCACAGATATGCAAACATGCACACGCATAATATAAACATTGGTATACTTGAAAGAAAGAAAGAAGAAGTAAAATTAATATATTTAGCTCATTTTTATTCACACAGAAGAAGTGTTTCTATACACAGTTGGTGTCTTTCCAGACCTGTTTACCCTCAAATCGCATACCTGTAATATCTCAGACAAAATTCTGTAATTTCGCCAAAAATGTGTGTAATTTTTATACTCGCAATACTCGGCAACTTTTCAGTCACAGGCTTGCTAATCATGCACACCACAACGACATGGAGCTACTTAACACAATAATTAATAACAACTGATATTTTATTACACTTTTTCTTACCTGCTGCCTGAACCAGAAGACACCATTCTGTTGCTTGCTATTCAGCTTCTAGGCACTCAGTTTAAAGTCTTTTTTCATGCTTGATTGTTGGATTTTGGATCACTTTAACATCTGGCAGTGGGAATTGTTTGGGAAAAAAAGTTATATTTACACACATAAATCATCCTACATTGCACACAGTTATTGTGAGTACGTCAGCCACAGTCAATGGAACGTTCATTTTCACTAGAGTTTCCGTCATCATTGCTTCAGCTCTAACCACGGCCAAGTCATCAACCTCCTTCTCAGTGTTCTTCTTCTCAGCTTTAAAAAACGACGTCATCTTGTGCGAAGTTGCTGCGTCTTTCTTTGAAGCAACGTACATCTGGTGCTTTTTCGATGCGCAGTGCGATTCAATGTCATACTGACCCGAATGCGCGATGGAAAAGTCCCTGCTACAGTACACGCAACAGGCGTACTCGTCACCGAGTACTGATCGCTGGATTCCAGGTACTTTCAAGTACGCATCGCGAAACTTTTGCACAAGTTTTCCAACTTTTGGAGCTTTGGAAGAGCCGGTATTGCCTTTCAGCGCGAGTCTCTTTGCTGGAGCCGCCATATTGATTTTAACAAAGTGAAAGACGCATGCGCGCGGAAACCGAAAATGTCTTCTTACCGCATTCGACAAAAACCACAGCAGACGAAACTTCGCGACTCGCGATTTTCATGTTTAGAATTTTGTTTTTCCGTAATGTATTTTTTTTACCGTAATTTCGGTTTTTCCCCGTAAAAATTACGGCAAAATCGTAAGGGTAAACAGGT